>CM053571.1:51383025-51510641 GCA_028646485.1 Cryptoprocta ferox | reverse complement strand
TGGGGAGGGGAAGGAGGAAAAAGAGTTAGGGAGAGGGAGGGAGACAAAACTCTTGAATAGTGAAAACAAACTGAGGGGGGAAGGGGAGGGGGTGGTCTTGGTGGAGGTCACTTGTGGGGAAGAGCACTGGGTGTTATATGGAAACCAACCTGACAATAAAGTGTAAAAAAAAATAAAATAAAATAAAAATAAATAAATAAATATAATCTAAAAAATAAATAAATAAATAAATAAATGTCACACTCTCTAGATAGTTATTAATTCTCTATTTCACCTATGAGAAATCCAAGACCCAGAAAGATAATTTCCTTAAAGTCACCACATAGTAAGAGCCAGAGCTGGGATTCAAAGTGCTCATTTCTCTATAATATGCTATTTATGCTAAAGCTTGTGCAGAGAAAAATGCATGTAGCTCTTTCTCATTCTAGAATGGTGTGTCCAAAGCAGTTGGACACTGGCCACATGTCCTTATTGAGCACTTGAATTGTGACTACTGCCACAAGCTGAAACGATAATATTTTGGATGAATTAATTTTAATAAAATACAGTGATACATTGTGAAAATTAATTTCACACCTTTTATTTTTAAAAGTGGCTAACAGGAATTTATATATTTATATAAAACTTTTATAAAGAAATATATATAGAGAGGGAGACAGACAGACTGAACTTATATTCTAGAATAGTGCTGATCAATAGAAATACAGACAATTTATTTCTTAAAACTTCTTAAAACAAAACAGAAACTCCAAAGTCTTAGCTACAGAAAAACAATATCCAGAAGAGAAAAACAACAACCAACTGCCCTTACTCTGCTCCCTTTTTTACCATCCTCACTGGAATCCTTGCTTACATCCACAACATCGTGCCAGCATCTAAGTGTGGAAACAAATTCTTCTTTAACTTCCTCTTAGAACAGCTAAGAAATGTTGGCCTCTTCAAGCGGTATTTTAAATCACCATGATACAACAGAGGCGAATCAAAGAGAATTCAAGAAACATTAAAATAGATTGGAATACAAGTCAGAGGTTTCAATTCTGAGTTTAGTTAGCTTGCATAAGAACTTGTGAGCCACATCCTAGCTCAGAAACGAAGTAGCCCACCAGGACTGAGATCAGGGACACAAGAACTTATAGAATCTGTACTGGGTATATAAATGTAGTTCCGGTGTTGCACAATAGAGAGTAGGATGAAGTCTGGTAATAGGTGATGTACATCTGGCTAAAGGCATCAAATTTGAAAAAAATTTAAGATATTGTGCAGTAATTGCTGAGGTAATCATGAATAATCTTCTCTCCCAGTTTTAAGGCTATAGGCTTTAGTACACAGAATGAAAACCAACCTGATAAAGAATGAGGCAAGAAAATAGGTAAGGAAACAGAGTGCTACGAAAGGAAACTGAGCATAAAACAGTTCTGATTACTCCATAAAGTGACCATCTCTATATGACCCAAAAAATCTGCTTTATCAATTGACATTTGTAATACAAAGCCTCTAACATTTCCCAAAAGACTGTATGGATATGTGCTGATTATTATACACAATACTCCCTAGAGGTAACTCTAATCCAACAAAGATAAAAAGTCAGAGGTTGCATGATTTAAGACAGCACTTTGAAAGCATAACTATGATTCTGGCCTCAATCTATGGGTCACATTCCTTTCTGTCTTATACCACTGAAGTCAGGAGGAGACCAAATAGATAAGGGATCATGATCCTGACTTCCAAGTATTTGTAACATTTTTCCTTAATATTTTCTATGCAATTTCACTCTCTCAGTAATGTGATTCTTAAGGAAATGAATGAGGTCAACAATAACAGGAACCAATGTCCTTCATGCAAGAAAGTCATAATTTAGTCATAGAAGAACATATACCCACCCCTGAAAGAACACTTAAGGACAGTCAGATGACAAAAGCTGGATGTGGTATCTTCACAATCTTTCAAAAGACCCCAAAATCTGAGTCCTAAGAACCATGATTTCATTGTATTCAGAATAAAGATGACAAAAGAAACAAATATTTAAGTAAGAACTTTTGGAAGTGGCTGTCTGGTATCGTAATATACACCCAAGACTAAAAAAAGAAGACTCATCTGTATGCCACCTTGATTGACCTGAGACAGGACACTTAACCTTGCTGGACTTAGATTAGATAGCCACTCAACCACTAAAACCGCTAACACTGTAGGATTCTGTAATGGACAAATTTGTTCCTTACACCTATTCTAAGCAATTATAATCATTCCATGTAAGGACCAGACCAGTCTTTACTACAGGCAAGAAGAGTGAGGAGATTTGGGCACACCAGGAAATCACCTTTCTCTCCTCACACCTGTCCCTGATGCCTTAACTTTAAGGATGAAGACACATGGGTAGAATCTGAGGCAGTGTAAGGATAGACATGTTAAAAGTTCAGCTGGAAAGCATTAAAGTCAACTTCATTTACTTCCTAATTGTGCCATGGGCCATCACTGTCTTAGGATCTGATAATATATTTCTGTTAAGAGTCTAAAGCTAGTCTCACACCAAAAGTAAAGGGGAGGCCCAGAATATGGGTATCACATTCACCATACTGCTTCCCATAGCTCAGAGATCCAAAAGTATAGGAATTTGAGCAATCACTGTGAGCATCCATAGGTTGGAACTGGATTCTTTGGAAATCCTGCTTATTTGAAACTATGAGTCACTCTCAGTCCCATGAAAATGATTAGTGCCACTCCAGTTATAGACTCTCTTCGTTTACCAAGAAGTAAAGGCTACCTAAAAGAAAATGATACATGGGAGAATTTTCCTCAAAAGAGGTTTCTAAAAAAATATTCTCATTGCTAGACTGTAGGACCTGCCATTATATTCTCAAGATTTCACTCTAAAATTATTATATACCATTCACTGATTCATTCAACAAGCATTTCAGCATGGATTATATCCCAGGCAAGGGATCTAAGGTTGACAAAGAATTAGACAAGGCTTTTATTCCCTCAGTAGCTGCTTTCCAGTTGGAAGACAGGCTATTAAAAAAAAAAAAAAAGAAAAAAAAACAAACTTCTTTTATATATGTAGTATAAGAAAATGATGTGCTATAAGCTGGATGTGATTTGGAACCACTCTACAATTCTATTTCCTAGATTAATATCGTTTAAGGCTTAGAAGGGACCATATATGTATACAGTCCAAACAACCATCCAATCCTCTCTACAAGGTCCCCACCAAGTGGCTGTCCCACATATTCTAGAAATCGCCCTCACCAAACTCATTTTCCCAGTAGATCCTGGTGTCACACCATGAAAATGAAGCCATAGTCCCCATCCATATGAATATTTTTAAATACTAGAGGCTAGCTCTCGACTTCTTCCTGATTGGTCTAAGCCATCCCTAAGGCCTTCAGCCCTTCCTCATATGAAATGTTATAAAACCCTTTGCCACTAAGGTCACCCTTCTGGACAGGTTCCGGTTTGTCTATGTCCATCTTGAAAAATGACAGCCAGAAGAAAACATAATACAAGGAAAATATATATCATAAAGGCTTTAAAAGAATAGGCTTTGGGTTCTGACAGATCTGTATTAGATCCTCAGCTCTACCACTGCCCACTGCTTGGCCTTCAGCAAGTTAATTAACTCTTCTGTTTCTTTATCTCAACTTCCACATAGCAGAGACCAGAATGTTTCAATATATTCCTTAAAGGTTGGTTGTAAGGATTAAATGTGATGTGTGCGTGTAATATTTAGTATGCTATCCAGAATTTAAAAGAAAAGTTTAATAAGTGGTAGTTTTTAATATTGTTACTGTTTTTACTTTGCAGCTATAATCTGACCAGCCCAAAGTAAATCATGACAAAGTTACCTTTGAAATGGTTTAAAATTTACCTGAAGACAGTCTATTACCTATTTCTACTTTTAATCTTTTGGTTGCAATTCTTTATTTTTGCTTTCTTATTCTCTGATTTCTTGGCTTGGTAACTCACCTACCTCTGTTTTTTTTTTTTCTTTCATTCCACTTTTATTTAGAAAAAAAATTCTGAGTGGGGACACCTGAGCCATGTGTCACAGTAAATTCAGTGTGTGGGCTCAAGATAAATCTCAACTCCCAACTCACAGGATCATAGTGAAAATTCCACATTAATCTAAGATGCTTTCCATTTTTGCTTGAAAAATAATTAAGAAAGGATATATTTCAGGTTTGATGCTTCCTTATCCAAATTATGTACAGATGCTGCATGGAAATGTCTTCTTAATAGCTACATTAACTATGATAAGTTCACTCACATCATTGTCATTCATGTCTAATTAACCTAAATGCCCGACTGGGAGTAGTAAGAACTTGCACAAGGCAAGGAGAGTGAGTCATGTGGATCTCCTACCCCCCAGTCCTGCCATCTAAATCTACGAAAGATAGGAGAGGGAAAGAAAATCAGTGTTCAAGATCAAGAGGGGTAATTGTCAAGACAACCTGGCAGACTGCCTTAATAGCAGATATTTGAAGTTGTTGGGCATGGAAACTTTCTTTTGACAAGGAAAGCATCTGTGAAATAATAAAACAGTAAGAAAATGTATAAAATTGTCCCTATGAATCCAAATCTGGACAGTGTTTTGAAAGGAATGCACAAATTTTTTTAAAATAATCTTCACTTGCAAGAAATTAAACATTTAATTTTCTTTAATAGTAAGATCAGAGTTATATCCAGTTTTCTGTGTAGTATCCTTGACAATAAGGCATCCAGACTCTGCTTGATTATGCCCACTGGAGAAGGGCTCACTACCTCACAAGCCATAGTACAACACTGATAAATATTTTTTCATTAGACCTTTATTCCATTTATTTGATTCAACTCTATACCTTCCCATAATACCTCCCCCCCAAACCCATAATTGACCTGTACTCTCCAGAGTGACATATCAGGAAGCTTTGCAGGTGGGAGATCAAACGGAAGGAGCTGGTGGGTACTTGCAGACAGTGCATTTTTCCCATTGCCTGTTAAAACAGGCCAGGCTACTTCTACCTACTGGGAGACAATCTCTACTAGGGGCCTGAAAAAGATAAGAATGTGTGCTAACTGGGTATAGGTGTAAAGTCACAATTCCTACATCAGGCATGGATCTAAAGGCCCAAGAAGCCATTCAGTAAAAAAACAAACCTTGGCCAGCAGGCAGGCAGAGCCTAATCTCATGGAAGAGAATCAATAACTAAGTTTTGGAAACAAAGGACAACTTGTTCAAGAGCTTCATGAATCATATGAATACATGCAGTTGTAGAGAAGCAGTGCTGGGTAGTTCAGAGATTCCCAAATTATTTAAACAATGCTTATTTAAGATGCAAACTATTGGCTCCTTTCTTGGAGACTCTAATGTAGTACCTCTAGTGTGGGGCCCAGGAGTCTTTTATATTCAGCAAGATCAAGCTCTTTGAAAAATAGCAATGCCATGGTTAAGAGCTCTAGAGTCAGAAGACATGAGTTAACACCTGCACTTTGCCAATTCCAACCACATTTCTTCCTTTAGCAAAATAAAAATGATAATCATAGCTCCAATCTCTTATATGCAAAATTTAAAAATAGGTAATAATCACAAAGGCAATTTTTGAAGTACTTGAAGCATTATCAAGCACTAAAATTGTTATAAGAATTCAATAAGAAAGTGTGTGTAAAGCATATAACACACTGCCTATAGGGGCCACTAAGTAATTTGTAGCAATTATTATTTTTATTTCTCATTATTATAACATATTGATTTCAACTTCCCCTCAAGGAATTACGTACACTTTCAAGACCACATTTCCCTCTTGGCTTCCTTATTTCTGATGCTCTATATATCTTTGGGAATAGGGCATAAAGGAACCAACCAAAAGACCTGTTAATTTAATATTCATTGTATCTTTCATAGACAAACCTTCTCCCTTGCCCAGACACTACCCTCCACATGCTCACTGCCACTTCTCCCATACAAGACTTCTGGCATGTTGCATTTTCTGCTAGAAAGCCTTCAAAGTGACTTTCTCAATAGCTAAATATTTTCCATTTGTGAAACTTTCAGATCAACCATTACCCCCACAATGCAATCTTTCTGATCACTGTATGTGTTTTCTAATTGTAATTGTTTAACAGGCAATTTCTTCATTTATCTCATTTGATCATTGAGTCTAAATTTGTAGTAAGAGCGAGAAAGGAGGAAGTGGGGCAATGAAAGATAGTTAATCACTTAACTCAAAATAGTAAGGCCTGTTTCAATTGCTTAATTCAGGCAAATGTATTTTGGACCTAGCTTATCAGCATAATATTCTCAATTTCCTACTTCACTTTCATGATGTTGACTCATGCTAATATTTCTCAGTCCCATTAGCTCATTACCAATATGAAATTATTATATGCAAAATTTAAAAATAGGTAATAATCAAAAAGGCAATTTTTGAAGTACTTGAAGCATTATCAAGCACTAAAGTTAAAATAGTTGTAGGATCAATATAATATATAATTGATGTGACAAATCAGCACCACTTTAGACACTAAATGAGACACTGAATTTTGAAAGAATATTTTTTCCATTGACAAAAAAATCATTAGTAACTATACTATATAGGATAGTGTAAGACTCTAATAATAGTATAATAAGTTATCTATATAGTGTATTAGATAGTAAGGTTAAGATGCTATAAACAAAAGGGCAAGTGAAGAGTTGCCAGAGAAACCCTCACTAAAAGGATACAATTTAAAGAATACAAAGAGTAGCCTAGTGAATATTAGGGTCAAAAATTCTCTCTGGAAGTGCCAGTGCAAAAGCTAAGAGGCAGGAATGACACTGGTGGGCTTAGAGTCTAGTGTAGCTGGAGTGAGGGAGGAGAAAGGGAAAGCAGTAAGAGTCATCAGAAATAAAATGATGGTCAAATCATTATGGGATTTATTAGCCATTAAGAGGAATTGGTTTTTGCTCTGTCTGGCAAAGAGTGCCACAGGAGTGTTTGAGCAGAGGAATGACAAGCTTTGATTTAGGTGTGAAATTAACCACTCAGGCTGCTTGATTAAGATGTACTTTACGGGAGGGCAGAGAACAGGGGGGCCAGTCTGGAGGTTATGTACTAGGTCAAAATGATAGTGATTTATGCCACACTGATAACAGGGCAGGTGGTCAGAAGTGATCAGATATTGGATACAATTTGAAGGTATAATAAAAAAGCTTACTAAGTGACTAAATTTAAGTGTAAGAGGTCTCAAGGAGGATTCTAAGATTTGGGGACTGAGCAATGGAAGGATAGAATTTCCACTATCTAAGACAGAAAAGGCTATCAGCTGTGTATCAGCCCTACATGGCAATGCTGGATTAAGTGACTCCATATCTAAGCGAAGAATTAGGGATAGAGATCCCATCTTGGGAGCCACTAGCATAAAAACCTAGATCTAGGTGTGATGACAATAGGAGAGTGTGTAGAGAAAAGAGAAAAGGAATAAAGATTGAGCCCAAGACCTCACCAACATGGTAAGGTCAGGGAAAAGAAAGCAACCAGTGAAGGAGACAGAAAAAAAAAAGGTGGGAGAAAAATCAAGAGTATGATGTCCTGTAAGTCATGTAAAGAAACTGTATCAAGAAATGTGTGATCAACTACGTCAGAAGCTGTTAACAGATCAAGGAAGATGAGGATTAAGAACTGAAACTCAGAATTAGCCATGTAGAAGTCTTTGGTTATCTTAGTAAGAGTGGCTTTCAAGGAGTGGTGACACATGGACCAGATGAGATTTCCTGTCAGAGAGAATGGAAGAAGAGCAAGATTTTGGGAGGGAGACATGGGCTAAATGGGTAAGGGGTATTTAAGGAATCTACTCTTGAAATCATTATTGCACTGTATGCTAACTAACTTGGCTTTAAGTTAAAAAAAAAACACAATAAATAAATAAATAAATAAATAAATTTAGAATACTAAATTAGAAGAAAAGAAGAGCAAGATTTGTTGCAAAGGGATATAAAAAAAATAGAACTGATGGGGAAGTCCAATAAAAAGAACTTTTTAAAAAAATAATAGAGAAATAACACCATGCTTGTATGCAGGGAAAATGAATCCACTAGGGAGGTGAACAACTGATCATGGAAAGAGAAGGGAGAATCACCAGCATTATGTCCTTGGGAGGTGAGAGGAAATAGGAGCCAATGAACAAATGAAACATTCACTTTAGATAGTAACACGGATACATCTGTGGCAATGGTTCACAGTGCTGGCTGAACAGAAATATCCCCTGGGAAGTCCTTAAAATATAATACCCATGCCTCAACTAACCATGCAAGAGCTGAGGCATTTGTAGATACAGAAGACTCCCAGATGATTCTAGTGAACCCATAGGGTTGAAAACCATTGTTTTATGGTACAAAGCAGGAAGGCAGATGTGGGGGTGCAGGTAAACATCGCAGTCGAACTCCTGTGTTGACCCTTTTTTTCTCAATAAATCGGGAAGCAAGGCCATTAGGGAAGGGTGGGGATGAGGATGAGGGAGAGGCTCTGAACTATGAGGACAGAGAATAAATAGTGAAATGGGCAGGCAGAGAGCAGAAGAATAAAACAAGTGAAGGACACTATGATGGCCAAGAAGCATTCAAGACCCTTTTAAGGTATATGGTTACAGATTTAAAGGAATATCAAATGGTTTTATTCTAACATCAATCAGCTACATAGGTATAAAAATAGAAGAGCTGGATGTAAAGAAGGTTTAAAAGAAAAACAAGTGGGTCAAGAATGTATGTAAGGCAGTAAGCATAATGATGGACTGGAAGATTAAAATTAGGTAAAGAGGGGCACCTGGGTGGCTCAGTTGGTTAAGCATCTGACTCTTGATTTCAGCTCAGGACAAGTTCTCACAGTAGTGAGATTGAGCCCTGCATGGAGCTCTGCATTGACAGTGTGGAGCCTGCCTGGGATACTCTCTCTCCCTCTCTCTCTACCCCTCTCCCAATCATGCTCGGTCACACTTGCTCTCTCTCAAAATAATAAATAAAACTTTTAAAAGATTAGGTAAAGATTTGCTAAAAGAATAAAGAAGCTGAAAGATGGTAAAAAGATGGTAGGATTAATGGATTGAAGATCCTGGAGGGTTGAAGGATTAATGAAGGATATTAGAAGGATGTCAGGAGGGGCGCCTGGGTGGCTCAGTCGGTTAAGCGTCCGACTTCGGCTCAGGTCATGATCTCATGGTTTGTGAGTTTGAGCCCCGCATAGGGCTCTGCGCTGACAGCTCAGAACGTGGAGTCTGCTTCAGATTCTGTGTCTCCCCCTCTCTCTGCTCCTCCCCTGCTTATACTCTGTCTCTGTCTCTCTCTCTCTCTCTCTCTCTCTCTCTCTCAAAAGTAAATAAACATTAAAATTTTTTAAAAAAAGAAGGATGTCAGGATAAGAAAACATGTTAAATTAAAGATCACTGATAGTAGTCAGAGAGCAGCACAGCTGAACTTGAAATTATGTGTGGGTTACAGTTATTGGTAATGCAGAGGCCAGGGAACAACCAGGGGATTCAGTGGATGAATCCTGAGGTAGGAAGCAGGACAAGACTATAGAAGAGGAATTTGAGAAACTTACCTGTCAAGTGTTGGAAGGACTATGTATATATACATATTAAAACTGCCATGAATTAAAACAAAAATAGTAATGCACAGTGGCACTAGTTAAAATCATCAAGAAATGTGGAAGAATAATTCAAGGATCACTTGATAGGAATAATGAGAGGTAAAGGATCAAGTAGTCTACTGACATGGGATTCAGCACTAGGGTGTTCAGGGAGGACAGAGGGACAATGATCTAAAAGTGGAAGCAGCAGCACCAGCCTTGATGGTAACAGAACTATTGGAGGGGGTAATGTCACCCCCTGAGATACTGTGTGCAGGGAAAGCAAGATCCTCTGAAGAGCGAGATAAAGGAGCTGTTCAGAGCAAGGGATGTAAATATGGAGGTTGTGCTCATAATGGACCTTGATAGGCCCAGCGGTAAAGTTTTGGGGGATGGGGAAGAGTAAGAAAAGGAGACAGAAGAGGATACAGGCAAATCTGATGGGAATTATAAGGTGGGAGAAGACTGGAGTCTTATGGAGAATAACTTTAATGATATTAAGGGCAAACCAAAAGGTCTCAAGTCCAAATGGCTCAAGGTACAATGTGATAGTGAGTCTGAGAGCATTTGGAAAGAATGGAAAAGAACCTGCGGTTCTCTCTGGACTCTTTAGTGTATCATCAAGGAAGTCTGGAGTAACAAAAGGTTCTTACCTCTGCTGTGGGTGGAATGTAGGCTCTCCCTTTAAAATTAAAAGTAAAGCTTAGAAAGTAAAGTGTCTCTTTAAAAAAAAAATCGAGGTAGTGATGGCAACAGTGAAAAAAATACAGGATTGGGACACAGAACTCTTGAGGTTAAATTTCAGCTCCAGTAGTTGGTAATCAAACTAACTGCTTTTATAGATTCCATCACTTATTGACTATGATGGCCCCAAAAGAGATTTATGGTCACACAAGCTGTTGCTTAGCACCCTTATTCAGTTTGTGTTATCCTAATCTCTAACATACTCTTCTAGAAGAGTTAGAATCACTAATAATCATAATGAGAAACATAATCTCATTAAGCAGAGTCTGCAAGGGCTAGGGAGTCAACAGGCCAATAGAACTGGAAGGGCAATTCAATATCAAGGGCTAAAACGAGGCCAAGTCATCAGAGGAAGTCCACCAAGCTCCCCCAGATCAATCTCCATGCCATTTCCACTCAGAATTGGAGATACATCAACACAACAGCAAAAGACGGCAAATGAAAAGCAACACAGACCATTTGATACTTCCCGGATGCCAAAACACTCAAAAAGCCCTTTGGAGTTAAGGATCAACTTTGGGCAGAAGGGGAGGAGAGAGAGAATAAACGATCCTTGAATCTGACTATTCACCCAAAATAGACAAGTTTTAAATGAGAAGTGACTGTATAACCTCAAGTTGGCAAGATTAAATCTTTTTTTCCCCCAGAGCAAAAATGAAGCCTCAAGAGCTAAACTAAGTTCAGATGAAGGAACATACAGAAGCTTACATCTTTGTATCCCTTGAATGCTATGAAGCCACTTCAATAATAACAGGAGACAAGCACTGAGCACTTAGTATGTGATAGCCTCCATATTAATCCATAGCTGATATGGATTATCACATTCCTCTTCACAGCAACCTGATGAGAAAACACTATTATTAGACCAACTGTGCAGATAAGAAAGCTGAAACCTCATACCTACTCATGGCAAAACCAAGACTGAAACTGCTGTGTATAAAGTGCCTGACCCTAATCATTGTGTTCTACACCTGCCTCCATCTAGTGGAGCAAAATATTTATATAATCAACACTTTAGGACATTAGATTCAGTGGATATCTCTAAAAGACTTATTTTCCCACCAGATATAAGTTCCCTAAGACCTTGGAACATATTTTCAGCATTTTTGTTTTTTCCTTATAGCATTCTGGATGAGGTAGGGGGTAACTAATGTCCTTGAATGGCAATGTCTGTAATCCAGTTTGTCAAGTGCCATGAGGCACAATGGTTCACATGGGAAGAGCACATCCTATGATAACCTTGATGTACATCCTAAAGAGTATTCCATGGCAGAAATAATTTGATGTCAACATCTTAATAAATACGGTGAGAATCTGTCTCCCACTTAGGGTTAGGGATAGTTGGTTGGTTTGATAAAATGACTAGATAGACAAAAAAGGGATCATTTATTTCCTTTTTTTACATGTCAAAATGGCTAATGAAATTATGCTGTTGAACATGTTCCTGTTCCTCATGCCATTATCAATTTAATCATCATAAATTAGTATAGTTTTTCATAAGGAACTAGAGTGTATTATGCTAAGTGAAATAAGTTAGAGAAAGACAGATATCATATGACTCCATTCATAAGTATAATTTAGGGAAAAAAACAGATGAACATAGGGGAAAGGAAGGAAAAATAAGATAAAAACAGAGAGGGAGATAAACCATACTAGATTCAAATACACAGAACAAACTGAGGGTTGCTAGAGGGGGTGTTGGGTGAGAGGATGGGCTAAATGGACAATGGACATTAAGGAGGACACATGTTGTGATGAGCACTGTTGGTCGTATGTAAGTGATGAATCACTAAATTCTACTTCTGAAATCATTATTACACCATGTTAACTTGGATTTAATCCAAATTTTTAAAAGTAAAGTTAAAAAAAGGCAATCTATGGTTAAAGTATATTACCATTTTCTTTTCAATTTTAGAATTACTGGAAACTGATCCATTTCATGTGTTGTCTTTCAGCATTCATAATTAATCTCTGCTATGTGCACATAAAAATTGATCCTCACTTACTTATATTAGATTGGAAATCTCAGGCACCTTGGTTCACCTGATACATCAAAATACTTACTTTTAGATTCAAATATTACAGTAGTCCAATTCAAATCAATATAATAAAGAAGGCACAATGTCTAACCTTACGCTGTGTGAGCACATAGTAATGTCCAGCTGTTGACCTTTTAATGCCTTTCTGTAATTAGCATATTATATGAAAGCCATAAATGAGGAATCTCCATGCCCAAGTGTATTTTTCTTGCAGCTTACCTGTAATCTTTTGTGAAACTCTACTCAATACACAAAATCTTTGATCCTTTGTGCCCCTCCCAGAAGTTTCAAAAACTAAAGAGAAATGAGCTATTTTAATCTCCAGTATGGAAGGTACTATTTGACTCGAGCTGCATATGTCCCTGGTGGTCAGTGTCATTTTGTAATCTTACAAGGTCTTTTGTTTTAAATGCACAGTGGGCTTATAGAGCAACTTTATCAGATGAATTATCTTCTTTGGGAAATCTTCTGGAACAGAAAAAGTAATATACAGCAAACCAATTTTTATATTAGTTTTGTGCCAGGAAATTTCTATATATAATCAAAACTCTGGATATAGGGCTCTTGCTTGGCTACAAAAATGTATTTGAAGAGAATTCTGCTTCACCAATGTTTTCATTCCTTGTATTGTACCTAAGCACAAATTTCCCCTTTGCCTCATATCTTTTTTCACCTCAGCTATATCAAATAACATTATAAATCACTGACTCATTTCAAATTAATTTTGTACCAAAAAACTAACTTCCTTAGCTACAGTAATAAAATAATTTATATTACTAATGTAATAGACACAAAGCACCCAAATGGTATTTTAAAGGGAGAAAAATAGTCTGTAGATTTTCCTATTTGGGGGGTGGTCTCTGAGGGGCACCACAAATGCAGTCCATTGAGCATATCAAGGATGGTATCCTTTGCAGCAAAAGACAAGGGGCTGTGATCACATGACACAATGTTATTTTTCTTTGCTACTCGCATTTAAATTTTATAAAGAAACTCTGTGGTGGTGACCTCTTAATGAGAGCGGTAATAACAGCTGTTCTCCAAGGCTGGGAAATGGTGTAGCTGGAGAGTAGAAAGTGGAAAGCAGATGGTGGTACAGCAAGGAAAGGAAAGACAGCACGTCCACTCTTAGTCTTTTACTGCCCCAGAAGAGGCCCCCACAATCCATCCTTTCTATTCAATAAGTTCTAGGTTTTCTGCACCAAAGTGGTTCTGTTAACCTTCCTATACCCTTCCTCTTCCTGGCAGAGAGTCGACTCCTTAATATTTAACGAGAGTCTGTTAGAAATTAGTCTGTGTGGTAGACTTTTTGCTACATTATGGAGCCACCAAATCAAATGTTAGATACTGGTAGGCTTCCCTAGACCACAAGCTGCTGTCTCCTGGGATTAAGGAACTATAAAAGCTGAGTTGCACTCAAGGCGACCATGGAAACAAACAGAAAATTGAGTTTGCCCCACTGAGCTTCTTACCAAGTTCCCCAAACTACTTTTACACGGTGAAAAAGACCCACGGAGGTCAAGGCAATGGAGATACTCGTGCTCATGCAAGAAGGAATCTTTGTATGCTAACATGAATTTGCTCCATTTCTAGATTTATCTAGGATCCTTTATGGCATCAAAGAAGAAATGAAGCATTTGGGATCAAACAGACTGACTTCAAATCCTACTTCAAGCTCTTAAAGATAGAAACTTAACAAAAATATTCTTAAAGGTCTGAGCTGTAGTTTCCACATTTATGTAATAGGTAGATAGGTAAGAGCTACCTCATTAGTTTATGATGAGGACGAAATAAAATAATCTATATAAAGTTCCTGGTGCAGAACTTTAACCCCAGGTTTTAAAAATTTGTTACCTCTTTATTGGTCTAAAACTATTCAAAATAATAGTAGCATCCATTCCAACAGTAGCAGCTTTGGTAAAAAATAACAATGACTTGCGATTGAATACTTTACAAGCTACTCAATGTCCTAAGCATGTGGACAAAGTATTTATACATCTCATTTTTTTAAAAACCTACAATATAAATATATTATTATTTAACAAAAGAGTATCCCTGGTAAGTGATACAGAGTGGAGAAAAATGGACAGGTAAAGGATATTCCATCCTTTGCATTGAGTCAGGGTTCCACCAGACAAATTGGCATCTAATTTGACTTCAGAAAAGGTAAGTAACTTCTCCAATGTCACGCAGCCAAGAACTGCCCAATGCTCATTTTCATTATGTATTCTAAATGTAATAGTTTTCCTTGGTTTATGTAACAGGTCTCAAAACCTAAAAGTGAAGGAGATGTTTGGGACCCAAGTAAATCTATACAAACTCACCACCCTAAATCCTGCAGCCGCACTGCCCAAGACTTCAGAACTCCCCTAACCAGAAACCCAGGGAGTAGGCTAAAGTAGTACCACGCCTATCAGAGAAAGGACAGCACCTCTAGATTGACTAGAAAGTCCCAGAGGCATGCTGCTGTGACACCTGCCACACTTCTCTGTATCTCAAAAACTGTGTTTCAAATATTGGAGAGGAGCAAGTTTCTCTAGAGAGAACCTTCCATATCATCGCTCTTGACATTTATCACACTGTGAATCCAATGGCTACCTCAGGAAAGTGATAAAAGAAACACCTAGATCAAAATCTAAATAAATAAAATCGATTGATTTTTGCAAGATTCTCCACTTCTCAAGATGATCTCTTTAAATAACCACTTCCTTACCACATTTAATGTGTGATTCTATTTACATACCTTAGCCCTTTTGGGGAAATAGATTTAATTTCCAATGAACACCTCTATGTATGCCTCAGATCACATAAGATTTATGTAAAAATGAGCACGTTTGGCTGAATTCATAAACATCAACTAAGCATGGCATGAGTATATGAAATAACTAATTATTGACTGTATAACACCATCGACTGAATTAGGATGAAAAATGGAACTACAAACAGCTATATGCAAAGCCCTAAGTTTTACTAATATTCCTTACCTTGAAAAAATATTAATTCTAGGAGAGTGTGTTTTATTTTTAGAATGTCTGGTTTCTGACATTATCCAGAAATAATTATTCAATAGTGAATGCCAAGAAACCCAAGTACTGATATGATAAGAAATATTTCAAGCTACCTTTCCCAGAAATACAATCTGTTTCTCAATTGATGGAAATTCATCATAAGCAACTGCCTAGATCATAGTTCTCCAGAAAACTTCATCATGCTCTAATTCATCAAAAGCCACTAGACCAAACTGCCGTTTAATCTGTGAATCAAATAATTCATCTAGCTATTTATAAGTTTATGGACACCTTATCAAGTACCTGATGTGCTATGCCACACTAATTTTAAACTCCATCTAATGTATCAGAAACTCTAATTCTTGACACATACTTACTTTCATTATGGGATTTGCACAAGCTTAAAAGCCACAGCTTTAAGAAAAATACAAGAGGTGCCTGAGCGGCTCAGTTGATTCAATGTCCTGCTTCAGTTCATGTCATGATCTCACGGCGTGTGAGTTCGAGCCCCGCATCGGGCTCTGTACTGACAGCTCAGAGCCTGGAGTCTGCTTCAGATTCTGTGTCTCCCTCTCTCTCTCTCTGCCCCTCCGTGGCTTGCACTCTCTCTCTCTCTCTCTCTCTCTCTCTCTCTCTCTTTCTCTCTCTCTCTCTTTCTCTGTCTCTCTGTCTCTCAAATATAAATAAATATTAAAAAAATATGAGAATCTTTGACATATTCATGACTTAGAAATAGAAAAATGGTAAGCATTTATCAAGAAAAAAACTTGTAATAAATTAAAAGAATCATTTGTTTAAAAGATCAACTCTTGAACAAAGTACAAAGAGAAACAGAAGCAAAACTCCTGGGGTCCCCAGCAGGGACCTGCTTCTCATGAGTTGATTAATCTTAGGCAATTTGGGTTCCAAATTCCACATCCATAAAGTGGGAAAAAGTACAATTTCTCTCTCATAGACTTTTTTGTGTGGAGCAAATGGGATAATTTAAGAAATACATAAATGTATGTAATGTTATTATCAAGGGCATTTTCCAGTGACAGGAGAGGAGCACCAAAATACATTTGGTGGCTACCTCTCCTTGCATGGCCTTTCTCTCCACAAATTCAAAACAGAATAGCCAGAAATAAGTTATTGCATGATGTAGGACCCAGAGAAAAAGACCAATTCTCTGGCACTGAAATGTTCAGTCTCGGGGCAGTTACTAAATGTCATGTAACCTTAGTATCTCTTTCTTTCTAAATGAAACAGCTTAACTAACCCCACCTACGCAGGCAAATGACAATAGATTTAAGAGTGTTATGGCACACGGCTTTCCGTCTGTAAAACTGGCTTTAGAGATAATATATTTAAAGACTATAGCCTAGTGCTTAACACATTCATTTATTCAACAAATAATTCTTTTCTAGTTGCTGCAGATATAATAAAGGAACAGAAGAACCCCAGGCCCCATTGAGCTTATATTCAAGTAAGAGAAGAACAGACCATCAACCAAATAAATGAGTAAAATACACAGTCTGTCAGATAATGGCATTGCTGGCTCCATGGACCGCAGGCTATGCAAGTTCACAAGGCCCTGAGCTCAAAGGGATTTAATCCTCTACTGTTGCCATCTTGAAATTCTTAATGCTTATTGAACAAGGGGCCTCATATTTGCATTTCCTGGATGGTGGTAGATGCTATGGAGAAAAACTGTGGGAAGGGGTTAGGGCAATGGGAGGTGGGAGGATTGGTCACCAGGGCCTTGACATGACATTGCACATTTTGAACATGACACAAAGGTGCCTAGCAAAGGGGACTGTTGGGGCCAAAAACCACCTGCAGGAAGGAGACCTGGGTTTCTCTGCACAAAACTGGCTCCAGACAGCTTGCTCTAGTGGGGACAATCACATGGATGACAAGGTGCCAAAGGTACCTTTAGATGCAGTCGCCCAGCAGCCCGTTTTTTTGTCCATCTGTGAAACACAGAGCCATGACCTAAGAGTGGGCACCACTGTCTTATTTACAGAGATTCCAGTTAAGCTAGTAATGGGCCTGCTGGTCAGAAAAGACACCCTGAAAAGGTGACACTTGAAAAGGGGAGCAGGTGAGTCACAGGGAATGGAGTAACAGAATAGCAGGCCGAGGGAACAAGGGCCAAGTGAGTACAAAGGCTGCAAGACAAGAGCTTGGTTCATGTTCCTGGAATAGCCCAGAGGCCAATAAGCCCAGAAGATGGAAAGGAAATCAGATCAGAAAGGCAAGTAGCCTTGTGAGTCCGTTATCAGGTTTCAATCCAACATGAAGAAGCCACCGGAGTTTATACAAAGTATCATGTTCTGGATTCTGCATTGAGAATATAATGAATTGAGCAAGAGTAGAGACATGGAGAGTAGTCAGTCATTATCCAGATGAGAACGATGGCTATTGAGACTAGGATAGTAGCAGAAACAAAGTGAAGAGAAGTGATTAAATCTTGGACATATTTTAGAAAGTAAAAACAACAGGATAGTGGATATAAGAGAGGAGGCAAGAATGACTCCACGTTTCTTGTCCAAAGGAATTGGAAGGATAGAGTTATCATCAACCAAAATAGGGAGACTGCCAGAACTTGCTGGTGGGAAATCAGGAAATCAGTTTTAGATACATTATGTTGGAGATGTGTATTAAACATCACACTAGACAGCAGAGTAGATCTACGAGTCTAGAGTTCAAAGAAAGCACTGAGCTAGAGATTCAAATTTAGTAGTCATCAACATGTTGATGATATTTAAAGTTACAAGATTGCATAGGATCAAAACATCAGTGATGTTAAGGTCCAAAAACAGATCTGAAGCCTTTCAATGTTTAGAGGTCAGCGATATAAAAAGGAAAGGAAACTGAGAAGGACCATCTAGCTTAAAGGAAAACTGGGAGGGTATGTTGGCAAGAATCCCAGGAAAATAGGTCCAGGAGAAATAAGAGATCATTGGATCACATGCTGCTTAAAGGTTAAATAAGACGACGACTGAGAACTGATCTTTGGATACAGACACATGGAGGCAAGAGTAGACCCTCAATAAATGGTGGTTATTATGGTAACTACTGTGGAAAAACTGCTCTTATCTATAAAATACTTCATGAAACTACTAGAATACTACAGCTGTGAGTTTATCATTTAGATACATTAGGGGAAATTGTGTTCATTTATTTAAGGGGAAATAGTTTAATGCCAGGTCATTCCAGACAGGAGCCCTTAGCCATATTTTAAATAAAATTTTAATTGATTTTATTTAAATATAATTTAAATTTTTGTGTATGTTTTAAACAACATGTACATAAATCTATTTTCAACTGTAATTTTATGCAACTGAAATATGGTGTTTTCCTTGTGTTTAAAATTTGGAGTTTAGGGGTGCCTAGGTGGCTCAGTTGATTGATCCTCTGATTTTGTCTCAGGCAGTGATCTCATGGTTCTGTTCGTGAGTTTGAGCCCTGCATCAGGCTCACTGCTATCAGTGCAAAGCCCACTTCTGATCCTGTCACTTTCTCTCTGCCCCTCCCCCACTCGCACTCTCTCAAAAATAAATACAACATTTTAAAAATTTGGAGTCTGAAAATAAAAAGAAAAATTTGTGGAGTCTGAATTACAAATGCTATCACTGTAAACTGCACACCCAAATTTTAAGACTTAGTACCAAAACACGAACTCAAAATATATTAATAATTTTTATATTATGTTAAAATGATAATATTTAAATATGTTAGGCAAATAAAATACATCATTAAAATTAACTTCAACTCTTTTTACTTTTTTAATGTGGCTACTAGAAAATTTTCACTTGCATATTAGCTCACATTATATTTTATTGGAAAGTACTAGTCTAATGGATTCACGTCATAGACAAAATTAAATACTGCCAAAATTAAGAATTTTGTCACCTGTTTCATTACAAGCTTCTACACAACACTGAAAAACAATGATGTACTAGGGACACATGATGCTTCCTGTCTGAAAATTTGCATGCAATCTTTCTATTCTGTCTGCTTATTGGAAAGCCCCACCTAAATTCCCTGGGCCAATTTCTACCTAACCTTCCAAAATTCTACTCAAGCAATATATGCTCTAAGAAAGTGAGTTTTCTTACTCCTGAAAGTCAAGATTCTCCCTGTCGCCCTGCATATACATGATAGTACTACCACATTATGCTTTACACGTCTGTGTGCCCTACAAGACTCCCTGATTGCAAAGCAAGGAAGTGTCATTCATTTTTGGATCTCAAGCGCTTAGCACAAGTCCTGATATATGGTAAGCCTCAAAAATATTTGATGAATAAAGAAGGGTGTACTAAGTATAATGGTAGTGGAGACATATAAGGATATATACATGTATACTTTAGGGAAACTCATTTATTCAGCTGTCAGACTTATAGCAACCTTAAATATCTGGAAAACAGCCACATAATAGGGAGGAAGGAAGGAAGGAAGGGAAGAAGGAAGGAAAGAAGGAAGGAGAGAAATGATTCTAAGAATGGCTGAGTACCCAGGCACACTGACACACTTTTTTCATTTAATCTACATGAGAACTCTTCATTATAATAACCTTTAACAGTTATTGAGTGTTATTATTTTCCAGATACTGTGGCAAGCACTTCACATATATTAACTTTTTCCATGTTCACAACTTCATACTGTAGGTTCTATTATTATTCCCATTCCACAAAGAAATAACTTATACAAAATTACACTGCTAATAAGCATCAAAGCCAAGTTTAAAATTAGGCAGTCCCCAATAGGTGAGATCTGAAGTAAGCATAACCTTACTGCAAAGGACTTCTAATACAAACATCTACAAACCTAAAAGCCAAGAGAAATCAACTAGAGGTAAATGTTGACCACAGAGGCATATGAGTGCAATTGTGTGACACAGGTTTTGAACCAACTCTTTACCATCAACCCTCTTAATCCATAGGAAAGGTGGGAGCTTCCTTGGACTAGAACCCACTGCTTTCTTATTGTTGTGCAATCTAACAATCATGTTCACTTGGCTTTTGTTAGACTAGAGTTTTGCATTCAATGACCAAAATTGCAAATTAGATGCCAAAAGGGCTGAGGGGGGTGGGGGGAAGAAAGGGCTGAGGGGGGTGGGGGGAAGAAAGGGCTGAGGAAAAGATGGTGCTAGGTGAAGATCAACTACTTAAGTTTGACCGAACAAACAGGAAGAAGTCAGAAGAATCATCAACTCAACAGCAAACTGAAGAGATCTGGTGCAAGAGAAGGCAGACTTACATACATGAATTTTCCCCAAGGGCTCCATGGAGCACAAGAGGAAGAGTGATGTTTACAAAATGATGCCTACAAAAATGATCTTACCAAAGAACAGGCTAAATCATTTGTGGTTTTTACAGGCAAATGCATATTTTAGAAAGATTTTTTGAACAAAATCATAAAAATAAAAGAAGTCTGGTGTTTTAAAAAGAAGAAATATCAGCAATATGGACTATTCACCCAGAAAACCTTATAGACCAAAAATAACATCAACAAAGAATTAGTGTGCATGCTTGCAATAAATGTGCCCATGTACTTAGAAATATAGCAGCTCTGGTTAGACAACTACTAGATGTGCAATGGAATTAAATAAGCCAATGGAGTGAGGAGTGGAGGAAGGTCAGAACCACATGGGAAAGCCTAGGCAACTTTATGTGTAGAAAACAAAAGCCACAGAAAGATAGGAAATGAAGGACATGGAAAGAAAGAGAAAAGTAAAGATGGTGTCAACAAAGGAAATGCAGTTTCTCTTTTTTTGTTCTTCTCCATATAACACTGAAGTATATACTCTGAATTTCAAAATAAGTCAGGAAATCCATACACACAACTAAAACTGTGCCATAGTTTCATTCATGGGTTCTGGAAGGACTGTCAGTGATGCCATCTTTGGTGCCCTTTGAAGGATGATCCATGATGATACCTTCACTCTTTTTCAGCTCATGTGAGAAAAGAACACCCATTCAATAGGATTTGGTGCCACGGAAAACCTTGGCAGTAATATGTGATCATATCAATGTTTATTATATCCTAGTTACTCTTTTTTTAAGTTTATTTATCTTGAGAGAGAGAGAGAACGAGCAAGAGAAGGGCAGAGAGAGGGATCGAGAATATCACAAGCAGACTCCATGTTGTCAGCGTAGAGCTTGACACGGGGCTCAGACTCATGAACCGTGAGACGATGACCTGAGCAGAAACCAAGAGTCAGACGCTTAACCGACTGAGCCACCCAGGCACCCCTACCCTATTTCCTCTTAATGAAATATCGACTGAGACACTTTATATTCAGTACCTGTATGATTTATCAGGTGTACCCAAGAAGACGAGGAGGAAAACACTAGCTAAAAATAAAAAGCCCTGACAAAATGCTACTTGGTTTTTACTACTTCCCTGTCAGAAACTTTGTGGTGTTTCTGACAGAATAAAATATGTTACCTTCCAAAGACAGTCCAACTTTATATAAATCTCTAGTATGGCCCTGTGGCTTTTTTATTTTTTAAATAAGTAGAGGGGTCACTATGCTAGGTGACTGTTGCATTAAACCGATTTTAATTTTGCTCTCGTGAAGCATCTGGTAGGTGGGGTGAGGAGAGAAGGCATGCCACAAACTACAGAGTTACACTGAGGTGCTGTCTGCTTGGCCTTAACTTTGAAGGTCTAAGACTGTAAAAATATATCTGAACATAAGGAGATGGTAATACTGTTTTTCAGATGACCAAGCAAAATTAGTTGAAGCCACAACTTCAACTAGGAGTTTAAATAAACTCCTGAACTGTAACCATGGGTGTTAAAAGAAAATGTTGGTTAATAAAACCCGGTTCTGTACAGTCAAACATTGTGCAAAGGAAATGTGGAAACTGACCTTAAACAGGACACTGGGATAACCTCCACTTGTGCATCTTAAAATAAAGGGATCCTGAACTCCAAAGTATCTTCCAACTGTCTGCCTCCCCAAATTCCCCATGCTGCTGCAGTCTGAATGCCCAGTCCCCAACTCACACAATGTTAGAAATAAAAGGGGTCCCAGCAACCATTTACACCTCCCTATGGTACAAAGAAAGTAACTGAGACCAGAGAACTTCAGCTACTTGCTCAAGGTCAGTATTAACTAGAGTCGTGCCATACCATATGCCCTACCACACTGGCATAGCCAATTTGTTAATTATTAGGATTATCATCCAGCCATGCCACTGCTGTCCTAATTTGTCACCCATCACCACCTCTTTGTGCCACAATCCTCCGATCCTGATCAATCAATAATCAGGATCAAAATTAATAATTCCGTTTCAAAATGCCTAACTTCTCAATTATGTCATACCTCTACCAACTAATCACTGTGTGCACCTATCATGGAAACTGGCCTGTCTTAAAGTTTAAGGCTTCAATCTAATATTTCTGCAGAAGCTACAATATTCACTTCATAAATACAAAGGAAGAGTTTGCACTTGAGAAAGAGCGCAAAGCACTTCAAGCAATATAATAACCTATGACGGCCAAATCCCAGGTAGCACTTGGACTTCTTCCCGGTGTTGCTGATGCCTAAGTGGTGAGGAAAATGAATGGCCAAAGAAATATTTCTCATCTCTATTCCCATATTTTTTCCTGCTTCCCTTTATGTGCACACATGCCTCATGCCAAGTGTCTGCAAATACTACCATCTATCGAAGTGATGATTGACAGGAAGGGAGACAAGTGGAGGCAAGATAGATACCTGGGCTGCCCATTTCATTTTCCAGCACAGACTCTGTGGGTTAAAAAAAAAAAAAAAAAAAAATATATATATATATATATATATATATATATATGACCTGTCAGTCAATAATATTCGTGTTTTCATTAGATAATTATATTTCTCTACTTATTAAGTAATGAAGAAACTATGAAACTTCCGGAAAGAAAAAACTAGGACCATGAAAAAGTAAAACTGAAGATTTATATCAATTTTTTTCCCATCCTCAATTAGCTTTGCATGCACCTTTCAGAGGGTTTATATTTTTATTCCTCCTTCTTGTCATCAATTCTGCTTTTAATTAACTCAAATTGGCTTGTTCTTTTCTGGATTTCCAGTAAATACTTATCTTGCTGGGATCGATAGAAAAACATCAAGAACTGACAAGGAGTAGCCACTGGAAACAAAGATTTTCAGAAACACGATACTTGCAGTCTACTATTTACAGAAAGGAAAAAAGCAACTGACCTTTTAATCTCTACATATATAAGCTTCACATATCTACATTTTGGTTTTCCAATTTGTTAATCTTTAGGATTCTTTTTATTGCCTGAAAAATTGCATATCTAAAGCTATAGAAATTTATGAAATAGATGAAAGTTTAGGCAAAATGCATGTCTCAGAATGAGGCGTGCTTTCTGACTAAATACATGATTATGTATATATGATGATGTATGTGGCCATATAAAGAACTAAATGCCCATTTTTGGTCCCAAGATGAACCTTTTTAGACCATTTCTTCTCTTTAATATTTTGTAAAAACAAAAATATGATCTGTTAAAACAACCTGGGGAACCAAGACCAATTTTTAAATATGTCATTTTATATTGAATAGCACAAGCCTGTGTCTTTCACCAGTAACTTTATTTAAGTGAATGTCAATTTTGAAAAAAACAATTAATATACAGGAATCTCTGGAGCTATTAGATGTATGGATCTATATGTACTTTTCACTTATGTGACCATACTTTTAAGTTCTTATTAGTTGAGTACTTAAATATGAAAAATAGACTGCCTCTGTTCTCAGGAACTTTACAGTATTTCATGGGGAGAAATGAAGTAGGAATTAAAATAAATAGTAGATAAGGGAGACTATACATGTTCATGAGGTGAATAAATCAATTATTTTCGAGTCCAAATGAAAGGGAAAGGACATATCTGGTAAAGGAAATAAGAGAGAGATCCACAGAGGAGGTGGTATTTAAGATGGGCCTTGAAGGACAAGAAGAATTGTGTTGAATGGAAGCAGAAGGGGGAAAGTTCTATGCTAAAGACACAGGATAAACAAAGGCAAGGAAGAGTTAATATACTGGAAGAGCAGAGCATACTGGGGTCTGGGGAAAGCAGTTTAGCTGGAACCTATACTATCAGGACCAGTGTGAGACAAAACCAAGGTCTAGCTAGATTTTTACTTAATTTAATAGTCAATAAGGAGACTCAAAAATTTATCCAAAGCCAAACTGTAAGTGACTCTTCATCCCATTTCTCATTTCTCATTTCTTCCGTGAAGCTTAAGTCTTTTCTGGAGATCAAAGAAGCTACATATATAAATTAAGCCAGTCCAGGGGCACCTGGGTGGCTCAGTTGGTTAAGCATTTGGCTTCAGCTCAAGTCATGATCCCATGATTTGTGGGTTTGAGCCCCGCAACGGGCTCTGTACTGACAGCTGAGAGCCTGGAGCCTGCTTCAGATTCTTTGTCTCCCACTCTTTCCCTACCGTCCTCCACTCATGCTCTGTGTCTCTCTGTCTCTCAAATATGAATACCAAAAAAAAATTATTTTAAACAAAAAACAAAACCAAATTCAGCCAGTCCAGCATTCTGAGAACCCATCACCTCCTGCACACTAGGCAAAACCACTGTCATTCCAGAGAAATGACACTCCCCTTAGAAAAGCCCTATAACTTTGCATTACCACCGTCCACGTACTCTGTATTTTTAAGATGGTTATTCCAGCTGAATTACAGGTGTTTATAACAAGAAGTTAAATGCAAAAGATACTAATCCACTGCAAAATAGGTACAAGTCAGCACCAGCTTTCAAGTCAAGAAAATAGGTAAGTAATGGTAACTCAAAAAAAGGTGTAATTTCAGGGAAGTTACGTTGCAGGATAATAACAAACGAAATACAGCTATGATTCAGCTTTTCGTTGAGACTAATAACTACTGCCAATCACTCACTGAGAAATTCACATTTCTTACGGCTTCCATCATCATTTATTTGCTACATTTCTGTGGGAGTTTAGCTTATAAAAAAAGTGTATGATTAATAATCAGTGGCTTCAGCTAGGAGACATTTGTTAGTAACACACAGGACAAAACAGTTTCATGATTTCTATACAATTGGGGGTTGGGGGAAGGCGGGAATGCTGCCTCTGTATCTTCAAAAGTACTTCATCCAGCAAAATACCAGGGCCTGGTTAGACAAACCCCAGAAAGTCATACATCACAAGGACACAGAGAGAACAAACCGGAGTGTGACAAAATCAGACACAGAGATAAAGCATTCCATTGATAAACCACTACACAGGCAATTTTTTTGAAAAGCATGTTTAAAAAGGACATCCCTTTTTAAATCTACCATTTCTTGAATTTCTTTAGAAATATGGGTTTAGGAGGCACCTGGATGCCTCAGTCAGTTGAGCATCTGACTCTTGATTTTGGCTCAGATCATGATCCTAGGACTGTGGGATCAAGCACTGAGTCCAGCTCCATTCTGAGCATGGAGCCTGCTTAAGATTCTCTCTCTCTCTCTCTCTCTCTCTCTCTCTCTCCCCCCTGCCTCCCTCCCCCCTTCTGCCTCTCTCCCCCACTCATGTGCCTTCTCTCCCTCTCTCTCTAAAACAAATTTAAAAAAAAGAAATATGTTTAAAAATGAGCTCAAGGGAGATGTTGAAGTTAAATTATGAACTCGTAGCACCTGCAGAGCCACTAACAGGAACTAATAAAGTGCTAAAAATAAAGATTTTTAAAAGTCCACTCAAGAGTCAAGGGAGAATACTTATCTTTTTCTTTGGGTGGGGGAAGGTGAGTCAGTGGAACACCATATTATAGAAGATTTGGAATTTGTAATATATAAATTTAAATTCAAGTTAATTGCTCAGAAAATAAGAGTCATTTCATTCACAGTATAGATTTGACCTTAGCGTTTATCCTATGTGTGTAATGCTCCTAGTTTAACTTTATAATTGAACTTTTGCAGGGAAGGTGGGGGTTCTGACATAATGGCAGGGAAAGGATAGGCTAGGATGTGCTGAGCATCAGGGGTGGCTCAGAGAATGGTGGAATCTGAGAAGGTGCTGTGGCCATGACCAGTTCCCTGCAGTCCAATATTGCAGAGTCTCCTGAGAGCTAGGGTGTGGGCAGAAGAGTGCTGGGATGAGAAATACCTGGGTGCCCCAGAAGCCAGAGGTAACCTTGTCCAAGACTCAGTCATAAGGAGTTTGGCTCACATCACCAAACACAAACCCCAACTGTCATGGATACCACACCTGCCTCCTGGCCCGAAACAGAGTCACAGTACAGGGGTGCCTCTGCCCAGAAACTTGGCTGGGTGCCAGATGGTTTGTGGCCCAAAGGCAGTGCAGGAAGGCTACACCATAGGCTAGAACGGAGAGTAAACTACACATGTGCCAACCCCAAATCTGTAGTCTTCCAAGAGAGAGAAGGGCTTGGAGTAGCCATGGTGGGCTTGCAGAACTCTGGGGCCCCAATCCCACCTCTGCTAAGGTCCAAGGCCATAGTAACCTTAATGTTCCATCCTTGGGACCAGCTGTTCCTCCCTGCAGTTCTGAGGTATCTAAAATTCATCCCAAGAGACCCTAGCCGCTTTTTCCTGGAGGCTTTCCCAATAAAGAGGAGCCTCAGGGCCTTACTCTCTCTGAACCAGCCCATTCACTGGCACCCTGTTGTGGGAGAAGTTTACACACATAGGAAAAGTACCTTTGTTATTACTGCTTCAAAATACGTAGGTGGGTGGAACAAGCTGACAAGACAGTATTACTTTGGGGAGTAAAGTGAACAAACCAGATAATAAGTATCCTTTATGGAACCTGACCTAAATGGGGCTTACTTTTATTTGGGTGAGCTACTCATTACAGTGTTAAACATAGAGTAATCTCAATTTGGTGCAAAAGGGAAATTCATGTACATGAATGATACTAAGCAACATGTAGTATTTGAAACCAGAACAAAAAACAAAAACAAAACAAAAAAACCTCTAGCTATTACATTACTACGAAGATATTGTGACTTCAGGAAGTTTTTCTCATAGAAAAGCCCTATTTCAGGGTTTATTTGATCTACAGTAAATCATTAAACCACACAAAAGATTAACCTGAAACTCCATGTATTTTTGTCTTAGAAGCTTACCAGGTACCAGGGTAATATAACTTTCCTAAGTATTCAAATATCATCATTCTAGTAAAGAATATTATGAGAGCCTTGATGTAGCAGACTACAGTATGTGGAAATAATATTAGCTCTACTAAAAATAGTGTCAGATTCCCAATAAATAATAAAATATCTGGATTATAAACTTACTAGTTGGTATTTACTGCTTCATTTGGAGAAAGTGTTAGCTAACCTAGATAGGTTGGTCATATACTGTTAACTATCGTCATTTAGATTAAAAAACAGAGCACAATATTATCCTATGCTTACTGTCACATAATAGATGTTTCTAGAAAATGTAAGTTCTATAAAAGTATGTATCAAATTAATTTAAAATTTGATGCATAGTCAAGAGGAAGGTTGAGTTTTTCTGGAAGGTGCTATTAATTTAGAAATCCATGGATCTCATAATTTGCTTAATTTACAATGTTATATAGTTCTTACACTGGACATCGGAGTGGTAGATGAGATTCAACTATGAATCAAGCACATGTTGATTTTATTTATACCAATTTTCCTGGTGCCAAAAAGCTCTTGTAATGCCCCAAATTTCATGATATAATTTTAGCAATTCTAAAATTTCACAGCTCAACGGGTGCCTAGCCGAGGTAGTTCAGTCAGTTGAGCATCTGATTCATCATTTCAGTTCAGGTCATGATTCCAGGATGGTGGGACTTAGTCCTGCATCAGGCTCCATGCTGAGCTTAAGATTCTCTCTTTCTCCCCCTGTCCATCTCCCCCTACTTGTGCTTGCTTGCTTTAAAATTTAAAAAAAAATTTTTTGAAATTTCATAGCCCAATAATATGTACAAATTTTAAATTTTAGTCTTAATTATGATTTCTAAGTTAAGAGAAACATGAAATTTACTGGCAGACGATAACATGAATAACAGTTATCAGAAAGCTAGGTTCCAGCAGCCTACTAATTTGTGAATACCAACTAGTAGATTTAAAAATAAAAATACTTTTAACCTGCATTTGTTAAAGATTTTCAGAAACCTTCATCAGGGTCCAATGACTCCATTTTATAACACTCTGTCTCCACAGATTCTTGTGTATTCTTTAGCAACGTATCTCAAAATGTCTCATATTTCTTTACCGATGGCCACTATGAACTGAAATAGGCCTCTGCTAAGAAGAATTCTTTAGCAATGTATTCCTTTATTAGCTTTATACATGTTAATTTTCATATACTCATTCATATTTCTTAAATTGAGATAGATATGTAATACTTGCCTTTGGTAGGTGGATTAAAAATTTCACTGACAAAGTAAAATGAAACAACTTTTTCATGATCATGTTTCATCTCCATCTTCTCAAAACCCCAATGGAGGAAGGAAAACACACAGTAATATCGGTTTGATAATACTTTGCTTAAGACCCCAATATTTCTAAGAATTAAGAGGAATAAAACAACTCTATGTTCAGTACACATAATGATACCGTTGGGGTTGTTGTTTTAAATCTGAAGTCTTGTTTTCACAGAAAACCAGATGGTGTTTTCTGGTGTGGGGGTGGTAGTGGAATTTGTTTTGTTTGTTGTTTTTGTTTTTGCAAAAACAGGTGTGACAATCATTTTCTCCTGCTACTGTATTAGCACATTTAATTGCTAAGTTCACAGGCAGCCATCTCAATTCTTTTACCAGCAGATGGTGAAAGTGATGTTAAAAAGAGGAGTAAGGATTTTTCAAAAACCATTTCAGAACAGTATGAGATCTACTCTTTCCTCAATGGGTGTGTCAGCCTCTGATGAACACTAATGGAAGTCACATAACAGCATCCACATTGCATTTGCCTTTAATTACTTGACAGTTATCCAGATTTTGTGAAATTACTTGCACATTATCTAACAAAGCATTATGTACTTGCAGTAACTTTCATCAAATCACTTTATAACCATTAGCTAATTAAACTTCACAATACTTCCACAAAATATGGAGATAGAAAGTTACACAAGTTCATTTTGCTGAATTCTTAGGTATGTATCACTGACAAACATGAAAATTAAATCCAAGTCACAAACTCACAAGGATTTATGCCCCATTTCACACTGGTTCCTCAAATGGAAATGACTAACTTAGAATAAGGAGACCTTTAGTTTGTAGGCACACCGTTAATTGCTTATCCATTACCCATTATTTTCTTCTTCTTGGCTAGCAGAGTCCTTCTTCTGTTCGGAGTGGCCATCGTTAAAGAAAAATGATTCCGATATTTGTTAAAATGGTAAGGAAGACTTTATCCAAGACTGTTGCAATAAGGATATTGCAATAGCAGACAGAGATCAGACTCAACTCCAAGTACAGCTAAGAGAGCTGAGGATTTCTAGCGACAATAGAGTGATGGGGTCGGTGGAGAGAAAACTGCAGAGAGAAGATTTCAAGGGTAAAAGAATTTTTGCTAAACTGACCTAATTGGATTCTCGCTAAAGACAAGCCATGGATTTATACATCCAAGGTGGGGGATATGGAACTTGATCAAATACCAAAGGTGGAGAGATTCCTGCTAAAGTGACTTAGTAGGATTCTTTTCTAACCCAGGGCTGGACAGGCCAGAGATAGGGTGGGAGTCAAAGTTAAGTTTTAATCAGAAAACAGGGCTCATAGGACCCTGACTAGAGTTTGGCTAGAGCCTTTGTTACCACATATGTAGCTGAAAGTTCAAATCTCTCTTGCAGCTAGGTATGACATGTTACATGGCTCTGAACAGCAACTTGTAAGAAAAACCCTGCTGGAAAAAGTCTTGGGAATGTGTTCAGGTCTCTGATATATGCACTGCCTCTTCCCCTCACTTCCTTCCTGAATACAACAAATCCCAATTGTGACCATACGAATTAAAGCCACATGCTAAAGATGTTTAAACACAAAGGAGGAGTCTAGAATATTGAAAATGTGGACCTGTTAATGCAACCCTGGACTGCTTCCTCCAGACTTCTTGTTCTATGAGAAGAATGCAGCCACTACAGTCAGGTTTTCTGTAATTCACAAAGAAAACTATCTTGGCTGAGATACCTGGCAAATATGATTCCCTTACTACAGTAGAGTGCTCACGGCAAAATTATCCTAGGTTGAGTTGGAAACATAAAATCCAAAAGATAATTCTAGGAGAATTAAATATTAAGAATGAGTGAGCCATTGACATCTCTTTCCTCAGCATACATTCAGTGCTTGCTTTGAGAATATTCCACCTGGAGGAGAAATTTGGGCTACAGGATATAAGGATTTGCTACCCATTAAAAAAAAAAATTAGCACGAGCTAATATAACACATAAGTAAAAAAAGAATTGTTGATTAAGTAAAATAGAAAATAACATCATTAAAATTGAAATTATAGCTTTCCAAATGGCCACACATACATTTTAACTCTCCAGTTCTCTGGAGCAAAACCTCTCCCCCTGGGCAGCAAAGTGCATGGCTCACAGGACTGCAGAGCCCCTAGGCAAGTCAGAACTAAGCCCCAGATAGCCTCCCCCACCACCCCACTGTGCTAAACAAATATTATCATTTCCTATGTGTGCTAGGAGATGAAAAATACAGGGAAGCCCAGCTTGAATACTGATTCATAGCTATGGCATAAGTTTGGAGATGAATCACAAGTAATTTGTTACAAAAATATTAAAATTTACAAATGATTTCTTTTGCAAATAGAGGCAAACACACAGTTACTCGTTAGTACCATTTCTCTCAGTCATATTTTGGTAATTTCCTCTCTAGTTTGTCAACGCTTTTAATTTAAATTATGTATAAATGCACATCAATGCATAAATGTAGCTCACATTTTTTGGAAAGAGCAGTCTTCTTTTTCTCATTTCCCTTTTTAATTATCTTCCCATGTCCCCTCATCCTTTGTCCAAGTCCTTCAGTCTCCATCTATAGTAGAACTGGCTCCTCAGCTAAACCTACCATAAGTTAGCACACTGATGTGTGCCCTTTCCTATTTTCTCATATAATCCTATACAGACCTCCATGTGCAAAGAGCCATATGTAAAGATATATATATATATATATATATATATTTGCTTTGCACTGTTTTATTAAAACTGAGTCATATTACTAAACTTCTCTTTTTTTGCACAATAATACTGCAAAGAAATCCCTCCAAGTTATCTAGTATAACTCAAGTATTTTCTTCTCTAATGGCTCCATCATATTCTAAAGTATGGATATATACCCAACTGATGGGTGCTCTTTTCAGATTCTCAACAGAACAAAGTATCAAAATATTTAATTATATGTAGTTGCTTTTATTTCTAATAACTCCCCAACACTACAATTCTATATTTTTCCAAAGACCTTTGCAAGAGGCTACTTCCATCAGCAACATATAAATAACTTTTTCTATATTCCTACCAATAATTTGCTTTACTAGTCTTTAATTTCTGCCATTCTAATATTTATGAAGTTATATCTCATTTTTGCTTTCATTTACATTTCTCAACATATAAATTTGAGCATCCTTTCATATGTTTGTTGATCATTTATATTTGTTCTGTGAATTACATATTCATAACCCTTGCCCATTTTCCCTGATATGTTTGCCTTTGTTTTACAACTTTTCCTATCTATATAAATATTAACATCAGGATGACTGTATTTTCCAGATCCATTGTATGCTTTGGTTTCCACACATGGGTTTTCCATAAGTTTTAAGTGGTTAAATACAATTTTATTTTTTGAGATAATGGGTTATTAGTCCTGGTTAAGACGTTTCCTTAACTTCTATATTTTTTGAATCATTTATTCATTTTTAACTTTTTATATTTTAATCTGTATGAAATTTATTTTTGTATATGGCATATGGTAAAGATCCATTTTTCTTCTCTTCCAGAAAAATTAAAGCCATTTTGTTTGTCAATATTACTTCTTTATTTTTAACATATTCATCATCATTCTCAATGCTTTTCTACTAACCTATTCATCTATTTCCATAATGATTTGACTATTGATATCTGATATGAAAACTACTACCATGCTGTTCTTTTTCAAATTTTTATTGGCTGTTCTAAAACATTTGTTCTTCCATGTAAACTTTAAGATTATTTTATCCAGTTAAAAATAATGAATCTATTGTGATTCTCATTGAAATTGCATTAAATATATATGTTAGTCTTTAGGAAAATTACTATTTTCATGGTATTACCTTCTCTGTCCACTAACATGATATACCTATCCCTTTATTCAAATTTTGCATTATGATTTTAATTAGATGTCATTGTTTGTATAGGTAGGTCTGCTACTTTTCTGGTTAAATTTACTTCTGAGTATTTGATAGTTTCATCATGACTATAAAGATAGCGTTTCTATGTATTTCTTCCTAGAATAAAGAAAATAAATTGATTACTTTTATTTATGTGATGCACATCTAGCCAACTTGCCAAATTCTAACATTAATTCTTTAATTTGCTTTTATTCAATGTAAATATACATCTTAGATATATGCTTTAATAAGTAGGAACAAAGAAACAGAGCAACAATGTGGGCCCCAGAACTGGAAATTATGTATATCACATTAACATTAAACATTATGCCTTCATGTGGAGATGGAAAAATAAAGACAATGTCCAATAAATACAGGGATTGGCTAAACTGATTTTATGTATCATTATGTTCTATAATGTTTTTCTTCAGCTAGAAGTAAACATTTCTGTGTTTTCTTCAAACATTTGGAATGATCTCGTAAGTGAACAGTTTATCAAAAGGTTCAGTACATTACTTTTTATCCAATAACATGGCTGGTTTGAGTGCTGCAATTTGTTGATTTGATTTTTTAATTTCATAATTTTCTTTTTAATTTCATCCTTTAAATGTCACATTTAAATAACTTGATAGTTTATTTACCACTCACCATTGTAAATCTATGGGTGTGAATCTTGGTACCTCAAATGTGTATGGTGGTTTTCAGTATGATTCTCATTTCAAAATCTTTCTCTAAAATATATCAATGCTCCTCCCTGTCCTCCAAGATCACTCTGCACACATATCTAATTAAGTGGCAACAAGACAGCACAATAAGGTACCTAGCCCATTACACTGTGTGTTCTTGTGAACAAACTTTGTCCAATTATCATTATATTCTTAACATCTAACACCCTGATAAGCATATTTTTGGTGCTAAGTGTATTTGTTGAATAGAGTTTTATGGCTCACTAAATTTATATTGATTCACTTTATCTACCACTACCCTTGAAAAATGCTTTATTATTAACCTCATTTCTCAGATGAGGAAACGTACTCTAAACAGCTCAGAGAGGGATTGTATAAGGACTGGAAACTACTCTCTCAGTTCCCCCTCCCATATGTTCCTTCCTATTACCCACATAATCATAAGTAGTATATCCTCCAATTATAAATTAATATTTAGCTACTTAATGAATTCTATGAATCAACTACAAGACCTTTCAACTTTTTTTAGATAGGAAATTAAGACATAAATCACGTAAGTTTCACCCTTTAAAAGCACAGAATTCAGCTGGTTTTAGTATATTCACACAATTGCATAATCATTTATCATCATTACATTTATCAGATATGTTCCTAGGACAAGACCTAAAATTCTCTTTTCTTCATATCACAACATGTTTTCACAAATCGCCTCATTGGACCATTGGGCTTATTTATTTATTCAAGTTGAAGTTTAGTTGACATAATAGGCCACACTGGTTTCAGGTATACAACACAGTGATCTGACAATTCTATACATTACACAATGTTCATCATGATAAGTGTAATCATCATCTGTCACCACACAATGTTGCCACAATGTTACTGACTATATCACCTGCTGTACCTTCTATCCCTGTAACTTATTTATTTATAACTAGGAGTTTGTACCTCTTGATCCCTTTAACACAGTTCTTAATTTTTTAATTTTATTTAAATCCAATTTCGTTAACATATAATGTAGAATTGGTATTGGGAGAATTTAGTCATTCATCACTTACTTGTAACACCCAGTGCTCACTCTAACTTATAACAAGTTCCCTACTTAATGCCCATCACCCATTAGCCCATTCCCCATCTAACATATTTTTTAATTATCCTTATGCCTTTTCAAATTACAGCCACTTAGTTCTATTTCAATGAAAAACCCTTCTAAACTCAAACATGCCTGGCTAAACATTTACATGTACAACCTGACGAAAACAGAGAAAACAGAACTCTTCTTTTTTGCTGTCTGTATTTGCTATCAACTTGGGGCCTGCAATTTTTACTTGGATATATACTCTCCATCCGAGTCATAACGTTATATAACTGTGGTCATTTTGGGTGATGAGATGATACAGTTTCTAATCAAACTTGTATTCCAGAGCGAAACCTTAGCTTTTGTTTTCTGAAAGCTTTTAGCTTGACAGAATGCCTCATATCTTTTACATAAAGTATTGGCAATCAGGCAGCATCTTCCCTCCATTATTTTACAGGTAAAGGAGTTATAGTCTGAAGAGGTAAGCATCTCAACCAAGGCCACAAAAGTACTGACTGGTAAAAGCAGGAAGGCACGTCAGGTCATGAAATGCCAACTTCAGGGAGCAGTTGCTCGTACTTATGCATGTAATACGGCGTATTGCAGGCTCCACATGACTGGTTGTTTGTTTGTTTTGAGGTTCATGTCCTTGTAGCTTTCCTCGCTTGTTTTAATCTCTTCTCTAACATCAAACGCACGGTTTAGAAAGATCCTGCAAATCTATCTGGTTGTATCTTGTTATCTATAGTTTTTGAGGTAAGTAGATCTAGTGCTTTCTCTACAAAGAGGAGAGAACATTCAACTAGTTTGAATTCAGAATGTTTAAACCCTCTAATTGGTAGAAAGCTAACCTAGTAGGGTTTTTTCTCCCCTTTTCACTAGAACTCAAAATTTGACCTTTGCTCATTACAATACTTTCACTACTTATATTGATTTACATTAAAGCCAACAAAATGCCACATTCATTCTTCATTAGTTGATTCTTATTAAAGATTATGTACATTACAGTTAATATAGAAATTCTCGGAGTTTTCTGTTTACCTTCCTATTTTAACCCAAACCCCTGAAAAGTACTTTAAGCATTTGCTTCACAGCTTAATTCAGAACAGAACTCAAGTAAAATAAGTTATCTCCCTGATATAGCTCTTATTTTATATATAGAAAGCTTTACCTGGTCTTTTCCCTACAATAGTTTTCTATCTAGTCTCCATGGAGCTTAAAAGGAGATAACTAAATAGCCAAGTTTATAATTCTGAAAAATGCAGTCATGAGTGGATAGGGACCTGAGTCATAGAATTTTTCTTGTTGCTTATCTGGTTTTTGTTTCTTTTTTTTAATGTTTATTTTATTTTTGAGAGAGAGAGAGAGAGAGAGAGAGAGCGACAGCACATGAGCGGAGGAGGGGCAGAGAGAGGAGACAGAGAATCCCAAGCAGGCTCCAGGCTCTGAGCTGTCAGCACAGAGCCCAACATGGGGCTCGAACTCACAAATCATGTGATCATGACCTGAACTGGTCAGACACTTAACTGACTGAGCCACCCAGGCACCCTGTTTTATTTCTTTTTTAATCAATATGTGGTTTATAGTCAGATTTCATTATTTTCAAATTATATCCTCCTATAAATTCTTTATTAGAAAATCATATCACTCCTTCTGATGTATTCCCAATACCTTAATTTAGACATTTTAATCTAGATTTTTGTAAAAATCCCCCAAATTATCTCCTTCCCACTGTCCTTCCTCTGAAAAACCCCCTTTCTGTGAGGTGCTATCCAAGGAATGTTAAGGTTAAGCTCTCAGAATCCTGTAACCTCCATAAGATGCATTCAAGCACCTCAAATTCACCATATGTTAAATAGCCTTCTCTTCCCCTACCTCACCCAAATCTGCCACTGCCCCAAACTCCTGAGTCTTGGCATTACCATATACCAGTTAGCCAAGTTAGCAACACAGAGTCTCTTTAATTACTCCCTCTTCTTCATCCCACACTTTTATTCATTCATTAATCACTGAACAAATATATAAGGCACTCTATGTATCTAGGACAATGTCAGATACTAGTCACTTTGTTCTTTTTGTCAAACTTTTCTTTCAGTAACACCTCTCTTCTCCATATATCATATATCATCCTTTACGACCCAATCCAAATGCTATTTGCAATGCCTGTATAAAACCTGCTTTAATTTCTCTCCACCATCCCCTGTAAAAATAATTTTCTTATTTGTTCAAAGAATTATTTACTTACATACTGCTATCACAATACTCATTTTAGTTTGATTTGTATTAGACAGTTATCTGTAGCCCCTCCACTAGGTTATATCTGACAGCCAAATAAAATGCTTTACACATCTTTAGTTTCCCATCAAGAGATTAATACAGATATTTGAAGGTTAATTACCAACAGAACCCAAAATTCCAAAAGGTTAGCAGAGCACAAAAACAGAATATTTAGGCAAAATTCATATGTAAGAATCCATGCAAGCAAACAATTGCTTAGGAGAAGGTAACTGATAAGAATAGGTCCTTGTCCTAGGAGAAAAGTGATCTACTGGGAGGGTAAACAGGTAAGGACTCAATCAGGGAGCAAGGTAAGTTTATTTTAAACATGAGAGTCCAAGCAAAAATAAACAAGTGAAACTACATCCCAACTAAAAAGCTTTTGGCAAAACTTCTAAACCCATCAACAAAATGAAGAGGCAACCTACCAAATAGAAGAAGGTATTTGCAAACTGTATATCCAATTAGGGGTTAATAGCCAAAATACATAAAAGAAACCCATAAAACTGAATAGCAAAAAAAAAAAAAAAAAAAAGAGAGAGAGAGAGAGAGAGAGAGAGGAAGGAAGGAAGGAAGGAAGGAAGGGAGGGAGGAAGGAAGAGGCAAAGGACCTGAACAGACATTTTCCCAAAGAAGATATATAAATAGCCAACAGGTAAATAAAAAAGTACTCAACATCACTAATCATTAGGAAATGCAAATCAAAACCACAATGAAATACCAACTCATACCTGTTAGGATGGCTATTATAAGAGGGGAAAGAAACAAATTCTAGCAAAGATGCAGAGAAATGGGAACCCTTGCACACTGTTGATGTAATTATAAATTGATGCAGCCACTACAGAAAACAGTATGAAGATTCCTTAAGAAATTAAACATAGAAATGCAATATGATTCAGCAACTCCACTTCTGGGCATATATCCAAAAGAAATGAAATCAACATCTTGAAGAGATATATGTACTCCCATGTTTAGAGCAGCATTATTCAAAATACTCAAGATATGGAAACATTGTATGTCCCCTGATGAATGAATAAAGAAAGTGTGGGATGCACGCACGTGCGTGCGCACACACACACATATATTATTCAACTTTTAAAAAGGACAAAATCTTGTCATTTGCAACAACATGGTTGAACCTGTAGGGCATTATGCTAGTGAAATAAGACAGAGAAAGACCAATTCCACATGGTATCACTTATACAACTACAAACTTTCAGTTAGAAGATGAATAAGGTCTGAGGGGTTGTTGTATAATCTGATTACTACAGTTGATAACACTGTATTGTATAATTAAAATTGCTCAGGGAATGAAGAGGGATGTACAGACACAAAAAGGTAAATATGTACAATGGTGTACTCGTTAAATTAACTCATTGGGGAGGAATTCTTTCAAAACATATGCATATCAAATCATCACACTGTAAATATCTTATTTGGTCAATTTTACCTCAAAAAAGTATTTAAAAAATCAATAAATGTTAGAATCCAAGAGCAGACTGAAATTCAGAAGCAACAACAAGTCTGATTCCCAGGGAAGGACTAGTTCTAAGAATACTCTGACAACGTCATGGAATTATTACTCCTTAACCAGTCCTCAATGGTACTGTGAAGCCAGAACAAAACAGAAGCTGTAAATAGATCAGTGGCCCTAATTATGGAAACTGAGAATAATATGGAATTGTGCAACCCCCAAAACACCTAATCAAAGACACATTCAGTTGCATTCAATGAACATGGATATTTGGGTTAAAAGGCTAAAATCCAATACGTGGCCTAGAAATTCTGAAAAATATGGACCCTGCCTCCCTCTCAAGGCTCACCTGATACCACAGTCTATACATGCCACAAGTTCCGGCCATCCTAGCATCTAGTTTCTCTACATGCCTCCCCCAGTGCCCTCTATCTTTCTGCCTTCTTTCTACATGCAGCTAGCTCCTAATCCTCCTTTAGTATTCCACTCAAGTAAGTATAACTTGATTTACCTCATCACCACAAAGAGACTGTAAAACATTCAAGACAGGAACTGTGTCTTAATCACTGTGTAGGTGTTGGAGGAAGGGGAGGGGGGGAAGTAAAATATACAAATCATAAAAATGCTTAAGATGAAAAATTAAGATGATACAATATAAAACAAAAATCATTAAGATGATAAAATTAGGTGTACAGTTCATCAGTGGTAACTACATTTACACTATTGTATGCATATCACCACCATCCCTCTCCAGAACTCTTTTTCTTCTTGCAAAACTGAAACTCTATACCCATTAAACAGTAACTCCCCATTCCATTTTCCTCCAGCTTCTGGCAATGACCTTTCTACTTTCTGTCTCCATGAATTTGACAATTCCAGGTACCTCATTTAATTGAAATCATAGTTTTTGTCCTTTTTTTGTGACTGGCTTATTGTTGTAGTGTATGTCACAATTTTCTCCCTTTTTAAGGCTGAATAATATTCCATCCAAATGTGTACATGCCACATTTTGTTTACCTCTTAATCTACGGATAGATACTTGGGTTGCTTTCATCTTTTTGGCACTTACAAACAATACTGCTACAAACATGAGTGTACAAAATCTCAAGACCTTGCTTTCAATTCTTTTGGATGTATACCAAAAAGTTGAATTGCTAGATCATATGGTAATTCTATCTTCAATTTCTTGAGAAACCACCATACTGTTTTCCATAGCAAGCTGCACCATTTTACATTCCCACCAACAGTACATAAGAATTCCAATTTCTCTTCGTCTCACCAGTACTTGTTATTTTCTGTTTTTTTCCTAATCTAATGGGTATTAGTGGATATTAATCATATTTCAAATCATTCACATCAAGGCTGTGACTGAATATATACATTTTCATTAAATACTTATGAAACCAAATCGGAGAAGAGCTCAGCTCAGTAGCATCCAAGCAAAGTAAAACCACATTGCATAGTGTAATTCCACTTCAAGAATACTTGGAGTACAGCCCATTTTGTTCTCACTTGCAGCTTTGTTAACATAACTTCTATCTTCCTCCTTTCTTATTTGAAGTGTTTTAAACTGCCGAGACATACTACAACACTAGAGTGAGAGACTTCTATAATAAATATAAAATTCCTTATGTTTTGCTAGTCAATGAAATAATCACTTTTCTATGTGTGTCTTTTTCTATGTATATATTCTATTGTTAAGTAAGTTTACTTATGAGCAGTAGACATGTAGAAGAATACTCAAGCTGACCTGGGAAGACAATGTACATATTATTACAAATAAATTTTACGTTGCTCCAAATTGAAAATGAGAAATTCTGAAGGTCTAAACACAAGGTGTCCCAATATTCTCTTGTGGGTCTGGCTTCAGTGAGGAAGTGGCATCTGAGTGTATCTTTTTCTACATATATATTCTATTGCATTAAGTATTGGAGCAGCACATTTACTCCTCTGAAACTAGGCAATAATTAATTCAATCAAGAGACACTAATTAATTACCTGCTAAATATAAACACTGTGCTAGGCCCACTGGGTTTACAAAGAAGAACCAAAGGACTTGACTTGCTTCAAAGAAGTGACATAAAGACTGGGAGTAACGGTCCATGCTCCGTGGAGGTCCTGTATCAGAGGGAGTTCAAAGTCATCGAATGCAGTAATTCAACTTGGATAAGTTAAGGAGAATCTAACACCCATCCATTATGTATCTAGCACAACGACTTGATTCTAAAAACCATACTACACCCTCACTGTTCCGTCTCTCATTTTGAATGAAACACATTCAGCACACCACATACACTATATCAAATAGCATTGGCAGGCTGGTACAGTTCTTTCAACCTATAATAATACAAAATGCTGGAAACTCAAGTAAAAGTTGAACCAGCTCCTTGAACCGTTCAAAATAATGTTTTCAGTATTTCAGTTCAAAACTTGAAAAGCAATCATGAATACTGCCAGGAGAAGTGAAAACATCAGAAGAAAGCAAACTGATAAGCACTTACAGTCAGGATTTATGGAGTTCCTGTTTCTGCATTGTATTATACGAATGGGGAGAAAAGATAAAGATGTCTATTCACCACTGTCATACATTCTCCAATGAAGAAACTAATAGTCCAAATATGATATATACACAAGCAGTGAACTTCATCAACAGCTGTGCAGTCCCCCATTTCTATAATGTTGGTCCTGCCCTGGTCATGTCCCTGTGGCCAACTATTGTTTCATAAAGTCTCCATGTTGGTTCAGTGGGTATTTATCACTTAATAGATATAGCTCCAACATATTATCATTTAAAACATATTAAAAACATGTTCCGTATCTCCTTGTTACATTAGCTACTCTTCTAGGTGGCAATAGAGATGGCTAGAGATTTAGAAGGAAAAAAAAATTTGTCCTGGGCTAACCTCATTTTCTTACTCCATATACAGTTTGTTCATTCTAATTTCTGGTCCTTTCATCCTGCTATTTTATCTACACAGCATTTATCTATCTCTCTATAACCCCTCTACCAGCACTTTCATTACAACTGTCAGCATTTTTAATTTTCCCTACCTCACTCCATTCTCCAAGCCAAATACCTCTCTCTTTGAGCTCCCTTACTCTACAAATGTATGTTAATAAAATAAGCTTGAGCTTCAGGCCCTGGAAGTTTATATGCCTTAATAATATACATTAAAGCAATTAGCTCATTTTAAACCACTATATAAAAATATGAGACACACAACATGGACCTCACTATCAGTGTCATTGCTTCAAGCCCACATGCAGCATTTTGAGTTTGCTATATTTGTGCGGATATAGGTCTTCTTTCCTTGTTTATTTTTTCACAGGCACTATGATTAAATCATGATGATAATCATAGTGGCTTCCAGTTTTTGAGAGCTTTTTTCCAGTCACTGAGCTAATCATTTTTCACATATTATCTTAGCAATCATTAAAACAATTCTATGCAGTTGAGTTGGTAGGAGGATAATTATTTTATTTAATAATTAGGAAACTGATAGAGAAAAGAAGTTAAGAAATTTTCCCTGGAATCCATATCTCAATACACACTCAAGGAGATCACCAGTAAGGTGAAAACCAGAGTGGAACCAGAGGGTTGAATGAGAGTGTTGGGTGGAACCAGAGTGTTGGCTTTAGACAGACATAAAACTGGTTGATTTCAAATTCACAAGCTAGGTTATCCTGTATGAATTTATTAGCCACTTTAAGCCATATTTCTTCACAATGAAGTACTACAATTGTGAGTATGAACAGGAATTAGGTATACGAAACACACACACACAAAGTGACTATCATACAGCAAACACTTAAGCAAGTATCTTCTCTTTTTCTCCTAAATAAATTAGAAGCTCTTCATGCCAAAAACACAGTTTTATGATATTTTTGTGCTCTACTGTTTCAAGTATAATAATTTTACCATAAGTAATCAATAAATGCTTTATTACTGAACAATATACACTAATGATTAAAGATATATTCATATGTTAACCGATTTTAATGGTCGAGTACAAGGTCTCTTTAAAAATCTACCTTAAACTTTTTTTCATTTTAACTTTGTAGTCTATTATCCTTCAGTGAGACTATACTGAGGATATGAAAAATGATAATTTAACAAAGGCTGCCTGGAGACATACATATTCAATTACTAATGAGTAGAATCCTAACCCAGCTTGTGGCTATTAGATACTTTAAAAATACAGGGCCTGGTTTGCTTTCCCAAATCTTATTTTACACATTGTATAAGAGAGCAATGTATAAGAGAGGCACATATCCCTAAGCATCTCTAGTGAAAGATCTACTAAGTATTGAGTAGAGAAAAAAAAAAAAAAAAAAGAAGATATACACCGGATTCTCTAATGAACTCATAGTCTCATAGAGAAAACATGTATAACAAAATCTGGTAAATACTTTTTAAAAGGTACAAAAATAATAATGTAACAGCACAAAGGAAGGAGATATTAAGTAAGCTTGAAGCATCAGAGAACTCAATACACATATGAACTAGGCCTTATAGAAGAATACAAATTCACAAGGCAAAGGAGACAAAATGATTTTCCATATAGAGGGAATTGTGAGAACAAAAACACAGTTCTATGGAAAAATTAAGTTGTAACATGTTCAGAGGATGTCAGGAAATCCAATAGGGCTAAAATAAAGGGCAAATACAGATGTAGGTTAGAGACAGGATGGGAGGGAACATACAGTGAGGTTGTTAAAGACCTTGACAGCCAAATTTTCCTAATAAAATTTATATCTCAATATTGTTGTATTCCCCAAATATTGGATTAGTTAGAAATAATGTCCACAAAAAAAAAATACTATGTCAGAAGCTGTAATTTGTTAAATGTGATAAGAACAAAACTGGTTGCAAAGGATAGGCAAGATTTTAAATAAACAAAGGAGGGTTAACATATCTGGGATATAAAAAATAAACCAGGATAGCTAAAAGAATTTTTTTCACTTCAAAAGTTATAGTGTTAAGAATTAAATGGGAGATCATGCCCAGAGTCTAAAGTCCAAGAATCAAAGGAGTTTGGCAATAACAAAAACTAAGGTCTTCTGCAAGAAAATGACATAACAGAAGCACTATTTTTAATTAGCTAACAAACATGCAATTAAGTGCCTACCACAGATCAGGAGAAAGGAGTCACTGAGAAGTGGTTACACAAACAAGAGTCACCAGTTAGCAAGCTCCTGCAAAAATTATTATTAGAACACCGAGATTAGAAAGACCATATTAGGAATGAAGAAGAAAAATTCAAAAAGCTTTTGGGAGATGAAAAAAATGATTCTCAGTAATTCATTCTATATTGTTTTTTTTAATTTAAAGAATATTTCTGGCATACCTGCATTTCACTGTAGAAATTTTACAAATGAGAGGGTAACCCATAATGTCTAGTGACCCACTAGTTCTATATGAATGGAGAATGAGAAAAAGTCAGGATATAGCAAAACATGTTTTTACTAAACTTGAAGAAATAAAAAGAAAATGGGAGGGTATGGAAAGCAGGACAGAAAAAGGATTGAGTGAAAATCAAAGACACAAAGACAAGGATTATTAGAATACTCATTCAAAAATCACATGGAAAAGGTGATCAGTAAATTCTTGGGAAAAAAATAGAAAGGTTATCTGGGTTTTGAAAGAGTGGTAAGAATCAGATAGAGAGAGTGGTAAATTATATAATCATCTTGAATCTACTCAAAGTCATAATGAGAGAAAAAAAAAAGGAAATAGAAGTTATATGCAATGAAAGGTCAAGCAGCTGGGCATGGTCACCAGCACTGTCTATAAAGAACAAAAAGGTGAGAAGGGAGGACCTCAAATTAGGTGAGTCAAGAGATAAATTCAAGGGGTGACAATTTCACTCTCCCAGGCTTTCCAAAGTTGTAGGAATCCTAAGTCCCTGTATTAAATCCTTCACACTTAGAATTCACAGAATGGATTCTGTTTTCTTGGCCAAACTCTAACTGGTGCATATGATATGAGGGTATTAACTCTGGAAAACTTAAGAAGCTAGAAAAGGAAAAGGGACTTAGGAATAAAAATAAATAAATAAATAAAATAAAAAACATGGACAGAATAAAGAATCTGTAGTGGAGGGAAAAGAAGCAGAATGACTTTTTAAAAAGATCAAATGACTTGTACCTGAGAACAAATCTGTCATTGGAAATAGATAGTATTGGCAGCAGTAAATCATCTGGAGGAGCAGCTGGGCAGCCAGAGATGAGTTGCCAAGACAAAGGTGCCATACAAGGAATATCTGAGGGAAAGTGGGATGAAGCCATTAAACTACAGTCAACTGCTCAAACCCATTATTAGGAAGAGAGGATTTATCTTACACAAACACCTAGTGACCCAAATCAAGTAACTCATACTTTAAAAATTATTTTCCCATTGACCTCAACACCCCGTTCAAATACTAGTACCAGAAATCAGAAGACCTGCTCTATTATTACCCCAGATAAAAATATTCATGTGAATTATACAAAAGTAATTTGGTTTTTTTTTTCCCTTTCAAATATATAGCACTCATTTTAAAACTGCGTATTTTTATACATCTGTCAAAAAAGACTATAGATACTATTAGTAAAGGGTACTTTTGTCCATTTCTCTGACCTGGGAGCATACATATGAATGCAAATTAAAAGTGCACTACAGTTGCACCTGAGTGGTTCAGTAAGTTAAGCGTCCGACTTCAGCTCAGGTCATGATCTCATGGTTCTTAAGTTCGAGCCCCGCGTTGGGCCCTGTGCTGACAGCTTGGACCCTGGAGCCTGCTCCAGATTCTGCATCTCCCTCTCTCTCTGCCTCTCTCCTTCTTGCACTCTGTCTCTCAATCTCAAAAATAAACATTTGAAAAAAAATTTTTAGTACACTACAAAAATGTTACAAGAGTTCCAAATGCATCCAACCCTTCCATCTACATAATGTTAACAGTCAAGGACAAAGAATATTTCATATCTTCTTTTCATCAAGTACATACCTACAAGGATGACTACATGTTGAAAACATACATAAGTTCTGATTTCCTTAGAAAATATCATTCATATTTTTTTTAAAAAATTATAGGTTAATACAGTGGTTCCCAAACTTGTCTTCAAATTGGAATCACATGGGATTTTTAAAAATTCCAAATCCCAATCTACCATCCAGAGCAATTAAATCACAAGTTCTCAGGGTAGAGCATAGGCATCGTTTTTCTTCTATCCCCTAGGTAATCCCAACATGCCGACAATATGGAAACTACTGTGTTAACACAGAACTCCTTAAAGGAAACCTGTTACCCCTTGAGAGGATCAGACTTTGCTGCACATCAGAATCATGTGGGAGTTCTAACATCCCTAGACCCAGCTGCACCACAGACTAATTAAATTATAATCACTGAGCAGTGACAGGCAGACATCAGTTACTTTTTAAAGAGTCAAATGTACATCCAAGTTTGAGATCCGATAGTTTAAATTACAAGATGGTTTGTATTACTAATCAAAATCATCAGATGTCTGGAAAAAGAACTTCATTGATTCAATAAAAATTCTTATTAAACTCTCCAAGAGAGAAAGAACAAAAATATATGTTATGTAAAGATAATGATGCTCAAATAAGTAGACCAGCTGTCATGTTAACAATACTGAAAATTAGGACAGAAAAAGACTAAACAAGACAAATGGAGAAAAGGAGTCGTAACCTAACCTGTTGTCATTTAAAGATTACGATTCTTTCCATCTCTATATAATTAAAAAAATATATACGCTCCTATCCTATTTACTACTCTTGCTAAATGTATACACCTAGGAAAATTAAAAAGAATTTCAGTGGTACAAAAAGGTTTCCAAATACTCAGATATATAAATTAACTAATTGAATAATTTTAAAGCCAGAAAAGGTCATCTCTCATTTTTCACCACCGTTCTCATCAATAGGAACTGGCCATTCTTTGGCTTTCTTGAAAATTAGCTCAGGAAGAAAAAAAGCATCCATTACATTTCAAATGCAAATGAAGAGGTGGTTGAATTAAAATAATTTGATGATATAATTTTTAAGTGTTACTTAATTCTTCACTTTTATGTAAATATCTTTCAATGGAATGTTTAAGTATCATTTAAAACAGATTTTATAAAGTATAATTAGATGTGTTGTCAGATGGGAAGACAAATTAAAAGTGCAACTCACACTGTTACAGTTCCTGCCACCCAGGAACAGCTCATCTTTTCCACAATGCTCACAGCAGAATGTAATCCAGTCTCTACAGCACATATGATTATGAGACTTACAGAATAATAGTATTTAAATTATTAATCAATGCAGTTTCCTTTGGTGAAAGACTCTGTACGCTATATAAATGGGGGAAAGATCTTCTTTTTGTACGTGTGTGAATTGACTGCCTTGTAAAAAGTCTGTTGTCACCGGTTCATCTAAGTAATAGCTAGATATATACTACCAATTGATAGTACATGTTTAAGATAAAGTTATGTGCAAACATTTATGTAGCGAATCATTTTGGGAAGATTTGTTATAAATGCATACCCTTAGACTAAAGCCTGATGACCAACAGATTTCTAAATTATCTGCTCAGTTCCTACTGCAGAGGTAGGTGTGATTCTAGATAATTGTAGTCTTACCCTAAAACGTCACGGGGGAATCAAGAGGCAGTCCTTTAAAAACCACTTTTCCCTCTTCATTGGCTTGGAAGAATTTCTTTAAGATGAAAAAGTCAAAGATGATATAATTTGCCTTTCCAACTTCTTCAGTGAGTCACTAATGGACTCACTAGTTGCCCACTCAAAACCAACATACTTTTTTTTTTTCAACAACCTGAGTTATTGTTACATTAACTAAATAAGGTGGCCATTAGACTGAGATGGTTCTAATGCTACAGTGGTCTATGTAAGCAAACCAAAATGTAAGTCTTTCAATGTCTCAAAGTTACAAAATCAAAACCTACAGATGACCAATCACAAACATCCAAGTAGGCATTAAACTGTCGCAAAATAATTTCTTTCTTTGCTTCCATACCCTCTCTATGTCTTTTCCTTGGCTCCTACAGGTAGATTACTCCTAACTCCTAACTTCTGATCTGGCACTGCCAGATTTGATCAATTTTTGGTCAATTAAACTCTTAACATTTTTAATATGCCTCAGTTTTGCTTTTTTAAAAAAATGTTTATTTTTGAGAGAGAAAGAGAGCACAGCAGGGAAGGGGTAGAGAGAGGGAGGGAGACACAATCCAAAGCAGTCTCCAGGCTCTGAGTTGTTGTTAGCCCAGAGCCCGACGCGGGGCTTGAAATCACGAACCGTGAGATCATGACCAGAGCTGAAGTCCGACGCTTAACAGCTTAACCAACTGAGCCACCCAGGTGCCCTGCCTCAGTTTTCCTTTTAAAATCCATAACTCTGAAAATATAAATAGTAAAACAATTTTAAAGTGGATTCTCCTGCAGGTAAAAAGAAACACACATGAATCATCTAAATCAGCTTTTACTTTGAATCTGGACAGTGCAGGGAAGCAAATTTTGCTCCTCCAAAATATGCCTCTTTGGCATATTGATTATTCAATATAAATAATATTGATTGTTATTGACTAGTGAATAATGATTATTCGAGCTGGTTATTTTTAAGAAACTGCCGACACAAGAATACTCTTAAATCCAAAAAGTTACTCGTTTGTAAGAGACATTTACATATATAAGGGAAATCTCCATTTTTCAGTGTTTTTCTCAGGGAATTACTCTAAATCTCTAGAAAATGTTATCAGTGGAAAAGGCATGAACTTCAATCTGCAAAACAACCTTACTCTTATTCACTGTGTTTTGATAACCTCCCCACTCCCAATACCTTCTTTTGTCTATAGCTGGAGAAGGTATTTAAGATGACGGCTTTGGCCATCTTGGGAAGTTATTCAGTTTTCCTGGGTCTCATGTATACAGTAGGTATATGTGTTATTAAACTTTTGTTTGATTTTCTGTTACTGTCTCATGTCAATTTTATTCTTAGTCCAGCTAGAAGAAACTTGAAGGACAGATAAAAAAAATTTTTTTGTCTTCAACATCAGCAATATTTATGATGATTTGTAGGGGCTAAGGACAGACCACCCCAAGATGGACCACTTTGGCACAAACATTATTTTGGATGAAAAGCAATCAAAATCCAGCAGATGCAAGAAACGCTCTTTATCTCTGCCTCAACTGCCTGCCTGTACTAGCAAAAGAGCTATTAACAAAGATTCCTCATTTTTTTTTAATGTTTTTTAATTTACTCTTGAGAGAGAGACAGGGCATGAGCCAGGGAGGGGCAGAGCAAGAGAGGGACACAGAATCTGAAACAGGGTCCAGGCTCTAAGCTGTCAGCATAGAGCCCGACATGGGGCTCGGGCTCAGAAGCCATGAGATCATGACCTGAGACGAGATCAAGTGTGTGAAGCTTTACTGACTGAGCCACCCAGGTGTCCCTCCTCTTTACCTTCAAAACTTACCTGCATAATAGGGCAACCATTGTTTTCCAAACATCTCTGACCTTCCTAATAGTTTTCCTCTCCTTTGTATCCTCAGACCCTAACCCTCTAACTCATCTAAGCTTCACACTGCCTTACTGTACTTGGAATCTCATATCTGTGTGGATTGCCTCTACATACAGAACTAAATTTGATTTTTTCCTGTTAATCTGTCTCATGTCAATTTGATTCTTAGTTCAGCTTGAAGGACTTTGAAGGGCAGAGGAAATTCTTCTGCCACAATAGATCCAAACATCATAAAGTGAAATAATTTAAAAATAATTGTAAGCAAAATAAATTTTACAATTTTTCATATGAACTAGCATTATAAACTACATGTATTTTAAGACCAAATGAAAGGCTCAAGTAAACTTTTCTGCCAAAGCTTTATCAAATGATTGATGGGATCAGAATTTCACTTCTTTTAGCAGAATTTCTGGATAAATAAAATATGTTGTCTCCAAACTTTAAAACGGTTACAAGTTGTTAATATTAAATAAGTATTGTTAATACTAATTACTTTATTCCCTGAAAGGTGGTCTATGCTTTTCACATCTACACTAGAAATATTATAAAGAGCTCTAAGCAAATTATGAAACAAAAATGACTTTCCTATTAGGCATTAATCACCCAAGTGTACACTCAATGTTGTGGCTTCTATCACAAAGCTCCAACAATGGATGCGCTACTGTCAGCAAGCCCTGTCTGACTAAAACCTTTTCTTTTGTAAAACTCACTAGGTAACCCTGTACCTGGCCTCTAAAAAGAATAAAGCTGTATTTTTATGTCTTATAGTTGGTAGGCCAATGAAGTAAAATTGTCACTCTTTAAAAGCCTAGCTTTCTCAAGGTTGCATTCATTTAATTCTACAAGTCTTGGCACTTCCTCAAGTATGCAGCCATTCTTTCACTTTGTCTCTCTCACCACAAGATAAATCAATGCAAAACAGCCACTTTTGTGAACATCAGTCTTTCTTCCAGCCAGGCTCTTACAATGCAAACATAGTGGTGCCCTCATTCTTCTGATCAGTTCTCACACACCTTGTGACTGGGAGGAGTTGTGGGAGGGTGAAAAATATAAAAAGGAAAGAAGGAAATCATAACTGATTTTGGTAGATTAATGATTTGCCTTTTTTATATTAAGAATTTCTTTTATAAAAATCATGAAAACATTCCTACAATGTTGTCCATGATTAAGGTGCTCAAAAGCAGTGAAAAGGAGTGGAATTTGACCTCAGAATAGGTTTCTTTGGCATAAGGATTATTTTAGGATGATTATTTTTAGGAAATAGCAGACACAGGAAAAGCTGTAAAAACAGAGAAATTGCCCTTTGTAAGAGACATTAACATTTATAAGGGAAATCTCCATTTGTAAGGGTGTCTCCTTTTCTATCCATACCAAGAAGAGAATGTCTAAATCTCCAGAAAATTATCAATAGAGAAGGCATAGATTTTTACCTGCATAGCAACAATAACCTTGATTATTTTGCTTTGCCTGGTTGCCTACCACAACTGGCCTCCCCTTCCTCCGACATCTTTTGTCTTTAGCAGGAGATGATTTCTAAGGTATTATCTTGGGCCATTTGGGGGAGTTATTCAGTTGTCCTGCATATCTCCCATGTAAATAGGAGGTATAACTGTTATTAAACTTCTATTAGCTTTTCTGTTAATCTTTTATTACAGGGGATGTCTCCACCAAGAACCCAGAAGGTGCTAGGAAGAGAAAAACTTCCTTTTACTCTTCAAAATTCTTTGGCTGATCTAATAACCAAATTAACATAAGCCAGGTTAAGGAGAGAGTAACAAATTTAATTACATATGTATTGGGTCCTCATAAGAATTTAAGACCCAAAGACAACCCTGGCAACTGAAGCTCTCTGCCATCTTGAGCTAAGGTATGGGATTGGGATGTGAGGCTTCGAAAGGGATGAGAGTGATTCACAGGATGGTAAGAAGAACAGATATTTGGTAATTAGATGTTTATCTTGCCATTCAGATAGGTCATTTGCATAAAAAAATGTATCTCTTTGTAATAGCTCTCTTTCTAAGCTAGACTCCCCTATTTAAATTCTGTTAGGTAAAGGGAGAGGTAAAAGTTTTTCTTGAGTTGGCTCGGCCCTGATCGCCTTTAGCTCCAAATAGTCCACATGCTAAAGTGGCACATTTTGGGGGAGACTTTCTGAACCCCATCAAAAGGTAAAAGGAAAACTATTCTTCCTCCCCCAGAGCAGCATTATTCACGTTTTACTTACCAATGAATATTTACTGAGCTGTGTGATTTGGGGCAAGCCCCTTAGCTTCTCCATGCCACAATTTGCCATGTGAAAATGAATATATTATTACTTCTCTCAACATGAGATTGTTAGCTTAAAAGGATGAGGTGGTGCCTGGGTGGCTCAGTCAGTTAAACATCTGACTTTGGCTCAGATCATGATCTCACAGTTCGTGAGTTCAAGCCCAGCATCGGACTCTGTGCTGACAGCTGGGAGCCTGGAGCCTACTTCAGATTCTGTTTCTCCTCTCTCTTCTGCCCCTCCCCTGCTCAGTCTCTGTCTGTTTCTCTCTCTCTCTCAAAAAATAAACATTAAAAAAATAATAATAAAATAAAATAGAAAGGGATGAGCTATATAAAATATGTGACCTGCCTAAGTGTCCAATTAAATACCCTTATTTTGAAAGCAGAGTTTCATGAAGATCTCAAAAGGGCAATCATCTTTTATAAATGTCTTCTAAAATGACTTTAGTGAATCCAGTATCCTTATCTGTGTTTACTATGTACATCACACTCCATATTCCAAGACATGTGTGTATTAGTCACAATATTTTTGTGACAAATACGCTTATTGGGGGACTTACTAATTTCAAAAATGGAAGTGTACTTTGAAATTGAAAAGAAAGGAGAAGGGCGCCTATGAGAAAGAAAGTTGAATTGGCATACACATATGTCAGACAGAAGTACTGGGAGGAGAGGATGAAGAAGGAAGAATCCCCACAGGTCTCCACACACACTCACACACATGAGACCTCGGCATCCTCATGATGTTTAGTGGCTCTCAAAGTTGAAGATGCTTTGGATTCATCTGAGAAACATTTGAGTCCATCTAGATAAAATACAGATTTTAGCACCTCAACCTACACCTACGGGATTAGAAGAATCTGTAGGGGGCCAAAACTAACATTTGACAAGAAACCCCTCCTCAGCTCAGTTCCATCAATGACTGTGATGTCAGTAGTCCATGTACCTGAAAGGGTTCAGAACAGGTTTCCCCAAAATGTACCACTTTAGCATGTGGACTTTTTTAAGTGGAAGGCAATCAAGATCCAGCAGGCTTAAGAGAAACAGTTAACCCTCCCTTAACTACCTAGAAGAAACTAAATTAGGGGTCTGTCCCAGAATTAGGGTTGTTGCCAGAGATCAATTTTATCTGCATGACTCATCTGTATGGCAGAACAAGTATCTAACTGGCAAATATCTGCTCTTCTTATTGCCTTGTGAATTGCCCTCCTTCCCTTTGAAGCCCCAGGCCCATATCCTATTCCTTAGCTCAGAATGGCAAATATACGCCATTTTATCTTTCTGGGTTTTTTTTTTTTTAATGTTTATTTATTATTGAGAGACAGAGCATGAGCATGAGCATGGGAGGGGCAGAGAGAGGAGGAGACACAGAATCCAAAGCAGGGCCCAGGCTCTGAGCTGTCAGCACAGAGCCCAACACAGGGCTCGAACTCACAAACCACAAGATCATGACCTGAGCTGAAGTCCGAAGCTTAAACAATGGAGCCACCCAGGCGCCCTTATCTTTCTGTTTTTGAACCTCTCATGCACGTGGGGTTTCTGTACATACAAAATTAAATTTTATTTTCTCCTGTTAATCTGTCTCCTGTCAATTTAATTCTTAGGCCAACCAGAAGAACCTTGAACGGTAAAATTTTTCCTTCCTACACTTCAAGAAACTGTAAGAAGTAAAGTCCCAAGTTAGCAGTAGTTATGCTTGCTGAGTCTTGCCTATTCTTGCCTTCATTTGCATTGCCTTTCAAACTAGGCACACAAGGAGATAATCAATATTTCCTAAATGAACACTTGCAACTGCCTCCCAATCAGAAAAACCAAGGACCTAGTTCTCCAGCAATCAGGAAAGGGTGTGAAATTCATTTTCATGGGAGAATACACTTTTTGCTTCTTTGGTGCTAAACTGTAATAAGCTATAATGCAAAATCAAATGACATTTGCCATTTTCCTACAAGTAACTTGATGTTATTCTCTTTTGGTATCAAATGAATTACCATTAAAATGAATCCTGATCAAACAAACTCCTCCAAATACCACAGTTACTTTGTAATTGTGTAGAACATTGTTTAATTACCTGTCCCTGCATCGCATTTACCACATAATTAGATAAATAGTAATTATCTTTTGAGGAACCAATAACTAAGTGGAATTGGTATATGGTAAAGGATATCACTGCCTTACTGGATAAACAAGAGAAGAAGACCTTCACTGAAGTCCTTAAAATTAAGCCACTAAAGAACATCCCAAAGGTCATGGGTTTTAAATTATATCACCTGAATTAAAAAAGGAACAAAGTCAAATAGAGAAAATTTAGTGAAATGGTGATTCATATACTGTATCATCATTTCAGAACTTAAAGCTGGCAGCATAATTTCACCCTTTCCACTTTAAAAATGCTAAAATTCAAGTGAATTTATATAGCCAGAGCATAGGAATAGTGCAGAAGGAGTGAGGTAATATGTGTTCTAGCAATTCACTGAAGTGCTGCCCATAAAATGTCCTAAATTGGATAAAGTGTCATCGGAGTTGGAAAAGGAAGGAGAGTTCATACAGAGGAAATTAAGAAAAGAACAAAGAAAATTAGAGGAAAGAGAAAAAAACAGTCTCAAAGAGGAAAGCACTATTGCCACAAAGTAAGTGCACAGCAGAGCCCCCACCCCAGGCAGCTCCATCACTACAGTAGAGGGGCCTAGAAAGGGACCAGAGACTCAAAGATCCAACTAGGAGGAACTAGACTGGAAGAGAAGTCTCACAAAGAAAGCACTGTGGAAATAGATATAAAGGAATAATTAACAGTCCTCTAAGTTCATTCCTCACCTCCAGACCCCAGAGACAATCCTTACGAACCCTGTGTTTTATAAAGGAGCACTTTAAATGCCACACTAACTAGAAGTATTAGTGCTAATGTTGAATTAGAAAATGTTTTTTTTTCTTGTACATAAGTTATCTTTAAAGTGTATTTCATACTCATGAATTATTTAGAATTACTTCCAGATACTCTTTTCTCCATAGGAATGTATCTCTGAAGTCACAATATGTGAGAATCAGAAAAGACCATTTGATTTCCAAATAAGAGAGCATGACTTTCCTGTGTCTTGAACCTCAAGTGCAAGAAGAGTCGATCATTTTCCTCAGTTCAGAGCATGCTATCATTACTGCAAAGCCTCTGTCCTGTTTTAGTTTCCTTTCCAGTTAATCCTCATCCTGCCTTGCCCAAACAGCCCTCCTTTCCTAAATTACTTGCTTTAGGACCTTAAACATGTCCATATTTATAAAATTATTACGTTCATATCAGTGTGTTTAATTGACAAAAGTAGTATTAAGCTTTGCATTTCATTTTTGGTTGTTGCTTTTCTCTTAACTCATACCAGGTTCTTACCATCCATCCAAGCTTTGATGTCTATCCATGTTGCTCCATTCATATCTAGTTTGTTGGTTGAAGTGCCCTTAGTAAGTAAGCACACATCTTCTGCATTTCCCTAGTTTTCCTTCCTGAAGATTTCCCTTCCTCAGTTCCCTAGTTATGGACCATGTCTTTTGCCTCTAACTCTCAAATATCACTCCTGACACCACAAAAATAGACAGTTGAGAAAGATAATTCTCAAACATATTCTTTGCCCTTTGTTAGAATTTTCTATAAGATATACCTGGGCCTGGGTGAGTAGTCATGCAGCATATGCTCATTTAACCACATGCTACCAGAATGCTTTCCAAAATGACTACATTCCCACCACAAACTGAGTTTAAAAAAAAAAAAACTGGGTGGCTTTTCATATATTTAAAAGTTCTTTAATTCTCCTCCCTACCCTATGAGTCCACACTCCATTTAAATTTAGTTGAAGAAGGAGGTAGAGGAGGTGGAAGAGGTGGAGGTGGAGGAGGTGAAAGTGGAGGAGGAGGAGGAAGAGGAGAAGGAGAAGGAGAAGGAGAAAGGCAGGCTTGGTTCTGAAAGCACGAAGTCAACTGGAATGCAATTTGGGGGGAGGAGGAAATAAACTATGTCCTAATTTAAAAAGCTCAGAGAATAGACTATAGTGAAGCTAAAAAAAAAAAAAAAACTGTACAATGCTAGAATGTGGTGTATTTTCTATGGGCCACCCTATTTTCCTTTTAATAAGCCACGACTCCCATAAATCCACTCTCCCATTTATGCCCGGTGAGATCTAAATGACACCTCCGGGACACAAAACAAGCAAAAACTCCAATTCAAACTACTACTGATTTTGAGCCTGGGAAACTTTCTGCTATTATCACCAAGTAAGAAAAATTGGAAAGAGGTGGAATTCTAGGTCCTAGGCTGCTAGGACTATGAATCAGTACTTTAGTAACCATTCGGAAGCCCCTACAATTTAAGAATCACGGAAGTCAGTGCAATATTCTGCTCAAAGGCTGAAAACAAGCTTGAAAGTCACTATTAAACAGACAAAGCTAATAGCCTCATGTCCTAACCACCAGCACCTCTATGATTTCAGGTTGACTCATTTTTGTTTATATTTATTATTGCTATTCTTTGAACACACCAAACATCCTACAGTCTCTTTCTATTTAATGTTCCCTGAACTCTCTATCCCCATATATCCACATGGCTCACTCTTAGCTTTACTCAAGTGTCATATGAGCAGAGAGAGGCCTCCCCAACCATTCTATACAGCATCATGCCCCCAATCACAGACACAGCGACATTGTCCTTTGAAGCACTTATCACATATATCTTCCCACTAGAGTATAAACACCATAAAAGTATTTTGTCTGTTTCTTTCACTGTGCTAGCACCAGCATCTAGAACAGTGTCTGGCCCAAAGAAGGCACTCAAATATTTGTGAAACAATCCATTTAGATTATGATAGATGCCTAAGATCCAAAAATGAACAAGACAGCGGAGTCCCTGCTTCCTGGAGCTTATATTCTTGCAGGGGAAAAGACAAGTAGGCTGTCCGATTTGTAGCACTCACATCTCATAACTCATGCAGCCCTTCCTCTCTGCCATACTGAATAAAGTACAAAAGAGAGGGTTCAATAACTTAGCAACAGCTAAGGGAAGGCCTTAACAAGCATGAGAAAGAGCTGTAAAGGCAGAGTTGGTTGCCTTTTTCCATCATCTATCTTTAAAGCTCTTGTGGTCTTTTAGAGGACTATTCAAATTAGAGGCCACAAAAGAGGAAGTAGCCATGAGAACTCTTCAGGCTTTTATTAAAGAGCATTTTCAGCTATTTATTTTATACATGGGATCATATTTAAGTTTCAAATAAATTATCACAGTAGTAATTTAATCGATGTGCATAAATTTACACATATACATGATTCCGTGTATAGTTTAACAATGGGTACAGGAACTGACAATTTGGAAAGGTTTCAGTGATTATGTAACAGGTCCTCATTAAGTCATGATGCTTGGTTTCTGATGGAATGAAAGCACTATCTACCAAGTCTTAGAATCGTGATACTGTTCTCTCAGTGAGCCAGTAAGAATATAAAGCTTCAGTCCATATGCACTGGTGTAAGAATAAACATGCCATGTTATATTATAAGCCAGACTCTCCTTGACTAAACATGAGGAAAGTGAAAAAAACTGAAGTTTTAAATACTGCCCTGGAATGTAATTGAGAGAGAGGGAGAGGGTGAAAGTTGCTTAGAACATAAACCTGGGCTGATCATGCAATTTAGTCTCCAGAAGTCACATTTCTTTCCTGGCCACAGACAAGCCTGTCTGACACAAGAGAAATCCAATCAAACAGAGGAGTTCCTGCACTGAAAGTTTACAGACTTACACCCCAAGACTAAGAAGGAATAATAGGCTTATTTTGACCTGTGTGATAACACCTAAATATGGGTGAATAAAAGAGCATAGAAATATTTTTGCATATTTTCATTCAAAGTTTACTTAGTCCAATACATACTTTTGCTTCTGGGAACCATAAAGGACAAAGTGTTAAGCAGCAGTAATCCTAAACTCTTGAGGAGAGGAAAACAATTTTGGTTTATTTTGCATAGTCTCTTATGAAATACATTGAATTGTTCTGAGAATTCTGCATAGTTACAAAGAGATTATTGTTATTCACTTTTACTTTTAATATTTTCAATCTAATAGATTCAAAATATTATCATTTCAACTTGTAATCAATATGAGACTAATAAGATATTTTACATCCTTTTATTTTTCCTTTTTTCTCCCCCAGCTGTAGTGAGGTATGATTAAAACAAACAAGCAAAACCTACCCATAGGCCCAACTGTCACTTAGACTGAATTTTCAAAGTGGTGTTCAATATATAATTTAATTATAGTTTCAACTTCCCCCAGAAATTTAGTCTTAACCAGTCAGCCAGGAATTTTTCAACTCATGCCACATGAGCCCTCTCCACCCCACAAAGAAAGAGGAGATCATCTGCATGATGAGATCATCAGCATCTGATTCCCCCCCTAGAAAGCTGTCTAGCCTATACCAATCCTTTTCCTTTGCTAATAACTTTGTGCCCTTACCCTCCTTCTATAAAAACCTTCCACTTTGTACATCTCCTTGGATGGACTCTCATTTGCTAGACAGGGTGCTGCCAGGCTCATGAATTGTTTAATAAAGCCAACTGATCTTCCAATTTACTTGAATCCTATTTTTCAACAGATTTGGTGGCAGCGATGAGATCCAAAGTGAACTTCCAGCCCCAATGAGAGATGAGAAATTTGGGTGTGATATCTGCAAATCTTTTGAATTCATCACCTCAGGTTTTTCAAGGGCTGTGGTCAGTTCCTCAGGGTCTAAACTTGGCTCTTTGTGGCACTGGAGCTCCCTACCTGGTTGAATTTCCTTTACAGGGCACGTCAGCTCAAGCTGGCAGATGGTTATACCTGGAGCCAACTGAGGTGGACATTCTGCCCAGAGCTCAGTCAAGCCTGCCGTTTTGCCTGGAGCCTGACTGAGCTAGCAGAATGGTCTGCCTAGAACCAAGACCCTAGCCTTTCAGACCACAATTCCCCAGGTGGAAAATCTCAGTAAGGTTCTAAGGACATTGGAGTTGGTACACACAGTATCTTCTTATGGCCACAACACAGTACTGCAAATATACGAAGGCACATGTTTGTTTGTCTTGTTTTGTGTAAAATAAAGGCTATTACTAACGGGATCTTGAAGGCCAAAAAGCTACAAAACTTTGTGGGCTTAGGCTGAGCTTGTCAAGTCTGCCAGAGAGACTCACCACCTCAAGGATCCCCTGACAGGATAAGCTGGTCATGGAACAGGTTAGATTGGCACTAGTTTACCCACCAACCTCAAGAAAATTTCATGTAATGAGGTACAATCCCCAACCCAAGGTACATCCCTTTTAGGTTTTAGTTTGATTCCAAGAAATCCAAAGACTTAGTTAACAGGATTCTAAACTTCTACAGTCCAGCATGCTACCTTCTGGCATACCTGTTTGTTTTATGTCTAAAAACTATAGTCCTGGATGTTGTATTTAACAAGATAGAAAATTTTTATTAACAGTAACTGAGACTTACAGTGGCCATTATGGGAAATGTTCCAATTAAACAAGATTGTTCATTTAAGAAGTGCTCTTGAAAGTAAAGATTCCCAAATTAAGTCAACAGAACAGGATGACTATTTTAATTGGTATACAGAAGCTTCCAAAAGGCTTCAAGATTCAAAATAGTCTCATTAAAGAATTTGTTACAAAAGGCTAATAAAAAATTAAAAACACAAGATGTACCTAAGACAAAAGACATTAAGACTGATGTAATTTCCCTCCCTTCTTCTACAGGGGCCAAGGGCAGGCTGCCCCAGGGTAGGCCACTTTGGCATAATCAATATTTTTTTTTTAATTTTGTTAATGTTTATTTATTTTTGAGAGAGAGACAGAGAGACAGAGTGTGAGTGTGATAGGGTACAGAGAGAGGGAGACACAGAATCTGAAGCAGGCTCCAGGCTCTAAGCTGTCTGGAAAGAGCCCAATGGGGCTCGAACCCATGAACCGTGAGGTCATGACCTGAGCCAAAGTCGGACACTTAACCAACTGAGCCACCTAGGCGCCCCTGGCATAAACGTTATTTTGAGTTAAAAGAAAACAAAACCCAGCAGATTGAGGAAAAGCTCTTCACCTCCCCCTCAACTGCCGGCTTGTACCAGGAAGAGAGCTATTAACAGAGATTCCTCTTTACATAAGAAACTTATCTACATATAGGGCAACTTTGTTTCCCAAGGATTTCTCACCTTTCTGCTGATAGTCTTCCCCCCCCCCTTTGTATCCTCAGACTCCTATCTCTCTCCTTAGTTCATGTCATCTTGCCTCACTGTTTTTGGAATTTTCATGTCTATGTGGATTCCCCACATATACACTATTAAATCCAGTTTTCTTCTCTTAATCTGTCCCATATCAATTTGATTCTTATTAGACTAGCAAGAAGGACCTTTAAGGGCAGACTAATTTCTTCCTCCTCAGCACTTCTTTACTTGAGCACCCAGTCTACTAATTTGGTAGTAGTACAAAATTAATCCCACTAATTGGTACTACTAATTTTCTGAGCTGCCTTTCCACTCTAAAGAGATAGTTATCCTTTCAAATAAAGCCATCTGAGATTACAGGAAACCCTCTTCTGAGATCTTTCACTCCTTGGTCAAAGACTGAACAAGGACCACAGTAAAATATTTTTTAAACACAGGGATGATTCTCAAGAGTTTTTCTTCTTCTTCTTTTTCAGAAAATTAGATTATCTCCTGAATCCAGTTAAGAGGGAAATAAAAATTCACATTATCTCTTCCTTTACAAATCCAGACATACAGGCTATTAATCCGTTCTCACCTGGGAATAACTATTTTTTTCCTGCTCATCTCATTTTATACCCTAAGAGCATGGCTTAGCTTTCTGCCTACCTGTGACATGCAGGTTGTCAGTTCTTTCTTTGGCTGTCTTTGGGAGTAACTCTAGATCTTGTAAAACTAGTATTTTTCACACACTCTTTGAGGATGTCTCTTGGGTCCATAAGGCTGTTTAATACTGCCAAAAATCTTTACTGCTTGTCCTGGCTAAAAGCTGACAAGGTATTTTTTTAAAAACCTTTTTATGTTTATTTTTGAGACAGAGACAAAAAGAGGCAGAGAGAGGGGGGCACAGAGGATCTGAAGCAGGCTCCACACTGACACCAGAGAGCCCGATGTAGGGCTCGAACTCACAAACTGTGAGATCATGACCTGAGCCAAAACCAAGAGTCGGACACTTAACCGAATGAGCCACACAGGTGCCCCAAGATACTTAAAAATTTTTAATAACTCTATAGTCAGAAATTTGGCCAAACTGAAAGCTGATATTCAGACCCTGATGGCAATTTTAGGCTTTCTCCACTAAGCTAAATGTGCCCAGAGGAAAAGAAGACTTTCTCATAGATGGATGCATATGTCAGTACTTTGATATTACTTAAGCAACAACCCAATTGTTTGAGAAACTAAAAGCAGCTGTCCTTGTTTTACAACTCTATGGTCTTCACAGAACCAGAAGTGTAGTTCCAAAACCAATTCAAAAACCACCATTCCCTTTACCAATCCCAAAACCTCCATCATTTATCTCAAAAGGCTCCTATGTACTGTAAAAATTCCGGCCTTAAGAAAACAAAAGTCCTTCTAGAAAGTGCCATTTTTTTCCTTGTGCCTTTAACATGTAAATATTCAGGGTTCTGCCTGTTCTTCTCCAGGAACTCCTTATCTAGCCCATCTCTTTAAAAATGCCCATTGCAGGGAGGGAATTCTTATCAAGTAAAAGCAATGGCCAAAGGCCTTTAAAACCTGACTTGCCAAAGACAAATACAAATCTTAAGGGTCTTCTTCACAAGTAAAAGAAAGCTTTAGCCATCTAGACCACAAAAACAAACTCATATCCAATGTGTGATATACCTACATATATAGATACAGTATGTCTACATATGTGTCATAAATATGTTTCTAACCTTGAAATGGTATTACTAAAATTAATTTGTAAAACAGCTCTCTCTAGTTGGTTTGAAGACAAGCACTTAAAAGGACTGGGCATTCTAAAACTCAATAAAATAAAATAAAATAGAAATAGAAATAACCAAAATGTTTTTCAAGTTCACATGATCTGAAAAAAATGGTTGATAGGAGGGCAAGTTTGATATTGATGGCTTAACTAAAATAAACATGTCTTCAGAGTTACCAACATTAAATTAAAATAAAACTTTTATTCTACCTAAGTTTACTAAACAAGTTTGTTATCTCTTATTAGATCAACTAAATAATAGCTTAAAATAATGACTGACTTCATCTAATGTTTAATCAAGTTTTTGTAAATAATCTCAACCAAATTGTTAAGAATAAGTAGATTAAATAAAAATTTTAGGTCAATTTTCTAAATAGTGTGGGGGCCAATGGCAAGCCATCTCAAGATGGGTCACTTCAGATAAAGATTATTTCGAGTTAAAAGCAATCAAAACCCAGCAGATATAGGAAAAGTTCTTTACCTCTTCCTCAGCTGCCTTCCTGTACCAGAAAAAGAGCTGTTAACAGAGACTCCTGTGTACCTCAGAAACTTATCTGTGTAACATGGGAACATGTGTTTTCCTAAGATCTCCTGTCACCTTCCTGCTAACCATTTCCCTCCCTTCTGTATACCCAGAACTGACCCCTCTCCTTAACTCAAGATGTCCTATAAGCCTCATGTTGCCTGACAGACTCTGGAATTTCACACCTATGTGTATTCCTTGTACATAGAAAACTAAGTTTGATTTCCACCTGTACATCTGTTTCATGTCAATTTAGTTCTTAGTCCAACTAGAAGGACCTCAAATGACAGAGGAAAATCTTCCTAACAATACCTTCTCAAAATTTCTTTGGTAATTTAAAACCTTAAAAGTTTTGCTAAGTTCAATAATGAGTTAAATTCATGAAATATCTAGGTCATTTTCAAATAAGACAAAATAATGGAACATTACTTATTAAACATAGGTTTATTTTCCTTTGGCTTATTACAGAAAAATATAAATATTTGGATATGTTAATGTTATAATGTGAAGAAAGGTAAAGGTATATGCTTCTAGAAATTTTAAAATATGTTCATAAATTTGCAAATGGTCATGACAGACCATTTATCATTGTTTACTTCTTGATTTTCACTAGGAACCAAGTTTCCTAAGGATTAAAAATTCTAATATGTTATTTAAACTATAAAAATTATAGAAACATCTCCATATGCCAGGAAGACAAGATGTTTTCAATAAAAAAAAAAAAAGAGGTATGAGGAAGAGGTACCTTTTTTGCTAAGGAAAAAATAATCTTGTCCTAAAAATTAAACTGGTTTAAAGAAAAAAAATAAGACAAAAAATCATGTTTGTTGAACAAAGGGGGGAAAAAAGAGACAAATCAAAAAATAGACTCTTAATTATAGAGAACAAAGAGAGGGTCACCAGATAGGGGGAAGGGTGAAATAGGTGAAGGGGATTAAGAGAACACTTATCCTGAGGAGCACTGAGTAATGTATAGAATTGATGAATCACTATATTGTACACCTGAAACTAATATAACACTGTATGTTAACTATATTGGAATTAAAATTAAAAGCTTAATTAAAAATATTGTGGACAAAAATAGAGGTTTGTAAAAAAAATTTTTTAAGATATGGCCAAGCTAGCTAAGATTAAAATAAATTTATTTAAAAAAAATAAGTTTAAAAAAAAAATAAATAAGTTTTGATATCAAAATTAAGCTATTCCAAAATTAAAATTTGATCTTCTCTGTTGAAAGGACAAAGTTTTCTTGGACTTTTCAGCTGCTTTTTAATAAGGTTGTATAAGTTTATATACCTTTTAAATATGAAGTTTCATAATGATCTGTGATCCCATTTAGATGAAAACTTTAAAATCTTTGATATTTTTGACAAGCTTCCCATAATGAAATTCTAAAAAAACAAAAAAGGTCTTTTTGATCTGAAATATTCCAAAAGATTTGCTAATTAGGCTTATTTAATATGTAAATTACATAGGAAATATTAGCAAATAAATACATTTTTTAGATTATATTTGTAAGATGATGACAAATATAGATAAAGTCCATTTTGCTTCCGAAAAAACGGTCCCTCCTTGCCAGACTTTTGCCATTCTAATGTCCATGTGACCTGGCAACAATCTGCTTCTGAAAAAAAAATTAATATGGACAAATAATGGTTGTAAATTCAGTAAACAGTCAGGGCTATGGGACGCCCAAGCTAGTTCCCTAACAAACTCCATTTTTTTAAGTTTTTGCATTCCTTCATCCACTACAGCACACTTCAGATGACTCAGATTGTGAATAAACATTGGTGTAGAGATGTCTATAATATTTTAATACTTGTAAGTAGACTCTATTAAGCTGCCACTTAGTATGAGTTATCAATTATGTTCTTGTTATTTTAAGTGTATTTTCTGGATGGGTTAGCCTTTCTTTCCCCAAGGCTGATACCCTCAAAACTGTTAAAAAAACAGATTTCCCAGTTTCGGAGTACTTTCCACCATCTCCAGTGATCAAGGCACCTACTTCACAAGACAAATCGTAGGAGCCTCAAAAACCTTCTTAAAATTCTATCAGTATGCAATCTTCTACTGATCCCTTGTTATCTCATGCTAGTATGACCTGCTACTATAAGTCTCCAATGTTTCATGCTCAAGCCTGTCATCAGTAGGTTAAAGAAGCCTTTCTAGATCCTAATTCAAAAGAACCTTTTGGTCATAGTCTACAGCCTGGGAAGTTGGTATTATAAAATGTTATCAGAGGAAGATGGCCCTCACACCATTAAAGGGGACCTTACCAAGTGTTCCTCACCACTGACAATGCTGCACCAGAAGACACTAGAGATCTCTAAATCAAATTAATGAGGAAGATAAGTGGCTGACACTGAGCTAGACTGCTTCAGTCCAACATAATGGATCAAGATTTTATACTTTATCTGAACATAGAACACCTCCTCCTTCTTTTCCTTTTCTTTACTCTGACATTGGCCTAAAAGAATAGTGCCCTCATTTCTATCTCCCAGGCCACTGCTAAGGCGGGTACATGTAACCTGTTTTATTTTAGGCTAGGAAAAGAACTCACTGAGCCCCTGAATTTTCACAAGCAAAATAAGACATCTCATTAGTTGACTCCCTAAATTTACATTGTTCAGATAAAAAGGACCTGCCCGGAGGCTTTCTAAAGTCAGGACTTACTTCTTCTGGCAGGTCCCAATTTCTCTGGTTAGGGATAAATGTAAATGAGGCTATGATCAAGAACGTGTCCTTAAATTCTTAAAATTATTACACAATCTGCTGCTAAAGTAACAGCAGCCCCACAAAGATCCTACAACTCTCTAGCCAAAGTTGTCCTTGATAATAAAATAGCTCTTGATTATTTTTTTGTTGAGGAAAGAGGTATCTGTGCTGTGTCTACCACCACCTGCTATGCCTGGATTAACACTTCTGGGGAAGTTTAAAATCAATTACATGAGAACAAATTGCTTGTCTTAAAAGGGTGATTCCTTCCATAGGGGTCCTTCTTTGACTTACTTTTGATTGGTTTGGGTCTTGGAGACCATGCCTCTAAAGTGCACTCAAAATATTGGGAGTCGTCTTGCTTATAATAATCATAATTATCTCCCTGATGCATTGTATTCTCTCAAATGATTTAAACATATATTTACAGCCATTAAACACCAAACAAGTGATCTCCTTAATATAAAAATGTCTAAAAGAAAACAACAAATTACCTTAAATGTAAACTGGAAGATATGACCTGTGACTATCACAGAGGTTAAGTAAAAACATCAAGGCACACAGATGATCAATCACCTATGGGAACTTCTGAGTGGTTTTGGAGAGTGACACTAATCCTTAAAGTTTGATCACATCCCTCATTTAAGCTTAGAGTCTGATCAAAAGAGGGGAATTCTTGGGCGCCTGGGTGGCTCAGTTGGTTAAGCATCCAACTCTTGATTTTGGCTCAGGTCATGATCCCAGGGTCAGGGAATCTAGTCTCATGTCAGGCTCTGTGATGAGAGTGGAGCCTGCTTGGGATTTTCTTCCTCTCTCTGCCCCTCTCCCCTGCTCACTTGCTCTCAAAAAAGGGGGGGGGGGAGATTCTTTAAAAACAAAACAAAATAAAAACAGGCCCAAAATGGTGTTACTTAGGCCGAGTTCTCCAACTAGTGCTCAATACATAATCTAAGTGCAGTTTCAACTTTCCTCAGATATGTAGTCTTAACCAGTCAGCCTGGAATTTTTCACCATGCCAAATATGCCTGCCACATGGGCCCTCTCCACCCCACAAAGAAAGAAGAGATCATCTGTATAATGAGATCATCACCATCTTACTTTTCCCCCTAGAAAGCTGCCTAATCTACAAGAATCCTTTTCTTTTACTAATAACTTTCTTATCCCCACCCTCCTTCTATAAAAACCTTCCATTTTGTACAACTCCTTGGATGGACTCCTACTTGCTAGATGAGGTGCTGCCTGATACATGAATCATTTAATAAAGTCAATTAATCTTTCTACTTATTTGGGTGATTTTTGTTATTTAACAGGTAAAATTGACAATATTCTAAGGATTTAAAGTATACAAGGTGGTGATGACTTAATATACATATATACTGTAAAATACACACACACACACACACACACACATCATCATCATCATCATCATCATCATCATCATCATCATCAAGATAATGTGATCCACCACATCTCCTATTTCCATTTGTTGGGTCAGGGGCTGGGGCATAGGGAGTAGAAACATTTAGGTTCTCCTCTTAGCAAATTTCAATAATATAATATAGTGTTATCAACTATAGTCATCAAGCTATATATTAGCTCCTCAGACCTTATTCAACTTACAGCTGGAAGTCTGTACCCTCCTACCAACTTCTCCCTATTTCGCTCACTCCCCACCTATGGGGTTATTTTTAAAGACTCAGCTGAAATGATCTCCAGTGAACAGAAGTCAAAATAATTCAAGGGTTTCTAATATTTATTTGTAAGATACAAATCTCCGCTGTTCAGGGAGAGTATTAATATAATGGACAAAATGCCTAAAAATTCAAGAAAAATCAATAATTTGCCAAATTTTAATGCCCCAGCTCCTTCCTCTTCAAAAGTTTGATTTCTCTAACCTTCTAATAACATGTTTCTCTCTTTGTTGCTTCTGTTTTTGAATGTGGGCAAAGAAACCAATTGCACTTATTTTCACTGAATTATGATTTTTCAGAACTACCAAATGAAATTTTTTTTTCATTTTCAGCTTAAAAAGTCAAGTTATTATATACAAAAGATCTTCTGATTGCTGTATTTAGATGCAAGATATAAGTCTGCACATTTCTCGGTTGTGTTTGTTTTTGAGTAGGGCATACCTTGGTAATCACACTACTGGACCATTCAACATATTATCAGACTTGTCACCTAACTCAGCCTGGATCCATCACCCTGAGGTATCATTTTTCTCTTGGCATCTAACAGCTTCCCCTGGCGACCACTGAATAAATAGTACACACAAAGGAGTCCTATGTCACACTATCTTTTGTATCATGTTTAGCACATTTCCTAAGTGAAAGAGTGACAGGACCCAAGTCAAATGATCTAAGTTCTACAAAAAGTCTATCACATATTGGTCATGAGATGTGGAAAAAAAAAATCACTTAATCTCTTCAATGGTAAAACTTGCCCTACCTTCCTAACAGGGCTAATTATATTAAATAAAAATAAAAGGTGTTCTTATATAGTAGTTAAAAAATGTGTTTATATATGGTTGGTCAGTAGTAATGAAATCACAAATGCAATGAGATCTTCAGCATATAGTTTTAATTCAAGCAAAAATAAAATGGAGTCCTTCCAGGAAAAGAGCTCTCTGGTGAAACAACTCAGTACACATGTGTTGGTACAGCTTCCTTTCCACAGCAATTGCTCTCAGACTTCTAGGATCACGGGGTATACAAGAAACTCAAAAAACATTTCTTTTTAACCCCAAGAAATATATTTATAGATGTAGAAGGGTCAAAAGCATGCCAACTTTCTTTTATTGGTTTGAAAACTAAAATCATTCAAATTTGAATAATTACATATGACATATAAACACATCTTGATAGAAGCAAAAGCAAGGAGAAGACAAGAAGATCACCTACATCAGAGACTCACCTTCTTCACCAGTGGAGATAGTATCTGCTACAGCAGATTCTCTTAGTCAAGGAAAAACTCCAAGAAAGTAACTGGGGAATTATTTTGAGCAGAACAGACATAGCATTTTCTTTCAGAAACTCATATTACGTGGCTGGGTTCCCTCTTCCAAATATAAACAAAGTCACTAAAGTCATAATTTTGCTATAATTTTTAAGCATCTAATTTCAAAAGTGAGGAGAGATAATCTTTTTTTATCTTTTCCAAGTTCAAAGAAAACAAGCTTGCATTCTGGTTTTAAGAATCTTGGTGCAGCAGACTCTACAACTCAAATTATAATGCGCTTCTTTGCAGTATCCTCTTTACATGTAGCTGAATTGTAAAAGCAATAAGGGGAAAGCAATAGTGCCACCAGTTTTTGTTAGAATGAGGGCTCTATCTACAGATCTCTGCCTCCTTTTCAAACCAGTCATCCATCAAGGTCCACGACAAAGGAGTAAATGGTTCTGCTCAACTCATCACTGAGCAAGTATGCTAATGTGCTTCTCTCTTGGTGTGTGTGCCATTATTGCATAGCTGGGAATCGTGTGCAATTTGTATTTTGCTTTGTTCAAAATCCAGATTGCCTCTGTTAGAAATAGTCCAGAAAAATTATCCCCAGCAAGCTACGAAACCACAGAATCCAAGAAAGTCTGCGCCCTTCCTAAGTGACAGTTGACCTGTTGAAAGTTATACTTGATAATACAACAATGCCTGAACTAAAAACAGGCTAATCTAAAAGCACTTGAATTATTCAGATTGTTCCACCGTCCAAAGTGAATTATGAAAATCTGTAAATAAAATAATACTGTTACATCTAAGGAGGAATCTCTGTGGTACAAGTGAACAGATTCAGAAAATGTTCCCCCAAAACACAGTGTACTCAGAAAACTCAAGAGGAAGACCTACCATTCTTGTAAAGTGCCCAATTTAAATCGAGGATCTCAACAAATGTTTGCTGAAGCAAATTAAAATCAATAAACTTCCCTAAGGCTTAAATCACATCAAATAAATCAAAGATTATAAATCATCACCACAATGAAACCTTCTTTTAATTAGTATTCTCCCATGGCGGAGGCGTTGGTGCTTCCGATAAATGCAGTGGGTTATGGCCAGGTAAGAGGGATGCCCTACCAGTACCCAAGCTGGGGTTGGGGGGTGGCTCTGGGAGTGCCACCATGGCCCTGAGCTCCAGGCTGAACTAAGCTTTCATCCTCAAAGAGAGGAGCCCTTTCTCCTCAAAGAACACTTTTGGAGCTCTTTATTATTTTGTGGCTGCTTTCTTTTTCATGTTTCATATATGCCCACCTCATGCCCCAAGAGAACTTGAAGCATTTCCAGCAGCAGATAATGAGACATACTACAGATATTCTAAAATGCTCCACAATAGAGCCCAGAGAATTTTTTTATAATATTAAAACATATAAAACACCAGAGTTAAAAATTAAAATGGATTTGAAACCATTTAGGAAGTAATGAAATCAAAAGAAGTATGTGAATCCATATAGAAAGATAAGCTCTGGGGGGGGAAAAAAGAAAAACGAAAGACAAACTCTGCTGGTAATAAACCCTTGGAGGAGTTTTCTACATGCTACTTCCGGGGGGAAGGGGATCTTAAGAAGCAGAATACGTAAGGTCTTCAATTCATTCATTAATTCAACTGTTTACGTAAAGCACCCGCTCTGTGCACTGCAATGTTGTTTAAGATTTTTCTTCAAATAACTCTTTCTTAACTTGGCCTCTGACCAAAGTCATGAACAAAACTTTAATTGTACTCAATAAGTCAAACTCAAAAAAAGAACTCTTTAAAAGTACTCAACAAATACATTCTATCAGAAAACTAAGGTTTTAGCTAAGGTATATTGTATTTTTGTGATATGATTTGGCCCCAGCAACAGAGTTCAGAGACTATTCAGTTTTTATGGAATAGTTGCTGTGTCTTTTGAACTGAAATGTTTCTCCAAATACTGTTTTAAACATGCTTCAGCGGGAGGCTGTCCATGCAAGCCTGAGCTCTCTGCTGAGTGCTGCAGGAGGTGAGAATCTACATTTTTTAATTGATGCCAGACAAGCAGAGTTGACATTCTATTTTGACACTTAGGAAGAGAACGTTCATCCCGGTTTCAATGGAAACAATCCCACTTCAATATAGGCAGGTACAGAGGTATCTGTAAAAAGGACAACTATTTTTCTTAAAAATGAATATATTTTCAGCTGTTCAAATGATTCTTACATAGTACATGATACAGATGCCTTTAACAAGAAAAAAAATGTTCTAAGGATGCTATTAGCTAATATTGTTCCATATTGGTGTGCTCTTTGACGATTTTTTTTTTAATTTTTAACCTTGTATTTATTTTTGAGAGACAGAGAGAGAACAGAGTGCAAGTGGGGGAAGGGCAGAGAGGGAGAGGGAGACACAGATTCTGAAGCAGGCTCCAAGCTCTGAGCTGTCACCACAGAGCCCGACACCTGTCATGACCTGAGCTGAAGTTGGACACATAACCCACTGAGCCACCCAGGAGCCCCTAAGGTGACAACTTTAAAGTCGCACTGCGTGTTGAGGCTCACCACCAAGATGAGCTAGCTGTAAGAGGGTCTCAGGTCTGTGCTCAGTGGTTTTGTGCAAAAGCATGGAACCTGAAAGCATAGTTGCATGTGTCTTCTCGTCAAACGTGGAAGAGTGCCTGGCAATCTGTACAGAACGACGTAACAACGTGTATACCACACAAAACTAAACTGTTACCCCTGCCCCCCCCCAAAAAGGCTCATGCCTAAGACACGTTGAAAACCTGGATCTTCCCATTAGCTTTTTCCCCACAGAGCAAAACTTTGACAGCTGTACATGACCCTGATTTTGACAAATGCCCATCACATTCCAACAGTGACTTGGCTATGTAAAATCACTCCTGTCTAACCAGGAGTGTAAAAATAGTGCTCCCCACTAACTCTTCCCCAAGGCCCTCAGCACCACCTCATGTAAACACCACCTGCCTTCCTCATCCAGACAGCACCGCTGCCCATCTTCTCGGGGAGAAGAAGCCAGAGCCAACTCACAGCTTGTGTTAGAAGATGGATGTGAGAAGCCACACTTCTCTACCCACCCCCAGAATAGGCGTAGTTCAAGCATGGCATCTGGCAGATCTAGTCGTGTGAAGCAAATCTGTAGAAGTGCTCCACATAGGATGCCAGAAAGCATATTGCCCTCATAGCCTGTTGCAATAAATGGAGAGAGGTATGCACAGAGGGAAAGATACCAATTACCCAAGCTGGAGTGTGCCCAACTCAGAACAACTAACACACCCTAAATGTGTAAATAATCACCCTCAATATTTTAATGATTTCAGTAATTGAGAATCGTCTTTTCTTCACCATTTCACCTCCAAATAGCACTCCCTACAATCCAGTCTCCACTAGCAATCTGCTGAGACATTAATTGGATATTGACCCAAAGAAATGTCTGCTACCTGTAGCACCACTACAACTCTCCATTGGAAACCAGCTCGGAATTTGAGGGGCAAGCTAGTAAAGAATTCCATCTCACCACTTTGATTATATTTTAACTGCTAGTACCTGGAAGCCAAAGGATTTTATTTTAAAATAATGATTAAAAATTTTCAAGACAACTGCAGTATAATGAAAAAGCCCTGGCTTAATAGTCAGGAGTCCTAATTTTCTATTACTGCTCTGCTCTTCCAAATTATGTGACTATGACTCTAGACCATTTGTTCATTTATTCTTTTATTCAACTATTTATTAAGTGTCTACTCTGAGCTAAGCACTGTGCCAGTTTCCATCAGTCTCTGATTTTTCATCAGTTAAAAGGCAATATTTATATCTATTTTTACACACGGGGTCACACTGAGAATTAAGTAGACTTATTTATGTGGTAGTTTTTAGAAAACAATAAAGCACTATGCAATTATGAAGTGACCATTATTAAAAACATTCTAATTTGCTTGAATCTGCATCTGACCACCACCTGAAGGGGTGCCTATGTATACGAACAGAATTTGTGTATACGTACTATATAAATTATGCACAGTGATATATGTATTATAATACATGTAAGCCATAACCAATGAAATATAATTTGTAGAACAGAAAAAGAGAGGCAGAGTATTTAGGTGAAGGAAAGAGGGAATTTTTTTTTAGATTCTCATAAAATAACTATAAGTGAAGCCAAAAGAAGTTTACAGTTTAAATGTACTACATGGAGAAAGACACATCAAACATGGTGCTTTTTGCTATATACTGGAACCAGATGGTTGGCTTCTTATTGGCTCTGCTACTTATAGCTGTTGCTTAGGAAAAGTTGCTTCATCTTTGTGCCTCAGTTTCCTCACCTATAAAATGTAGTCAATTATAGTATCCACCTTCTAGAAAAGTTGGTAGGATTAAATGGGCTAAAGTATTAAAGTACATGTTATACAGGACATTGTAAGTCTACCTAAAGATGAGCTGTTGACCCTGCTGAGACTTGACCATCTTTTATTTGTAAGGGGGTGTTATCAGAAATAATATGCTTATAAATCAGTGAATTTAACTATGGGCACATATATAGGTTTTTATGTAAGTTCTCTATTCAAATCTACAAAGTCTTCATGATCCTACCATATGCAGTCCAAGGTTGTTCATTGGCTTTCAAAGCTTTGTATTATCCACTATCCAAACACTTCTCACAATTTCTAACATGAAGTCTACAGTTCAATGACATCGACTTCTCCCTCTATTGGCTCCTTTCCATTAGCAGAAATAAAAATTTTATCTCCCATCTTAAACCTCTGTTGATCTTTATTTTCTTTGATCCTTTTACAACAAAACTTCTCGAAAGAATTGTTTATACTTGCTGTTTGGATTTCCTGTTGCATTCTCCCTTGAACCTATTCTAATTTGGTTTTATTCCCTGCTGTTCTCCCTAGAACAGCTCTTGTCAATGTCACTAATAACCTGAACACTGTCAAACCCAACTGTCACTTCTCAGGGCTTCTCTTTCTCGTTTACTCGTCAAAAGTTGATTTTACTGGTCACTTCCTGCTTTTTGAAATACTTCATTTTGGCCTCCAGAAAACGGCTCTTTCAATTCTCCTCCATCACCTTTCAGTCTTTGCTGGCTCCTTCTCACCTCTCTGACCTCTAAGCACTCATATAACCCAGGACTCCATCTTCAGACCTCTTGTCTCAATATACTAACCCTGGTTCCTTTCAACCAGTCATATGGCTTTAAAAATTATCTAAGTGTACATTTTTCTTGAATTTATAATTTTAGATCCATCCTATTCTCTGAAATTCATACAGACACCCAACTTCTATTAGTTCATTCCATTTGTAAGACTAAAACCTCTCCAAGTTAATACCTCCTGAACTCTTGGTTATTCGTCCCATAGCTGCCAATACTCCCATCTCCCTAACCTTTGTAAATGGAGACTTCATTCAGAAGAAATCTTCCTTGATTACTCTCTTTGTCTCACACTCTAAATTCAATTTATTGGCAAATCCTTTCAACTCCTTGCTGGAGATATATCTGATATCCAACCAGCTCTCATAGCTTCCACTGCTACTCAGCCCAAAGGCCCGTTTGCCTCTCATTTGGTCTTCTTATAGGAGCCTCCACACTTTCACCCTCGTATCCCTATAGTCTGTTCCTACCCAGAAGCCAGAGTGAGCCCTTAACATAATCAAACTATGTCACAGTTCCCCTCAAAATATCTCACTGCTTTCCCATTTCATGCAGTCAAACCAAGTATCTTCACCATAGCCTCCTGTGATGCCTTCACCAAAGCCCTGTATGACTTGGCTTTCTCTGACCTCAACCATCCCAGCTCACCACCCCTTCAACCACCTTTTCCTGTTTCACCCACACTGCTCTTCCTTTTCTTCTAACACACATCCCTCCACAAGAATATAAGTGCCGGAAGCCAGTTTCTGGACTCACAAAGCTGAGAAAATTCTCCTCGTGAGGTAAGGTGGGTTTTCCAAGGCTCCCACTGTCAGATGGCGACCATCGTCTACCATTCCGCCATTTCTGTTTGTCTATCACTCTGCCATTTCTGCTTGAGCACTGACCCCCAGGATACACTGCCAACTGGCATTGAGTGACTTGCCTTCTTATACTAAAAATATGCTAAATTGTACCTTGTGAAGGAGATTATAGAAATTTCTTCTTTTGTATTTATGGGAGCAAATATTACATTTCCTGAGAAACTGTTTTTCTTCCCCCTCAAGAAAACAGGCTATTGAACCCTGTTCACAAAGGATTAACCTTTGCTTTTACTATGCTAAAAACATTGCCTTGTATTTGAATACTGAGGCCACCTTCCTTCCCCATATGATAAGCATCTAAATAACCTACAATCATTCACTATTGATAAAGATTATGCATGAGTCTTCTACCAATCTATGTTCTGGGAAATTTTTACATACCAATGAATTTGTCATCAGGAATCATTGTCTAAGGAATTGCCACTCCTGTTTTGTATCCCATATATTTTTTCAATAAAAGAGGCTGACTCTCCAGTCAGGGCAGAGATGCCCTGACTGGAGAGCAGAGATACCTGCCTGCTGATCAGAAAGAACCTCTCGTGGCTCTCTTATTCCCTTCCCCTTTCGCCAATTCCCATCTCTTTCGTGCCTACACTGTCCATCCTTCAGGGGAACCCTGGACCGGCCGGAGCTGGACTCCGGAATATATGCTCCATGAAAATGGCAACTTGTGTATTTTATAAACTGCTGTGCCGCTAAACTGAAACAATTCAATTCATATATTCATTGAAGAGACTGAATGATGAATCTCTCTAGATATTGTTCCATAAATAGTAGCTCCTCCACATTGAATGCCAAGTCCAATGCCTACCCCATGTCAAACCTTCATGAAAACTTATTATCCCTGTTTTGTAGATAAGGAAGCTGAATCATGGGAAGGCTGTATTTCATGTCCCTGATCACACAGCTGGAAAGTGGTTGCACTGAGGTTTTAACTCAGTCTATACTCTTTTCACTAGGCTTCTCTACATACTAAATATTCCACAATCTTTTCTATTCTGTAAACTGGTAGTCTTACATATCTGGCATGCCCTCTTCCAACCCTAAATCTCCCATCTGTTACAAATCAATACTTCTCTTCGTAATTTCCATTCACTCATATGAATCATTCCAATTTATATCAGTGTCTCCGTTTTCATGATTAAAGCACTTCAAGTTTATGAAGTACCTACATGCTGTCAAATATATACCTTTCCATAATTTTCTAAATTGTAGGTGTGTGTTAGTCTGTCTGCCCAAACAAATATAATTCAGGTCTTTATTTTGGAACCTACTTTGTTAAAATGTCTTTACACCTCAAACATTGGTCATTGTAAGTGTTTCATTCTTTCTTTTTTCTTTTCTTTTCTTTTTTTGGCAATTGGTTTTTTGTTTCTGTTCTTGTTTTTGTGACTATTTCTAACAAGTGTTAAATGATGGATTAACCTGAATATACACATATATGTAAAAGAATACAAGGTATCTGTCAGAAGCCACACAATTCCTTTTTGCTATTCAAGTACTCCTATCATTGTACATAAGGACACAGAGAGTAGATGCCCATTTGCTCACTCCAATGAAAGCCTCATAGATCAAGATTTTCCTTTGTCGTCCTGTTTCTTTTTAATTTTTTAAAATGTTTATTTATTTTTGAAGGAGAGAGAGACAGAATGTGAATGGGGGAGGGGGAGAAGAGAGGGAGACACAGAAGCCAAAGCAGACTCCAAGCTCTGAGCTGTCATTACAGAGCCCAATCCAGGGCTCAAACTCGAGCTGTGAGATCATGACCTGAGCCGAATTCAGACATTTAACTAACCGAGTCACCCAGGTGCCCCATCCTGTTTTTTTTTAAGTATATTTATTTATTTTGAGAGAGTGAGAGCATGAGCCATGGAGGGACAGACAGAGAGTAGGGGACAGAGGATCCGAAGTGAGCTCTGTGCTGACAGCAGCAAGCCCAATGTGGGGCTTGAACTCACAAACAATGAGACCATGACCCAAGTCAAAGTCAGATGCTTAACCAACTGAGCCACCCAGGCACCCCTTTTGCTGTCCTGTTAACCCTCAGTTTCCCCACTTGTAAACCGAGGACATTCTGCAACTTGTCACTGTTAGATACAGATACTGAAATAGATCGTAACTAATTTTCTAACACAGACACCAAAGTGTGTGTGTTAACAGGATGTTTATTTGCCTCTTGAATCTTTCCATTCTCTTCACTGTCAATTTACACTGAAGGCAGTGAGAGATTCATCTTTATCTTTTAATTTTTATTTATTTTCAGGGAGGGAGAAAGAGAGAGACAGAGACAGAGATAGAGAGAGAATGTGTGGGAGAGGGCAGAGAGAAGAGAGAGAGAGAATTCCAAGTCAGCTCTGGGCTACACTCCCTCTTCTATGAAATCCTGCACAAACAGCTCCCCACTACCTATAAACGAAGTGAGTCTGATACTGAACACTTCCTACAACCAGACCCCACTCTCTACACACTGAAGGCCCACAATTTTGTAACAACCATTCCAGGCCAATAAGCTGGAGTCCCCTCTGTGCTCTGTGTCCTTGTCCAGGTAAGTTTACCTGCACTGCACACCCTCTCCCTCCCTCGCTTTAAGGTCAACATTCTCACCATTTTTCAGTCTATACACCTCCACTGTGAAGAAAGTCACCAAAGTGGCACTCTGTCGTCAGCACAACCTCAAACAAAGCTGTTTGTGCCTGCTTTTTCCTCTTCCCTCTAATTATGATGGGGAAAATGCCACTATTTTTGTTAAAGACCAATGTCTTCAGCCATGCTCAGGATCCCCTCTTGCTTTCCCCAGACTTCTGCAACTTCAGTCTCCCAGTCTCTCACCCTCTCCTGCTAGCAATCAAATATGTTTCAATACATCCCAACTGGAGGGGAAGAACCTCACCTAATTCACTTACCACTCTGCTTGCTTCTCTGCTCCTCCTAAAAGTCTACACAAACTTCCTCCATATTTTCATGCACATCCTCATTTCAGTCCAGTCTAACCGAATTTCCATCCATCTTTCCATCAGTATCGTTCTGGCTAAAATTGCTGATAAACTTGATCTTGCCAAACTTAATGCATTTTTCTTTGTTCCCATCTTTTTTGACATCCTCCCTTGGTTTCCATCTTTATACTCCCAGCTTTCTCTCTACTTGCCTTGAGATTTTTCTCAGTCTCCCTGTCTCCTTCTCCATCTCTCAATTCTACATATTTGGTTAGGGCTTGGGCCTGGGCCAGCTCTTTCTCGAGGTTCTACATTGTATTTTGAACATATTCACTTCTCTGCATCTCCAATGAAATGAGCCCTTTCCAGGCCATCATTCTTGCTAGCCTAGTCCACTGGAACAGCCTCTTACCTGGTTTCTGCCTCATGTCTCTTGCATTAGCCACACAAGAGTCACCATATTAAACATCAATCAGTTCACTTCACTTTCCTGTGAAACACCCTCAGTGGCTTCCCACACACCAAGAATAAAATCCAACCTCATATAATGATCTCCAAGGCCTGCATCATGTCACCTTCCCCTGTCTACACCCCACATTAACTTGAATAATCTTGTGCCCCATTGCTGTGTTTACATGCTAGAGCCACAATGGTCGACCTTCAGTTCCACATATAAGTTCTTTCCCATATTAGAGCCTTTACACGTACTGTTCCCTCTTGATCTTCATACTGCTAGTTCCTTCAAGTTCAGCATAAATGTCACCAGCTTAGGGAGTTTTTTCTCATGAACTCACAATTCAAAGGGTCTCTTCTTCTGTCAGTTTTCTCTATTTGTGTCCTATGCTCTCATCATAGCATTTATCACAGTAATTATTTTATGTGTTTTTTAGGCATGTTTGTTTTGTTTCTATCTTTTCTGTTAGAATATAGCCTGGGACCAGGTCTGCTTCTTTCAACATCATGCCCCCTCACCCCACGCCTAGCACAGTGTCTGGCTCACAGCAAGTACTCAGGAAATATATTTGAATATCAATAAATATGTCCAAGATTTAAGAGTACATGTAATTATATGTTATATGATTCTGTCTAACTGAAATATCCAGAATGGTTACATCAATAGAAACAGAAAGTAGATGAGTGATTGCCTAGGGCCTGGGGTAGATGAGAGGAAAAGAGGGTAGCTGCTAACAAGTGTGGGATTTCTTCTGGGGTGATAAAAATGTCCTAAGCTGGATTGTGACGATGATTGCACAACTCTTCAAATATACAAAAACCATTAAACTGTACACTTGAAATGGGTGAATTTTACAGTATATGAATCATGCCCCAATACAGAAAAAAAAGAACATTTGATTAATCCATGGGTTGATTTTTAAAAATTTCATAGATAACAGATGTACACTAGCCTATATTTTGTTTCATTTTAATAGTAGTAAAAGTAAATTAATATGGACTAATGTTAATAAGGCAGTCAACAAGGAAAGAAGTACTTCTTCAATACCTACGGCAAACCATGAAGGTATTGGAAGTGACTAAAAAGAAAAATGCCTCAACTCTTCCCTAAAAGATCTTGAAGAACCCATTTAATCCAGATTAAGATGACAAAGGCACCGTCAAGGTCACTGTATCAGAAACCTCTCATGATCCATCTACCATGCTCCCCAGTCCCTTTTTTTTCCCAGCTGGCACTTCAGCAACGAGCTGTGTGCAGGTTTCACTGAACAACCCCTCACTTCAACTTCCGAACAGGGCTTGTACTGTAGCCATGTGGAACATTACAGAACCACTCAGCCATTCCAACAGACATGCAGACCTGGAGGAGATGGGTGCTGACAACAGGTATAATTCTCGACCACATCAGAGCTAATCCGTAAATAGTCCACTCTTCTGTGTCGCAGGTGTAATTATACCACTCCTCAAAGTCAGTGGGATTGAGTCATAGCTTCCCAGAGCAGTAAGCAGCTTAAAAATGTACCTTTAACAGGCTATTACTCCATCCCTGTCTTTCTTCCAAATGCCCCACTTCTGTGTCCTGGGAATCACTTCCCCAAATAAACTGCCTATGTGAAAGCCTTGTCGCAGTCTCTATTTGCATCTCGGTTTCAGGTAATCTTCAAGGACTATTTCTCTATTCTCATTGTCTTACCAAGAGGACCTAAATATTCCAAGTTCAGACCATGGCATAATGTCAATCAGGTAAGACAACCATAAATTATTCTTATAGACCTACACATTTGCCAAAATAATTCATTCAACAATTCATTCATTCTTTCACCAAATATCCACCTCCACTATAAATCAGGTTCTCTTCTAGGTTCTGGAAAGACAGCAGTAGACATAACAAAATCCACATTCTCTAGAGGTTTTATTCTAGTGGCAAGAAATAATCAACAAGTAAATATATAATATGGTAGATAGTGATAAGCCTTATTAAAAAGAAAAGTGATGGGGAGAGGTTGTGACCAGTGAAGGAATCTCTGGAAAAGAGGTATTTGAGCAGAAATCTGAATGATTATCGGGAGGAAATTCTCCCAAGTTAAGGAAACAGTAGGTCAAAGGCCTGCAGTTGGAAATTAACTTGATACCTTCAAGGAAGGCCTAGAAAGCAATACCGCTGGAATTGAAGGAATATCCAGGGGAAAGACAGGAAAGGAGGCAAGGTGGCTCTTGAAGGCCAAGGGACAGAAGTTATATTTTATTCTGAAAGCATTTCTCCAGTGGACAACCGTAAAAAGGAGAACGGTGTGATTACATTTACATTTCTATAAAATCATGCAAGCTGTTGTGTGGTGACACTATGTGAAGGCAGAGGGCAAAGCAGCGGCCCACTCAATGCTTTAACAGTGGTCCAGGGGGGAATGTGAGAGCAGATCAACATGGAGGGAGGGAGAGAACATTCAAATGACTTAAGCATCTAAAAACAAGGGAAAGGGTGCCTGGGTGGCTCAGATGGTTAAGCATCCAATTCTGTTTTTTTTGTGAGACATAGAGTCATAGGGTCAGAGGGTCAGACAGAGAGGGAGACACAGAATCTGAAGCAGGCTCCAGGCTCTGAGCTGTCAGCATAGAGCCCAACACAGGGCTCAAACTCATGAACCGTGAGATCATGACTTGAGCTGAAGTCAGCCACTTAACCTACTGAGCCACCCAGGTGCCCAAGCGTCCAACTCTTGATTTCTGCTCAGGTCATGATTTCAAAATTCTTGAGATCAAGCCCTGTGATGGGCTGTGGTCTGCCCTGACAGCATAGAACCTGCTTGGCATTTTGTCTCTTCCTCTCTCTGCCTCTCCCCTGCTTGCATGCACACATGTGCACACACAGGCTCTCTCTCTCTCAAAATAAATAAATTAAAGTTAAAAATAAATAAAAGTAGTTAGTTCTGCTCAAGCATTGTTATTCTTGCAAATGAATATTCTGACAGAAAGCTCTTCACGTTTAACCAAAGAAAATTTTAAATTAATTCTTAAGAAAAGTATAAAGCTTATCTGGAATATTACATAGTGCTCACACTGGTTACAAAGTAAAGCAAAATTTGATTTTTAAACACCTCTTTTAAGGAGAAAACTTAGATCAACCCCATCATCACAATCTACAAGAAATCACAGGTCAGATGTAAATTATACAAGTCAGGAGGGAAAAGAAAATCTTAGGCTCACTGTTCTAAAGATTAAAAAATTAAAAGGAATTTAATGAAGGAATTTAATGGACAAACCAGCACAAGTAAAAGGAGTGGCAATTTCCCATAGAAGCGTAATTGCCAATTCTTGTCACTCAGAATATCAGTATGAAGGGAAATCTGAGGTTTCAACTGACATGATAAGATTTCAGATCTACAGATTTCTTAATAAATGTAATTTAGCATAACATTTTTAAGGTATTTCCAGAAAACTTCATTTAAAAACACACCTTTTGCTTGTTCACTTACTTCATCTGCTTTTCTTGCTGACATCTCTAAAAAGATAATGCTGTAAAAGGTAGAAACTTAATAAGTCCTGAGGATATAATGTGAAGCATAGTGACTATAGTTAATGATATTGTGTGGTATATTTGAAAATTGCAAAGAGTTAAATCTCAAAAGTTTTCATCACAAGAAAAAAATTTGTAATTAAGTGTGGTGATGGATATTAACTAGACCTACTGTAGTGATCATTTTGCAATATATAAATAATCATTATGTTGTACACCTGCAACTAATACAATGTTATATGTCAGTTATATCTCAGTCATAAAAAAAAAAGATTTAACCTAGACATAAAGATGCAAATGGTACTTTTTATGACACACATAGGTATCTTATTTCCTCTTCAACAAAAACTTCATAGATTAAAGGCAAACACTTACACAGTACTTATTATATACAAAATACTGTTCTGAGTGTTTTACATATATAAAAGCATTTAATCCTCACATCTATATTAGGCATGTACTATTATTTGCCCCATTGTACAAATGAGGAAACCAAGATCCCAAGAAGTTAAATATCTGGACCAAGGCCTCACAGCTGCAAGCCAGAATTCAAACCCTGGCAGTCTGGCTCTGTCCTCTTAGCCATTCCACATACTACCTCCTATTGCACTGTGCAGATGGTACCTTAGTTCTGAAAAAACAAAAACAGAACCAGCACCTAAAGGATGTAATTGAAGAAAAATGAGGAAGGGGCTGGGAATATGCATCTCTCCTCAAGAGCTAATTCTACCACCACCAGGGAAGATGCAAATGATGTGCTCTAATCCTCATCTCATCTACAACTGTGAGAGATTCACCTCCCATATCATAGGCAGCTTCTCACATCCTGAGATTTTTCTCCTACTTGTAGCACTCAAGTACTAACCTGCTCTGCAATAATCCCAGAGCCAGCTTTTTACTCAGCTGTGCGAACAAGACCTAGTTTCAAATATTAGACTTCCTTACTTCTTATTTTAGAGATTTTATTGAAGACTGAAAAAGACCCTTGCCATAAGAGGATCTTAATATGAGAGGAACGAATTCCATTTAATTCCAGGCGATTTTGTCCTCCAACTTAACTGAATGACAGATTCAAATTACTATTCAACCAAAGCTAGTCCCCTTCTTCAAAAGTGACCTCAAGGCTCTCATCTCAAGAACCTTCCCAGATATTTCCATACAATTTATTCAATAGCCTCAATAGCTGAATTTGTTGTAAATAATGGCTGTCATTTTGTAGTACCCAAATCTAACCTCATAAAATCCACCAAGGGGGTGCCTGGGTGGCTCAATCGGTTGAGCATCTGACTTCAGCTCAGGTCATGATCTCACCTCTCGTGGGTTCGAGCCCCACATCAGGCTCTGTGCTGACATCTCAGAGCCTGGAGCCTGCTTTGGATTCTGTGTCTCCCTCTCTCTCTGTCCCTCTCCTGCTGGCACTCCGTCTGCCTCTATCTCTCAAAAATAAATAAACATTAAAAAATATTTTTTTAAATCCACCAAGAAGGTTCATCAGATTTAGTATCTGAATTTACTAAAGAAGATAAAGGATAGAGAGCTTAAATGTCTTGGTAGGATCACCTAAGTAGGTGAAGTATGGAATTGATATGTGGATGTGGCTCCATGAAAGTGAAGATCAGACCATTCAGTCATCCATTAAAGGTAAATCTATCATTCAACAGGCCATTCATGTGGCAAGTTCCATGCTAATCAATAGAATTCCATAGAGAATACTGTGAGATTCTCAACACCTTGCACCTGTTCCCTTATCTATAGTGTGGCTCATGCTAACACCTATATCCCAGAACTATAGAGATGATTAAATGAACTAACGTATGTCAACATTTAGCACAGTCCCTGGCACAAGGGATTTTAATAAATATAAAGAGAAAATTTGCAACTGTAGCTATCTAATGAAAGAGCTCTGTTCACCAGAAGGGTGGAAAGGTGGCTTGGGGGACATATTTCAGGAATGATGGGAAAAGACTTTCCCAAACCTGTGAGATTATGGAAAGAGACAGCATCTTGGCCAATGTAAATACTTCTTGCACCTATTTTCTTTTCTTTTATTATTTTACTTTATTTTATTTTAGAGAGTAGTGAGTTAGGGAGGGGCAGAGAGAGAGGGAAAGAGAGAATCTTAAGCAGTCTCCATGCTCAGCACGGGGCCAGATGTGAGGCTTGATTTCACAACTCTGAGATCATGGCCTGAGCTGAAATCATGAGTCAGACACTTAACCAACTGAGCCACCGAGGCACCCCTACACCTATATTCTAATATAAGAGAAGTTTCCAGAAATTTTTATATATTTATAAAGAAAAATCTTACAAAAAATTAATATTTTTTAGACACACCAAAATAAATTTGATCAAATATTTGGATGGACCAACTTATTTATTCTTCCATTATGATTACTGTCATTTCCTATCACTTATACTTCTCATTATTTTATTTTTGAGAGAGAGAGAGAGAGAGCACAAGCAGGGGAGAAGGGCAGAGGGAGAGAGAGAGAGAATCTCTCAGAGAGAGAGAGAGAGAGAGAGAGAGAGAGAGAGAGAGAGAGAGAGAGAGTATGGAGTAAGCAGGCTCCATACTCAGCACACAGCCCAACATGGGGCTCAATCCCACATCCAAGGGATCATGGCTTAAGCTGAAATCGAAAGTCAGATGTTCAACCAACTAAGCCACCCATGCACCCCTAGCTTATACTTTTTAAAAAGAGAAACAAATCTATGAGCCAAAACAAAATCACATTTAATTAATAAGTATAGCTGTTACTAGCTTAATCCTGTAATTCATCACCTTACTGTATACTATGATATCCTTTGGTTTCCTCATAGGTGTTAGCTATCCAACTACATTAGGGGAAGCTCAAGGACAGAAACTACATCATACATGTGCTTTTTCATTCCCTGCACCATTTACTATAATTTCCAATACAAAGAAGGTCAATACCTTGGTAAGGCCATGGTAGTTGTGAACTAAATTCCATAATAAGTGTTGGCAAGAATGTGGAGTACATGGTGCTTCATTATAGGAGGGAATTAAAATTGGTACAACCACCTTATCAAAATGTTTGGTAGTATTTACAAAACTGAAAATACACGTACCCTATCATTCAGCAACTCCACTGCTGGTACATATTCAGCAGATATGCATAAATATGGGTACTCAAAAAAAATCTACAAAGATGTTCAAAGCAGTAAAACATGGAATAGCCCCAAACTGAAAAATTCTAAATGTTCTTTCAACACAGAATAAATTATGATATATGCATATAATGGAATGCAGCACAGCAATGAAAATCAACTACCCCCTCTCATATTAATAATGGTAACTCTCACAAGCATCATGTTAAACAAAGGAAAGCAGCCCCAGAGAGATTCATACTCTATGATTCAATATATATAAAGGAAAAATTCAAGAAGAATGAAATAACAGAAGTCGGAAATAGTGATTACCTTTGGGAGAGGGACATGGGAGGGACCTCTGGAGTACTTGATCTTTCAGGATTCCAACACCCAATTTTAGTGTGGGGAGGAGAACATTTCCCCACACACACAACACCTAGCAATTCTCAGACACCAGCAAGGTATGAGAATTCAACTCAATCCTGATACTGCCCACCCAGAGATAGCCTCATATTCCACAGGTTAGGGGTTCAGTCTTAAAACACTGCTCTCCATCCTCCACTTCAGATGCCAGTCATAAATTCCAATCCTGGTTAACTTCTGACTGGCTGGCTATGGATTGGAGGTTGCAGTGATCTCCTTAGGAGTGATTAGTTTCCTAAAGTGGCTTACAGAACTCGGGCACACTTACTTACATTTGCCAGCTAATTAAAGGATCAAGGATACAAACCAACAGCCAGATGAAGAGATACATAGGATGAGACCCTGAACAAAGGAGCTTCTGTCCTCATGGAGGTTGGGGACTAGTACAGTGACACAAAGAAGCACTTTGATTCCCTAAGCATGGAAAGTCGAAGAGAGGAAGAGAGGAAGGGAGGAAGGGAAGGAGGAGGAAGGGAAGGAAGAAGGAAGAAGGAAGAAGAAGAAGAAGAAGAAGAAGAAGAAGAAGAAGAAGAAGAAGAAGAAGAAGAAAGAAGAAAGAAGAAGAAAGAAGACGACCAAAAAGCTGGTTCTTGAGTTTTTTAGAGGCTTCATTATATAGTCATGACTCACTAAATCACTTGCCATGGTCTTATTCAACCTCCAGCCCCTATCCCCTACCCTGAGGTCAGAGGGTGGAACCAAAAGTTCCAAACCCTCTAATCATATGGTCCATCCTGACAGCCCCTGCCTTTGAGTGGGGTACAAAAGTCATCCTCATTAATAATAAGACACCCATTTCACCTTTATGGCTCTGAAGGCTTTTTTTAAATTGTGGATGAAGACCACATACATCTAAGAAATATATTTTGGTCATCTGAATGATGACTTATAAATCATATCACAACTGATAAAAATGTTTATGTAAATTGAAATCCTCAGAATGAACATCATTGTACTTCACTGCTCTGCTCCCTTTGCCCAATGATATCCCTACAATTCATGAATATACTACAGAAGGTATAAAAGGCAGGGGAAAGAACATCACAGCATATACACTGGCCTATATAACCTTTGAGATTCTGTTGCTTCCTCCAACTAGCTTTGAAAGTCAGATTGCTAAACTTCTCCCTGCTCCCTCATCTGGGAAATAAATGTACCGGACTGACTTTTTTATCCCCTAGACAGAACAATATATAGTGATCCATATTGTATGTAAAAAGTAAAACAAAAATACATATGATTACAACAAATTAAAAACTATACAAATATCAGAAGACACTATGGAGAGAGATAATTAGCTGTTCATGAGTGATGATGTTTAAAAGAGGTTTTAATATGAATAAAACATGGAATCCAAAGATCCCCTAGTGATATAAACAGAATACTGGTACCAGAAAAATAAGAGCCAGATGGTTTTATCACCACCCCTGAGCACCCTCAACCCTCCAATCTCTCCCTCTTCTATAGAACTCCATATTACTTGATCCCTTTGTCCAGACCATGGAAAACATCTTCAGAGTCTGGTGATGATATGGTGGAGCAGGTCACTGTAATTGTCTGACCACGGTTTATGTTTCACTGCATTTTGCATGGACCACAGACCATAGTACTTTTTATATTGCAGGTATTCCGTAAATATTTGTAGATTTGATTCTTTGGGATATAAAAAAAAAAAAGGAGGAGGGGGAGTTTTCTGTGAGGCATATACTTCTATCATAAAAGACATGTCTTGGTTTCTCCTTTCAGTGGGAAAGTAGCCCACTTGTAGCCCTCACCTTCTCTCCCTTACAGAAATCCTGGCTCCTCCATGAGCACCCCGCTCCCCTCACAGATCAAGTGCTGGTTTCTCTCACAACTTTTCACAAGTGAGCCTACAAGTAGGGTAGATGTCCTCCTTTCTCCTCATTGCAGCCTCCCTCTCTGGGGATGTTCTCATTGTACCCTGTAACATCCTGCTCTTGACACTCCCCTTCTCTCCTCCATAAAATTTCCCAGCTTGGAATCTCATCAGATCAAATCAATGTTGATGCCATCTACTGATACCAGAGTCATTCCCACTCACTGCTTGACAATATTAACTCCTAGTTCACTATGGCTTCCTACAACACAACTCCTACCTTAATATTTGTCTATTTGAATTCATGCATCAAAAGGCCTTCAACATCCTGGCCTCTTCCCAAATTTCTCTCTTCCAATAATCATGTCCGACACCCTGCCCTAGCCACTCACTCCTGAGACCCATTCTTTACCTTTTTATTACCTACCAAGTCTCCAAAATTTCAAGCCTCCCACTTTTTGGCCATGTTCTATCTTCAAGTGCTTCTAGTACCTCAGTTCACTCTGCTTAAATCTCCTGAGAGTTTACAGAGCATTGACCCACTAATTTTCACTATCCTCCATCCTTCTGACATCTCTCCACCCTCCGTACTGAAAATCCCATGGCCAATCATTACAATCACTTCCTCACATACATGCCTGACTACATTCCCCTCTCACCACATCATCTCTCACCTGGATTATCGAATTAGGCTCCTAACAGTTCCCCCAGCTTATCTACCAACAGTCTATTCTCAACAGAGCAGCCAGTAGCAGCCTTTAAAAAATGTCAATCAAATCATGCCATTCCTCTATTCAATACTCTCAAGTGGTTTCCATCACAGTAAAATCCAAGTCCAAGCAATGGCTTACAAGCCCAGCTATGACATATGCCCCTTATCTCTGACTTCTCCTCCTACTCCTCTTCTGTTCCCTCATTGTAGACCAGCCACTGGTCCCCTCAATGCTCCTCAAATCTGCCTGACATCCCCCTCCCTCCGGCCTTTGCATGGACTAATTCCTCTGCCTACAATACTCTTAGACTCAATCTCCTCCTTTGCCTTCTTTCAGTTTTGCTCAAATCTTAGCCTCGGAATAAGGCTTACCCTGAAACTATTTAACACTGAAACCTCCCCCAGCCTAGCACTTCCACTCCTCCATACCCTATTTTTTCTTTTTATCATTGCCTTTGCACTTTTAACTGTCTACTATACTATATAATATAATCTATATTATACTATATAATATATACTATATAATATAATCTGTTATTTATTATACCCATCACCTTTCCCTTGCCCAGCCCCACTACTAAAATTTAGACTCCATGAGGGTCAAAAATTTTGATTTGTCTTATTCACTTATACACACCAAGTATCTACAGCAATTCCTACTACATGGTAGGTATACAATAAATATGTTTAAATAAAAAACATCCTATCAAGGATTTCAACAGAACCAGAATGAGATTGCAATATAAACTTGCAGATTCCTCATTTGCTATCCTTCTACAGGAAGTGGATTCAAAAAATAAATAAATCAAAAGCTCCTAATTGACCATATGTTATACTCCAAAAGTTGGGTTCTAGATTTTCCCCCTTGGGTAAGAAATGTCCTAATTGTAGATCCAGAAGTCAGTCTACAAAAGTGCATTCAATTCACAGGTATCTAAAATACTGCATATTATAAATGGGTAACAGTGAAGTAAACCTCTTTAATATCAATTAACTAAGCAGAAATGCAAAATGCAAAGCAACTTTGTGAGTTTATGCATCTATTACCCTGATTGTGGTAATGGTATCGTGGGTGCCTGCATCTGTCCAAACTCATCAAACTGTATACAGTAAATATGTGCAGTTTCTTATATATCAATTATACCTCAATAAAGCTTTTTTGAAAAGCAAAGCAAGTAATAAAAAGTATTATGTTATCTTGAATACCAATACTTAAGAGAAGCCATATTTAATTAAAGAAAATGAGAAGAAAGTTGGAAACTTTTATGTTAGTTCTGAAGGGGACTTCAAGGCCCTGTCAAAGTTATTAGATATGGAGCTTTTGTTATGTCTATTTTCACTTCAAAGCCAAGGGTTTCCCTTATCCCTGTCATAAGTGGATCACCAGCCCTGCTCTTATACTTCTAATCCACAGATAGGTTCTTTTCAACCCATCTAAAAGAAATAGAAGGAGAACCAGAAAAAGGTGAAGGAAAGTAGGTCTTTCTGAGATTACTAACCAACAGCTGGAAGGTGGGGGAGACAAAAAGGTATCTAAATAGTGAAAATTTACTTGAGTTGAAAACAGGTATGTGGTGAAAGCCAAAAGAGCATCTCATCTCTGCTCAGACATGAGCAGAGGAAAAGCAAACCATTGTCTCTAAATTTGGTGGGAATGTAATAGTATATAAATTGTCTTTAGAATAAGCAGGATGAGCAAGACAAGTTCGGCTAGTGAATAAGTGAATCAATTCACAACTTATGCATTTATAACTCGAGGGCTGCTTTGTCACTGGTAAGGAAGGTGCCTGGAAAGAAAGGTTGCATTTCCTTCACGGTCGGTCATACTGGCAGCTTTTTTAAAGGTCTTTGTTTGATTCAGATGGTCTCAATGTAACACTTGCTTCTTCTTTCTTTCTTTCCAATCAGACCTTAAATACTCCTCACTGTGGTTTCAAAATACAGACACATTCCTGGAAATTCACATACAATATAATTTAATTTTAAAATACAGGGACACAAATAAATAAATAAATAGTACATGAGTGTTTTATTATTCAGTTATATTTATATATCACTTTACAGTTTACTAGTCATTTTAGGATAAAAGTTCTTTCAGAGACCACACAACTAGATTATAGATAATCTACTCCAAACTAGATAATCTAGGTCCAGAGATGGTCAATGACGTGTCAAAGGTCACAGAGCTGGCCTACAATGCAGGTTCCTACTCTCTCCATCCTTTCCTTCCAGTAATCCACATGAATAATTCAGGCAGGCGTGACTACATGTATTTTACAAATAAGGAAAGTGAGGTGTGGACAGGTCATTTGTCCTAAACTGTGCAAACCATAAGCAGTTCAAATCACGTTTAGTGATCTAATGTAAACACCTGCCAATGAAAAATCATATCTGAGAAAGAAGCAACTGCAAAGCATGTCTTTGATAATCTACCCTAAATCATCTATTTATTAAAATATGTATTTCAGTATTTTCATACATAGCTCTATTCAGCAAAATAAACCTGTTTTCCCTCTTTATTGTTCAGACTTATACCCAAGATTTATTATTGTATTTTTTTCTTTTCTTGATTCATGAAAACAACTTTTAATCTCTCTTAGATGACTTCAAACAGTATAAAATCTTATCTGTATTGACTAGGTCCTAAATTTCCTTCCATTTCATGTTTTTGTTTCATAAACTACATACAGAGAATTTGAAAGTTTATCATTTTTGGAAGCTTAAAAAATCTTTCTGATTTATCTGTGCTTTTGTTGACAAAGGCAAACAGAGTTGTGAAGTGCCCTCTGCTGGTCAAAAAAAAAAAAAAGGAAACGTCATACTTTAAACCAGAGCGATTCTATGAGCTCTGTGACTATCTAGTATTATCTAAAGATCTGAAATATACTAGGCTATGAGATCATGACCTGAGCCAAAGTCAGATGCTCAATCGACTGAGCCACCCAAGTGCCTCTGAAATATACTAGGCTAAAAATGATTTATAAAATAACCATCATGATATAAGAATTAAAATAGGAAACAATGTATCTACAAGGCATAGAAATTGAATGAAAATATTTATATTATTTTAGTATTTTATGTTTGCTTTACTACTAACTGAAATCTAACAGAGGTTACAGCTGGGAAGTGATAGTGAAATCATACTCAGATAGATGGTGTCACTTCAGTTATTCATCATATTTTACCAAAGCAAATTGTCAAATGGAAGTTCCCAAATTAGGTGGCCAGCATATTTTCCCTCAACCCACTTTCTATCACCATTCTTCAGTGATTCCCCCATAAACCTTTTAAATATCTACTTACAAGTCAAGAGAGACAGCTCCCTAGCTTGTGTGCTTTGGACTCAGGCAAATTACTTAAACTATCAACTATAAACTTAGGATAATATTTATTACCTACTGGGGCACCTGGGTGGTTCAGTTGGTTAAGCCTTTGACTCTTGATTTCAGCTCAGGTCACGATCTCATGGTTAATGAGATAGAGCCCTGTGTGGAGCCCTGCATTGGGCACCGAGCCTGCTTGGGATTCTCTCTCTCCCCCTCCGTCTGTGCCTCCTGCGCACACATGCGCCCACTCTCTCTCAAAATAAATAAACTTTAAAAAATACATACTTATTACCTCCTAAGGTAGATTGGTGGACTAAATGGACAATATATGTTCCTTGTGCAGCATTGAGAAACAGGTGTTGCCCGTGAAGTATGACATCACTCTGGGAAGTGATGAGTAACTGTCATACATGATCTGTCACCTGACCACCTCTCTGACCATTCTCTCCACTTGCTCCCTGTGCTCTGGCCACACTGACCCCTTTCTAAACACACCATGCCCCTGAGGCCTTTGCACTTTCTGACTCCTATCACTGTAATGTTCTATATACATTTAGCCACACAGTCTGTTCCTATAGGAACATACAGGACTCTGCACAAATGTTATCACATCAAAGGGATCTTCCCTTGATCACCCCATATAAAATCACCACAATCCTTGACTCTGCTTCTCTCGTGAGCATTTATCCCTTCTGTTATTATAGCCACTGTGTTTTGTTTATATATAGGCCCAATCTTCCCACTAGGAGGCAAGCTCTGTGAGGCAAAGACTTTACTTACTTGGCTCGCTGTTCTGTTCACAATGACTAGAAGAGTATCTGGCTCATAGCAGGTAATCAATTAATATTTGTTGAATAAATAAGTAAATGAACTTATCATGGACATTACAGAGATCACTTCCACTTTGAATGAGAGAGTGGTCTCGTGATTTCTAGAGCCTAACCTATGATTTTATAAAAAAAAAAATATATATATATATATAATCTCAAATAAATTGATCTTCTTACCGGTTCTAAGAAGAGTATTTTTAGAAATCCTCATGGGACACCTGGGTGGCTCAGTTGGTTAAGCATCCCACTTCAGCTCAGGTCATGATCTAACAGTTTCTTGGGTTTGAGCCTCACGTCAGGCTCTGTGCTGACAGCTCAGAGCCTGGAGCCTGCTTCAGATTCTGTGTCTCCCCTTCTCCCTGCCCCTCCCCTGCTCATGCTCTGTCTTTCTCTGTTTCTCAATAATAAATGTTAAAAATTTTTAAAAAAAGAAATCCTCATAATTTTTTGTAAAGGAATAAATTATAAATAAATTAAATTAATTTTGAGGATACCATCAGCAGATGTTTAAAGATTTCAATGCAATGTCATGTAAAATACTTTTCTTCTCAATTACCATCTTTTTCTTTTGATCCAGCATTTTAAGACAAAGTACAACACCAAAAATAGCTACAAAAATGCCACATTTCTGGAAATGGATAAGTGGTTAAATGGTAAATATTTCACATAGCTTTCACTCTTTTAAATTAAGATGATAATATAATAATGTATCTCAAGAATGAGAAAGGAAAAACAATAACATAGATAAACTACAAATTTTAAGTGTGTGAGCATATGCTAGTACCTGTTTTTAATAGGCCACTGCCAAACCATGTTCAAATAGAAGTATTTTAACACACTATCACACAGTATTAACATCTAAGTCTGATTCAAAAATGATATGCCTAGAATTCATCTGAAAAAAAATATTACACTCTCTTAAAAATATGCTCGTATAAAAGGCCAGCTCGGGAATGAACACATTTTAAGTATGCTGGAATTAGCAAAAAAAAAAAAAAAAAAAAAAGGCAGGGGGGCAAAACTGTTACCACATGTGAACAGTCCTACCTGACTTTCTGGCATTGCTGTCTGTCTAGATGCATCAAGATTACACACAAGACAAATGATTGTAATCATTTGGCATTTTGAAAAATGCCTGACACTATCCATTTTATTGCCAGTATTTTAGGCCCCATATTGCACATGATGAGAGGACTGACCTTTGAAAGAAAATCGTGGGGTCAAGTAGAGAAAAATCAAATGACAGAAATTTATAGAAAAGACCACTGTTGCAATCATACTTGGATCTCCTCCTTAAATAACCAACTTTTTGAACCACTAAAGTTTTGTTATTAATCATGCTTCTCAATGAAAATCTCCCCTCCAAGGACATATTACATGGAGAGAAATCTGGTAGCACAAATAATCAACTTTAAAAAAAAAAGGACAAAGCTGTCAGAATTTCAGTATCTAGTCATATGTAATCATATTGAACACATAATTTTAGATCCTTGTAATATTTTCCAAAGTAACACATTATTTTAAAATCAATGAAATAAATTTTAGGGACATCATAAGACCAAAAGGTGATGCAAGTCCCCTCAATCATGAAATCATCATGTCCCCTGGTACTCATTCTTCTAACAGAAGTATCAAAAAGCAAAGGAGAAACTTCAAGTTCCTTAGATACAGTTCTTCATTTATTCATTTAATAGGCATTTCTTGAGAACCTACTGTGTTTCAGGAAAGAACAGCTATGGGGAATATCAGTATAATAGCCACCCAACCCCTTTAGGGTGGACAGAAGGAATTACATGGCAGAGAATACTTCTGATTTGGACAATAATATCACCATAATGAAAAGTTCTCAAAGAAAAGTCAAAACAGACTAAACATTAGCTGTGGGGAAATTCATACACATTTGGCCATTCCAGATACAAAAAATATATAATCATGTGAAAGTCTGTTATTATTTCCAATGACTAAGCCATCAGAAGTGATACATTATGTCATCTCATCCACTTGTCACACCTAGAAAGGAATATGAGAATTATATTTCTTGTTTCGACATTTAAGAAACTAATACTCTGAAAATTTTGCATTACGTCTGAGGTCAAAAATATGAGGGGGTTCTTAGATCTGAACTCTTGTCTGCTCGTTTTGTCTGAACTAATTCCTAGTTCATAGTTTTCCTATTATAAATCATAGAAACTCATCTTCCTTGTATTTGCTTCTTCAAACAGTGGTGGGACTGCCTTAATGACAAAGTAGTGTATGTTAAAATAATTCAGTGTACTTAAAAAATATTTTTAATGTTTATTCATTTCCTGAGAGAGACAGAGTGCAAGCAGGGGAAGTGCAGAGAGAGAGGGAGACACAGAATCCAAAGCAGGCTCCAGGCTCTGAGCTGTCAGCACAAAGCCCTATGCAGGGCTCAAACCCACAAGCTATGAGATCATGACCTGAGCCAATGTCAGACACTTAACTGACTGAGCCACCCAGGTGCCCCTAATTCAATGTACTTTTAAAACTGCCCTCAAACGGCTTTTGCAGTCTCATGAAAGCATATAGGAAACTGGCCAATTGAAGCCATCTCATCTAACACACTTAAATGTGGTTAAGAAACATCCACTCTCCATTAATTTTTACATTCTCCAACATTTTTTTTTCCAGCATTCAAAACATCTACACAAAAACATTAACTTGAAACTACTGTATAAGAGAGCCAATGAGCTTCTGGGCTTACATTAGGTAGCAGAGTTAAAACCCTGGCAACTCCCCTAAGCTTTTTAAACCTCAGTTTGCCTCATCTGTAAAACAGAGCTAGTACCAGACATCACATTTGTACAATGCTTGGCTGAGCTCCCAGGACACGTGTGCTAAATAAATCCATTTGTGTATAATTTTCTAGTGTTTCTAAGTCATTTCATAGTGCATGCTCAACACTACAGCAAGCATCTTTGGTACAAATCTAGAATTTCTTAGGGCAATTTTTTTAGTCATATCCAGTAGACATTAAATAAAAGTGATTTAGCAGTGATAGTAAGAATCCAGACCACCAGATACACACCAGTAGAGGGGTATCATCATCAACAAATGTTAATTATCTGACTGGCATATTATTAAAATACAGTATTTAGTGCAGTGAAAATCTGCACCTCTCTTAAGGCAGATATAAAAACACAACATTCTTTCTATAAGAAAACTCGTAGTTTTCCTACTTTTATTTTCCTTTAGGTGAATGTACCATATTGAAACCAGTGAGAGGCACACATATCATCGTTCTCATATCTCAGTATTTCCAACAAAAGAGACTGTTCGGTTTATAATAGAGTGTTGCTGCTATTGCTATTTTAACCTCTGTAGGTGCTTTGAGAAGGCACAAAGGTGCCTGTGGTCAAAAAGATATTTTCTATTTTTATTAGTACCTTCAAACTTCCACTGCTTATGTTCTTACTGAATTTTCTCAAAGCACAAAAGTAGAAAAATCTCTATCATAGTGAAATTGTACCCAAATCATTTCATCTCAGACTGTGTCTTATTCCTAAGTTTATTCTACAGAAATAAATATTTGGAAATTTAATGGGAAATAATTCATTCTAAAACACAGTACTTGAAATTTCATCTTAGCAATAATAAAAGCAAATCAGTACAGTATGTTTTTGATACTCTAACACTGCTAAATATTCCACAGTAGAATGCACTTGGAAGAGAAAAAAAAATCCTTTCCCAATTATTGCAAGGTTAAGGAAAAAATCACTTAAATCTACATATGGAGGGTAAAGTAGTTTGTAGTAAATAAGGTAATGTGCACTCATGCTATAGACAAACATCACCCTGAAATTGGCCCAGTTAACAACAGAGTTCAGAGCTTCAAAGTGTTTTTACACACCCTCCTCGTTAAAATGGTGGAAATCAATTCCTTGCCCAGGAGGCATTCATGGTCCCTCATATTTAAAATCATGCAGGTTCACAAGGGAACATTTAGATTATCTGCAGATGCTGTCATGCAAATTTAGCCTCTTATTGAGCATTTGCAGTTTATGGACAAAAGATCAGTAAATTCAGTGAGGTAAGCTGCTTGAGAAGGATTAGGTTATGAGACTATAAATGAGGTAGAATTTTACTACATGGAAATTGGGGAGATAAATTCAAGCTTTGTAGCGTACAAATATATGGTATTTATAGTAAGGGCGGCACAATAGAAATCGATGCCCGCTGCTTCCCACCTACAAATCTCTAATCACAGCATGTTAACAGGTTTGAACTAATGCAGGTTCAAGTAGAATACAACTTTCCTGGTTAACGTATTTCAAAAGTGTGGTAATAAGCACTCAACAAGAAAAGGAAAGGAGACTTCCTATTGCTAATGGGTACCATTTGAGACTTGAGCTCATAGTAAGTCTAAAACTCCAATATCGCATTCTTCAGACAAACACTACACCCAGATATTTAACACCACACATGGCATCATGACACAGTATAGGAGCGCTGTTAGATTTAATGCTACTAAAATCACCCTTGTGACTAGCCCAATACCACAGTGTGAGTAATGAAGTGCATTTTAAGTTGTATAGGATCACTTACTGATTGCAATAATAATGAAATTGCTTTTTAGTGGATGTGTTGAAGCCAGAGCATTTCATCTATAAACTATCTTACTCCCTCAACTATTCAGTCTTCAAATCTTGACCATCTACAGTTAAGCACTGTGGAAGACTATGTAAATATGATAAATTAGCTGTAAGTTAGGTGATAATGTAAAGTCACCTTCAAATATCACATAATCCAATGTTAAAATAGCATTACACTTTTACAATATTAGATACAATGGCCAGAGGTTCTATCTTGCAAAGCCTACCCAATTGGTCTCATCAACATACACAGATTGAAAATTACCAACCTTTGATTTACTTTTCATCAATAGCGCCTGAAACACAGTAGATGTTCCTTAAATACTTAATATCTATGTGACTGCTGACTGATACCTTAGCGTGCTAGTGTAAAACAAATTACCCAAATCTTTAAAATACATATTATTCCACTGAGTTCTATAAACAAATATTACGTTCAAAGACCCTACTGGCATCACAAATCTTGATTCCAGGTTAGGCACTAAAAGCTATATCCTCAAGGTTACTATGTATACTTAGTACATCAATGGACCATATTTGGCAGCATTCAGACCTAATCAGTATGTTAAGCAATACTACTGAGCAATTAATTTTGTGTTTGTGAGCTTGAAGTAAATTAAAATCATTTTCAGTTTTCAGATTTTTCATCTTGCCTGCCATAATTAAATATACCAAAGAGCAATGCAAAGATTCAGCAGCATTTACTAAGCATAATCATTAAATACCAAGAACTGGGCTGGACCTTTCCACATACACTGATGATTCTGATGGCCAGCCAGGTTTGGAAACCAATTGTTTGAGTGTACTCTCTCCACAAAGCTGTGCCTAACTAGCTCCAGTGATAGGAGAGACAACCTGGAAAAGGCCATGAATTTCATTTTTGAAGAGCTCTATTAGCAAATTCTTCCATAATTAGCCAAAGTCTATATTCTAAGAATGTCTATCCTACTACCCCTTTAAGGCTTTCAAACAAGCCTTCTTGTTCTACACGAGAGCATGGCTCTTCACAAACATGAAAATAGTTATCATTTCTTCACTTCCCTCAATTTAAAGTTGTCCACCCATCATCAATCTTTCTGATAGCATCCCATCTTTCATCCTTCGTGAAATTTACAACTAATATATCATTTGTGTGTTCACTTTTTATAGCCTGTGCTCTCTACTAAGACTCTGTCCATGAGTTCAAGGATCATGGCCATTTTGTGCACCACTGCACAGCCAGCACATAAAACATAGCAGGTACTCAAAAATTATTTGATCCATGAATAAATTAAAGAATAAATAAATGATTTGGAGGGGCATAAGCCCATAGTCATTTGGATTAGATGACCACAGCTTATTTTTAGAGAGATGATCACAGAAGCATAGGAGTTGATATATTAGCTGGTCTCCTACGTGGTAGAAAGTCTCAGGAAGAGATATTTAAATGACTTTTTAAGTAAATATTTTCCCAATTATAAATATCAGCAGCATTGGTTTATTCTATAAATATTTGTTTCTCTACAAACAGTGTACCAGAGACTGGTTATATAGTGGTAAACAGATACAGTTCTTGCCCTCATGATGTGATAATGAAATTTAAGGGGTTACTATATAGAGAAGAAAACACAATATTGATTGCAAGAGAATTGCATTAAGTTCACATCCTAACATAGATCTAGCAGTGGAACATCAATCCCAATAATCAGATAATAACCACAACAAGGAAAAACAGAAGATAGTAGGCCTCAATTTAAACCAATAAATTATGGAGTTATAAAAGTGAAACACAGGCAGTCAAATTCACAGAGACAGAATGCAGACGGGTGCTTGCTAGGGGCTGAAGGGAAAGAATGGGGAGTTACTGTTTAATGGATACACAATTTCAGTCTGGGTGGATGAGAGAGTTCTGGAGGTAGATGGTGATGGTCAAACAATGTGAATGTTCTTAATACCACTGAACCATACACTTAAAAATGGTTAAAATGGTAAGTTTCAGGTTATGTTTTACTACCAAAATAAAAAAAAACATACAGGAAAAAAAGACAGAGTCACACAAAACACCCCCATGTACAGAACTGCTGGTCACGACTTTGTTCTTGAGTTGCACATGCACAAGTATGGAGAAACACCACCACCAGCAGGATCTTCAAGTAAAGACAGACAACTATTGTTCGACAAATGATGCATCATTAAATGAGGAGCAAGAAACCTCAAGGACACAACTCACTTTTTACTCAAATTCCCTTTCAGAAAAGCTCTCCAGGGCTAGGACTCCATGATTTTTTTTTAATTCTCTCACCTCCAATAACACAAAGAAATTTTTACCCCTGAAGTGAAAAATGCTTACACTTTGAAAATCCCAGAGCACAACCACTAGAAATGACTTCAGAATGAAACTGAGAAATACTGGCAAAGCTAATTGGAAAATGTTAACTCTGCCTGAATACAGACTGTTCTCAGTCCCTTCTTTACACAGGCATAGGGGAAACAAAGTTCAAAATCAAGATGCAGGTAGTATATTACTAAGGGGAAAAAAAAACTTTAAAATATAAAGTGTGAGGCATACTATACCAGCATTCCTGAGTCCTACTCAGAATCAAAACACTCTACCAATCATTCATATGAAAAGCAAAAACAAGAAACAGTATCATTGCCAAGCCAGTCAAGCTGTCAACATTTATTACTTTGTGTATGGGGTACTAGTATATGATACAAAAGAAAAAGTCTCCTCCTTTGCCCTTCTGGAACTCATAATGGGAAGGATAATGATTGCACCATATATTTTGTCCATGGAATGGGAACACAATGATGAAAAGAGCATGGGCTCTGAAATGAAACACATCAGTGATGTAATCCCAAGTCTACAACTTTTTGGTTGCATGACCTTAATAATACTACCTAAATTACTTAGAGTTTACCATGCACCAGGAAGTTTGGTCTATAATCCAACCCAGCTAATCCTCACAAATCCTAAAAGGAAATACTATTGTTATTTTATACATAAATTCCAGTTATTTTATTTCCCTAAACCTCAGCTTCCTGGGGGGGGGGGTGGGGGAAGAGAGGGATTAATACCAACCTCATACAATTGTTTTGAAACTTAAATGAGTTAATGTGGAAAAAATAAAATACTAGGTTCTCAGTGAATGATTGCCATCTTTTAATTATTTCATGCTTATGGAAATAGGATATGTTTGGAAAAGTTATTCTAGGAGAGCATTTTAGGAATCATTACTTTTTCATACATAGTGTCTGAACTGTTTATAAATACAATTTAATTCAAGAAAAGTATGTCTTGTTGTTATATACATGACACTGTACCAGGCACTGCTAAGTATACAAAGACATAGGACACAATTCCTATCATTAAGGTGTTTGCACTGCAGAGAATATTTAAGAAAATATATTCTAGCTTAAAATTGAGGCAGATACCCAAAGGCCTAAGGATGGGGCTTAGTGTGAGATGCCCCTATTCTGGAGTATATTCTATTAACATTCTCCATCAACTGTTTTGTCCTGTAACTGAAAGACACCTACTTTCCCCATGTAGGACTTTCTACAAGTTAAATACCGAGTAAATTCACTTGAGCATGGCTGCTCTTGCTTTTCACATTAATATGGCATATATTTTATAAACACCTGTATCAACTGAACAACATGCTGATTTCCAATAAGTGTCGTGCAATTCTCTCAAAGAGAGAAGACGAGCAGCCAGCATTCTGACATTCTGTTTATAATGACAACCTAAACTGCCATTGAAACTCATTACTATCTGTTATACAATTATCAGAACTGATGAAACTGATTGATCAATAATGGAAAAGCCGGTTATTCATTGCACATGATGAGGTGCCTTCAATTCCTAGACAGATTTCCCAAGACATTTATGGTGAAATATACCCAGAACACTGATCTCAATTGAAAATCTTATAGTTTGGGAGAATGCAGGAAATATCCCCAGGGAACTATAGAGATTTATATAGATATATATGGTACTGGATATTCCCACAGTGAGGACTGAGCATGCTTGAGAGAATTTGTAACAACAGAATATTTGACACAGTAATTAACGTACATTACAAAATGTCTCCTATCTCTTCCAGCTAAATTCCATCAAAGTTTTCAAACATGTTAACTCGCTGAAATAACACAGTCATTAATTAAAATCCATTACATTTCGCCACAAAATCTCCAGTAATATCACTGTCCTTTGTCTTTCCAGAAAACAAGAGCAGTACACACATGTGGTTACATGATAACACCATTTATTCACACAAAACCAAGCAAAGGCTTAAACATAGTATTTTTATAAATACATCAAGAGATTTCAATTCAACTAAACTTGAAATTAAGTTAAAAAATTGACATGTAACGTACATAATTAAGTTTCCAATTTTAATGTTTTTCAATTTCTTAATACCGACAATTGTATTCAATTTTAATTGCATTCATTTCAATGTTAAACACTGAGACTACCTCAAGAATCATTGATAGTCTCATCACTGTAGATTAAAGTGATGCCAATCTCAATAGTATACTGGGAATTTATGTTTATATGAAAAGGTTTCATTTTATTTAGTTGTTAATAAATGACCACCAATGCCAAATCCTATATTGGCACAGGCATATGACTTCAGAACATGTTGGGAAAGAGCAACACACACAAAAATAAGAGTTAAAATACAATGTGAGGGTTGCCTGGGTGGCTCAGTAGGTTAAGCATCTCACTCTTGGTTGTGGCTCCGGTCATGATCTCGGCAGTTCATAGATTTGAGCCCCATGTCAGGCTCTGCATTGAGCATGGAACCTGCTTGGGATTCTCTCTCCCTCTCTCCCTGCTCCTATCCTGCTTGTGCTCGCTCGCTCACTCTCTCTCTCTCTCTCTCTCAAAATAAATAAACTAAAACTTTAAAATAAAATAAAAATAAATAAAATACAACGTGAAAAGTGCCATACTGATGATAAATAAAAGCTCCATAGAAACACAGAGGGATGTGCCCTCACCAAAATCCCTATACCTTCTTTTCTATCTGTAGAAGGGATGAAACTTGAAAGAGAAATAATAGCTCAGTAAGCTGAAAATTAAAACAACAGGAAAGCACACTCCCTGAAAGAAAGATGCAAGACACATGGCCTTAGAGGTAGAAATGGGCATGGTGTTCCAGAGAATGTCAATTGAGTCGCAGCATAGACAGTACTGGAAGAGGACATGAGAGGAAGTCAGATAAGGAAGATGACAATGATTAGCTACCTACAAATCAGACTGCAAAGTTTCTTCTATGCCATGCTAAGGAATTTAGACTCTATAATACAGGCAACAGTTGGTCATGTAAATGGTCTCCCTGTGTTTCCTTTATAAATGATTTCAATGAAAACATACCCCCTTACTCACTCATTTACTCAAATGTACTGGCTAAGTACCATTTCTATGCCAGGAATTTTGCAAGACCAGGGATCTGCAAATATCACAAGAGTCAAATTTTCCTTGCTGCCTGTTTTTGTATGACCCACAAATTAATAATAATTTTTACATTTTTAAATGGATGAACAAAATGAAAAGAATACTACTTCATGACATATGAAAAGTACATGAAATTCAAATTTTAGAAATTCAAATTCAAATCCATAGTTTTGTTGGAACACTGTCACATTCATTTCTTTGCATATTGCCTATGGCTGCTTTTGTCCTATAATGACAGAACTGAGGAGTTGCAGTAGAGACAATATGGCCCACAAAGCTGAAAGCAAATTTACTAAACTAGAAAAAGGTAGCTGATCCCTGTGCTAGACAATGGCAAAACCAAACAAGATCGAACTGTGGACATGAACAAGGAAGCATCTCTACACCACTCAGTATAGTAAGTACTGGGGTACAAACAATGTCAGTATATTGTAGGAGCACAAAAGTGGGACACAGAACCCAAATTATAGCAAAGGACTGTGATTAAGGAAAAACTGATGAAATTAGATTAGATAAGATTAGATTAAAAGATCAAATCACGAGGAGCCTTATATGTCATGCTAAAGACTTCCAATTTCATTTTGAAGGCAATGGAGGCCTCTGCAGGGTTTTAAGAAGGCCTGTGACATGATCAGTCTTGTATTTTAAAATAGCCATCCTGAAGCCAATGTATCTGATTGTACTTAATTTTTTTTTTCCTAGCAAAGAAAACACAGGCCTGGGACGAAAGGAATATTTTCTTTAGGAAGAACTGAGAAACATTCTTATCAGGCAACCATCATTCTTACTCATTTTCTCTCTCTTAATAAAAATAATAGCAATCACAGCTAGTATTTACTGAGTGCTACTGTATGCCAGGCACATGTAAAGTCCTTTAGATGTGTTAGCTCATTCAATCCTCACTTATATGACCTGCACAAGTATTTCTCAATGAGCTGGATACATAAAATAATGTAACCAGACTGAACTGTTTCCTGGATGAAAACATTTCTAGGGTTCAAACTGCGTATGTTTTCTGCCCCCTGGATAAATATGGTCAGTACTTAAAGCATAACTTTAATTTCCCTGTGAGCCAAGACAGACAAGTAGTTAACTAATGAACTCATTACCTACTACAACAGTGCACTAAGCGTCCATCATGTACCAGGAATGGTGGTGGGGAGATGGTGGTTTACACTAACAAACAGTGCCCATTCCCAGGGTTCCCACCACTGAATGAGGGAAGTAAACATCACCAATATCAGACCTGAAATACACTGTTTGCCCCATCCTTACAGGACTATACTGCCAAATACACCTACACCTTGAAATCCTCCTTTTTTTAAGCATCACCTTCTAAGTAATTTCATGGGTAGATATTTTTAGTCATGTGGGGAGAGAAAAAGAAACAGAGACAGATGGGGTGCGGGGAGGGAATTAATGAGCACTGGTGATGAGAATGAAGCTAAGAAAGAGAGAAATCAATGCCTCATCCATGATATTTGGGGTCTGTTTGCCAACAGCAAAACAGATGAAATTACAAGAAATTGATACTGGCATGACTAGCTTAGTAACAGGGAGAAGAATGCACAGGGAAGTTTGGGAGAGAGGGGCGGTAAGTAGGTGACCTACTATGGATGAGCAAGAGGTGAACCTCTCTTGGAAATACGAAGCATTTGACTTCATTTTTACACTAAAAGGTATAGAAAATGATTCATACCTCTAAGCATTTTGCTTATATTAAATATAGTAGCTTTTGAGTTTAGATCTAAATTTAGTAATTATAGGATATGGTATATTTGATAGGCTTAATCACTTACTTGGAAAATTAGATCAAATCAGATGACAAACAAGGAAGTTACCATTTCATTCGAGCACTGCCCACACAGTACAAGACTGACAAACCAAGACTTCTGGACCATGAGTTAGAAACCATGATTTTGTAGCTAAAAGGGTGCTGAAGAATACGCGGAATTTCCTCTCGGTATCCTAAAATAGCCACATAGCTTTCAGATACACTAGGAAACAGCAGGGAGAGGGGGTGACAGCATTTTGTACCTCTGTACTTCCTCAGTTCACCTTAAATAGCTGGCTTTTCTATTGCCTCCACTCCTTACAGCCTAAACTTGACCTGCTACCCAACAGGAGAAAAAAAGGGAAAGACAAAAAATCAGAGTAGGGAAAACAAAGGTATCTCCCAAAAACTTCCCACCAATATTTACCTATTTTTTTCTTCACTATGTATTACTTTATTTATTCCCAAAAGGTGACTACCCTCAGTTATCTTAGAAGGTTTAGAGAAGAGGTAAATAGACATTTGTTAAGATTGTGAAAGTCAGAAGTGTTGATTAGTTCTAAAGTATGTTTTTATATCTGATGTAATTAAAATTTTTCCAATATCAGAATCAGCTGTCTTACCTGGACAGCTTGAAAAGACTGTTCTTTTCCTCTTGCCTGCCTCTGAGGTGGAGACATTCTCTGTATCATACAGACGTCTTCCTCCCCCTCTCCACCACACCATAATTTGGTATACTCATCCTTGGCCACACTAAGGAAGTCAACCAACAGCTCCATGATCTCAGCATTCATTCTCCTTAGTTTTTTGCACAGATTTGGTAAATACTACTAGAAATACCACCTTCGCAAACCCACAGCCTAAGGAACCTGACTGTATTATGTTGTTGGAAGATGAACAGTCATGGAGAGTTGAATGAATAGTTGCCCAGAAAGAGATCAGGATTTCATCATACATAACTTCTAAAATGATTCTGTGATCCTGTCCATGGTGCCCACTGCTTCATTAGAGCAGAGCTTCTATTTCTTTCTTCTTTGTAGCTAGATGAAGTTAATATCCTATGAGAATCTATTCTTATTTCTACACATTGATAAATATTTGACAGCTTTCTCTCGGTGTGACATAGATCCAAAAACCATTACTGTGAACTGTTTTTACTTATAGGAAAGAGCTTCTACATAAAATTTATCATCCATATTCAAGTAGAGCAGATAAAATTTAACCAGAACACTTTATTGCTGTTGTTTTGGTGTTGCTATTGTTAAAAAAAAAAAATCACTTTTAACTTGCTTCGTATCACACTTACTAGAGCCTAATAAGCACTGCATTTTAAAGTCTTCTAATAATGAAAAATGTTTTTATGAGAAACATTGTAACCTAATTCAAATTTCATTTTAGAGCTTTAATTTTTAAAAATTTGTTGTTCCATCTTAATTACAATGCAAACTAGAGTTTTTATCTAAAAAAACTCTAATAAAAAACATTGAGCACTGACTCTGTGTACCGCAGAGGAACTCAAGATAAATAAGTAATCTAGCCAAATTAACTCTAAATTAACTGGTAACATGGCAAATAAAAAAACCCTACCTCATTTTTCATACCATATATATTTCAGTACATGCCATAACCCAATCAAAGAGGATCACTAATAATTTACATTACAAGGGGTAAAAAAAATTCTACTAACAATATAAGCATTGGAAGAGACCTCCACATCATCCTTTTCAAATCTAAACACTAACCATAAATTTTCTTAAAATTAGTCTACTGCTTTTCTCGAATCCTCTGAAAAATCACTGGTGAAATAGTTGCTTAGGTGTTCTATTTCTGTCATTTCCATTGCTCATTCATTTCAACAAGGTTTACCTGAGTAGATGGGGTAGCCAGTCAAAGAAGGCACACAAAGCAGAGAGAAAGGCCCCTCTCAGGCCTCCCCACAATTTGCACTGAGGTGAACCCCTAACAGATTGCTTCCTTCTTGGGAATGTCAATTTCCAGACTGTTGGCAAACCCTGGAGACATCCCTTGCCCTTAGAACAGGGTGATCTACTTATTGCTCTGATTCTATCTTCTAGCTCCAGCTCAACTTGACCTTTCCTGTTGCACACTTCCTCATTGGAATCACAAACAGCTCTGATTCCTCTATCATCTGGCAGACAGTGGTCCTTTTGTCCAACTTTATTTTGGTTCACAGAGCCTAGGAGGTGAATTTGCTGAATAATGCTATTATTCAGCTTATTCTCTGCCTCTTCTATTTTTATCAAATTTTCCATTTCAGAAAATACTCAAAATTGTGGTAAGCCTTCTGGGGATTTCAAGCTAAACAAAAATGGCTTCGATGAAGAAAAGCATTCAGAATTATAAATTTGCATTTAAATGCTTGGCCATGCCGGCATCACTTATGTGGCAATATCAAACAGCATGAGATGAATCAGGACACAGCTTGAAATTATACTCCTAACTTATCTGATTTCATAATAATTTTAGGGTCTTTTCCTTTAAAAACCATTAACTCAAAGACTTACATTTTTTCAGGGGAATTCTCTCTTTTTGAATAATAGCTCTCCCATGGTTCACAGAATGGCATATATAAAAGTACTATTCCTACAATAATTATTCCTAATTTTTAAATTTAGCTAAACAACATGGACCACATACTTATAACTATAAAATTAGACGAAAATCACTGAACTGAAAGCAGACTAATTTAAAATATGTAAATGAAATTTTTCTAGGCTGGACCAAGGACCTGCATGTAAGTTACTATTTTGAATTGCATTTCGTGTGATTTGAAGATAAAGAATTAACATGCAGCAGGTAGCCTTTGGCATGACTCTAAACACAAGACAGAAACTAAGAGGATAATGTTCACACTCAAACGAATTAATAAACTAGAGTGTTGTTCATGAGGCAGTAGAGTAGGGCTGAAAAAAGCTACTGGAGAAAATTGAATTATCCCCATGAGAAGTGATATAAATTTTAAATGTCTATAAAAGTGAAATTCACTGCAAAGAACAAAGCAAGAAAACATTCATAGTTTCTTTTCACTGCAGAGCCCAACAGAGGGCTTAAACTCAAGACCCTGGGATCAAAACCTGAGCTGAGATCAAAAGTCAGAAGCCCAAACGACTGAGCCACCCCAGTCCCCCATGACTGGTAATATTTATATAGCACTTTTCCTATATAAATCCCCAGTCTAATGATATTGCATAGACCATCTATGTTACCCCTACTTTAAAGAGTGTATTTTACCTCCCTCTCTTCTCAAAAAAGAACTTCAAATGTGGCACTTTGCCATATGTCAGCCCCAGTTCAATGTGTATTTTTGTATTCTAAATCTTCTATGCGGTAAATACTATTCCCATTTTAGAGATGAAGAAACTGAGAAACACAGGGGTTAATTAATTTGTCCATTTATTAAAGGTCAAAAATGGTAGAGTAGAGATTTTAATCCAGATACCCCTCTATAGGATTCATGTGCCAAGCTGCCATGCTTTAATGCTTTTCCATCACAAGCACCTCTGGAGAAAGACTAGCTTGGGACTCTGAAGTGCAGCAGGCTAGGAATCCCCATCTCCATGTTATCCCAATCAATCATTCTGTCTCTATGTTGAAGGAATCTGAGCCTACAGTCTAGGTCTTTACTTTCTACCTCTTCTGCTATAGAGACAGGCTTTCTTTGGGTACAAATTCCATCAGGTCATGTCATAGAAGCAGGAAAATCATGTCCTCTGTGTCTTTCTCGTAAGAGAGAAAATTCCCCAAATATTTCTCTGCTAACTTATTACCATATCAAGGTCTCAAGGAATATATAGAAAGGAAAATGCTCATATGTGTTTTCTGTGGATTTAATCTGGCTTTCTACTACAAGCTGGGCAGGGCTCAAGGACCTTATCTGTCTATGAAGAGCTAGACCAGGAAGGGACAGGAAGATGAGTGATTTGCTCCTTCCAGTGAGTCCCATGCTCTCTCTCCCCATCTTTAATCTCTGAACCTTATCTGTCTGCCAGCAGAGAAAGCCAGCACGTGGAAAAACACCTCTTCAACCTAAGCCTCATGCAGAAACACTTTTGAAATAAATCTCAACCGCCCCCTACTGAACGCTTAATACATGTCTAATGCTAGTGTCTTCTATAGCCAAACATGTCAACACAGCATAAAAGAAAAGCATCATGTAAGTCACTAAAATCCACATCAGCTTACAATAAGTTTACAACTTGTATAAACTCAGTCAATTTTCCCAAGTTTTTCTAAACTATTGCTTTAATCACAACAGAAGGTTTTCAAAGCTCCTGACAACCAGCAGTTGCAGAGTCAAGGACAGGCTCACTGACCACCTGTTGTGAGTTAGGAGCCAAGAACAAAAGTGACTAAAATCAATTTTGTTTCTTAAGTAGGAAAAGGGACTTCTGCCATTACAGCCAGTATAATGACCCCAAAGGACAAACTATAGTAAACAAACCACTTCCTAGTTCCTATTTTCTTCCTTTCACTCTTCCTTCATATCTAACACAGGAATCTCGGTGATCTATTATCTGTTCTATGATAATGTGTTACCAAGCGTAATTATTTTCACTTTTAAAACTTGGGTTAAAACATGTGTATTTCATTTGTAATATATATATACATACATACACACACACACACACACATATATACACACGCACACACACACATTAGAAAATTCAGAGGCACCTGGGTGGCTCAGGCAGTTAAGTATGCAACTTCAGCTCAGATTATGATCTCATGGTCCCAAAGTTCAAGCCCTATGTCAGACTCTGTGCTGACAGCTTGGAGTCTGGAGCCTGCTTCAGATACTGTGTCTCCCTCTCTCTTTGCCCCTCCCCTGCTTGGACTCTGTCTCTGTCTCTCTCTCTCTCAAAAATAAACAAACATTAAAAAAAATTTAAGAAATTTTATAAAAATGGGTACTCTGAAAGACTGAATAATATGTTACACGTTAAAAATGGAAAAAGTTGTCGATGTATTTAATTTTTTAAATTTGTTTATTTATTTTTACATTTATTTATTTTTGAGAGACAGAGCGAGACAGAGCAGGAGCAGGGGAGGGGCAGAGAGAGGAGACGACACAGAATGTGAAGCAGGTTCCAGGCTCCAAGCAAGTGGTCAGCACAGAGCCATAAACCGTGAGATCATGACCTGAGCCAAAGTCAGATACTTAACCGACTGAGCTACCCAGGTGCCCCTAAGTTTATTTATTTTTGAGAGAGAGACATAGAGATGGAAAGCATGTGCAGCAGTGGAGGAGGGGCAGAGGAGAAAGAGAGAGGATCCCAAGCAAACTCTGTATCAGCACAGAGTCCAACACAGGGCTCAAACTCACAAACCTGAAATCATGACCTGAGCCAAAATCAAGAGTCAGATGCTTTACCCACTGAGCTACCCAGGCATCCCAATGTACTTAATTTTTTAATCAAAAATTAGGTTAGGGGTGCCTAGGTGGCTCAAAAGGTTAAGCGTCCAACTCTTGATTTCAGCTCAGGTCATGATCTCACAGTTCATGAGTTCAAGCCCTACATCGGGCTTCCCGCTAACAGCGTCCAGCCTACTTGAAATTCTCTCTCTCTCTCTGCCCCTTGCACATGTGCATGCTCTCTCTCAAAATAAATAAATAAACTTTTAAAAACATTAGGTTTGTAACATTTTAACCTCCACTAATTGGTGTTAAACAATCCTTTTATATTTTTATTCCAAGTGAAATCAGACCAATTATCTCAAACAATTTAGTTAGAATTAATAATCTATTTGAGAAATACCCAATGGCAACATTGTTGTGGTCAGTTGAGAGGACAAGAAGGAAGAAAAACAACAAATGATGGAAGACCTAGCACGGGCCTGATGTGCTGGCCAGTTTCAACTCTATGGCATCTTTTTAATACTAATATTATTCATGTTAGGAAGGTATTATTAAAGCCAATTTACAGATAAGGACATTTTATCTCTGAGACACTAACAACTCACCTAAAGTCATGCAGCTAATAATTAGGAGACCTTCTGCTTGCAAAGTTGCCAACTCCAATAAACTATACATTATATAGTTTCTATGTCCCATACCTCTTGAAGAACTTAAATTCATATGATAAGGTGGCTAAGTATCAGACAATATGGCAGAACATCCTAAATTGACAAAATAAACTGTTCTTCCCCTTCACCTACGCAATGCCAAGAAAGAAAAGAAAAAAGAAAAAGAAAGAAAGAAAAGCCAAAACACAAAAATGTGGACTATAAAGGCAAGAGAAACTGCAATCACCCTGTATTTCAATATCATCTAATTAATTAAGTATAGGTCAAGGTCTCTCTGGAATAAACAATAAGCCCATGTGAGGAAACTAGGATCCAACCCTCATGATCATGGTCACATTGATGAACCTACACAGATAGAGGTCTTTCTCTCCCTCTTCCCCTAACCATTTTGCATGCTCACGGGCACACACACACACACACACACACACCCCATGGTGAACTCCTGAGAAGTTTCTAGAGAATCAGATGAACATAGCAGCAGTATCACAGCAATGTCTTTAAAAAAAAAAAAAGCCTAAAAATTAACACAGGGCACTGCTTTCAGAGCTACATATACCTCCTACTGAGGTCTCAAAGGTGATAGAGCAGGATGCCTAAAACTGGGAATTAAGGAAGGATTGAAATTATTTATACAGACAAGGTCTCTGGAATAAAAGATCATGAAGAAGGAGACTCCTAGGAGCTGAGAGGCGAGGGTATTGAAAGAATCATCTGCCTGTACATTTCAGCAGCCATGCATTAAGATGGGGTATTGCTTGACAAAGTGAGAGCCAGGAGAGAAAACTGCTGAGAAATGAAGACCAAAGACTCAGTGATTGGTAGGCAAGAGAAATGAAGAGTAGTTTAAAGGAGTTTAAGAGGAGGGCAGAAGCACAGTCTGAAAATGACAATGAGGAACAAGGAAGATGCTACCTCACCCTTGGGCCAAGCAGTATGAGGAAGAGGTAGAAGAGGAAAACAGCCACTTCTTGCTAGGTATGCAGTGAAAGCAGCAACCTCAAGCAGAACCAGATGTCAGAACAACAAAGTAAAAGGAGGGGCATCTGGGTGGCTCCTTCGGTTGAACGACTTCAGCTCAGGTCATAATCTCGGGTTTCATGGGTTCGAGCCCCACATCGGACTCTGTGCTGACAACTCAGAGCCTGCAGCCTGCTTTGAATTCTTTGTCTCCCTCTCTGCCCCTCCCCCACTCCCACTCTGTGTGTGTGTCTCTCTCTCTCTCAAAAATAAACATTAAAAAAAAAGTAAAAGGAATATTCAGAGAAAAGTCTGACGCTATTGGAGACTCTACTGATAACAGCTCTCAAACTTTATAAAGCACAAAGAGGAGTTCTAGGAGTCAGGGGGTTGTTATAAAGGGACAGGCGAAATGTTTATAGCAGCTCTATTGACAATAGCCAAAGTATGGAAAGAGCCCAAATGTCCATCAACAGATGAATGGATAAAGAATTGGCATATATATACCAATGGAGTATATATATATACAATGGTGGTATATATACAATGGAGTATTACTCAGCAATCAAAAAGAATGAAATCTTGCCATTTCCAAATATGTGGATGGAACTGGAGTGTATTATGCTAAGTGAAATTAGTCAGAGAAACACAAATATACAACTTCACTCATGAGGAATTTAAGATACTAAACAGATGAACATATGGGAAGGGAAGCAAAAATAATACAAAAACAGGGAGGGGGACAAAACATAAGAGACTCTTAAATATGGAGAACAAACAGAGGGTCCGTTTGGGGGGGATGGGCTAAATGGGTAAGGGGCATTAAGGAATCTACTTTTGAAATCATTGTTGCGCTATATGCCAACTAACTTGGATGTAATTAAAAAAATAATAAATAAATTTTAAAAAATGTTAAAAATAAAATAAAATGGGACAGGAGAAAAGATGTACAAAGGCTGAAATAATTCAAGTATGGAACATGGGAGGGGGTGTCACCTGGGAGACATTTTCTTGTCATGAGTAATTTAAGATTAAGAACATGAAATTTGTCCCAATGGATTCAAGGCAGATGGTGGAGGTAAAGCTGTGAGTGTTAGAAGGGATGGGTTCTGGGGCTGCCTCTTCATCCTCAGTGATGCAGATAAAAGGCATAGGGGAAGTGTGGGCTTAGTCTCTGCACATCCAGTCCTCATAATGACCCTAGGTAGGAGGTACCATTATTATCTCCATTTTACTTATGAGAAACAGAGTTAACTCTATTTAGCTCCAGGGCAAAAGAGTCATGAACTATAAAAGCTAGGTGTATTTGCTTAAAGGAGAAGGGATCCGTACCTTCAGAGAGAGATGTTGCAGAGGGTGAAGATCAATAGGTGGGCCCAATGTAAAGGACCCAAGACCTTAACTACCAAGAAAGTCCTTGAGGCCAGACAAATCCATAGCAAATTTTACAGAATGCACATAGTCTGTACATATATACCTTGAGAATTTGGGGAATCTAAGTTTAATTGTCATTTATACAGCAAAAGCACCAAGACTGTTCCAAAATCATATTCCTTCTAGTGATATATATTTTGTAGCATTTGGAACATAATTCCAATATTTATGGTCTCCTACTTTATTGTTAATCTTATTTACATTTGAGTGCATTCTCATATTTTCGGGATGAATTTTCCAGGCTAATTTAATTTCATGTCTGATAAGAAAAATATAGCTGACGCGGTATGATGAATTTTATTAGGAAACAAAAAGTGAATTCTTCTTACCATTGGCAAAGATTTTAATTAGGCCCTCTTGCCTTCTATTATCAGATTGGGAAAATATGGTTCATACTATGAATAACATTGAAAAGTTGGCTGGAAGCTAGTTAAAAAGCAGTTGCTGATGGTTTAACACCAACCTGGAGGTGCAAAGCATTAGTCCAAGAGATCAGTGGCAAATGATGACTTACGAACATCTCTGTGGGTAGGTTTAACAAATAGTGTTGAACACACAAAGCAGACCAATATAGCTATGATGAGGGAAAAACGACACCTGAGACAGGGTACAAAACAGAACTTTATTCAGTAACATGACCCTTCTCACTTTCATTCAACACAAAGTTTCTCCGCTGGATCCCGCAACACAAATTGACATTGATAAAACACGCCCATTAGGATTTCATCGAATTTTGCCAATACCTCTAACAACAGTTCTGAGAACTATTTTGCAAATCAAATATATGTGAAAGGATTATAAGTATTTTGTCATTTGCAACGACGTGGATGGAGCTAGAGTGCATTATGCTAAGTGAAATAAGTCAGTCATAGAAAGACAAATACCATATAATTTTGCTTGTATGTGGTATTTAAGAAACAGAAGAGATGAACATAAGGGAAGTGGAAAAAAGAGGGAAGGAAGCAAACCATAAGAGACTCTTAACGACAGAGAACAAACTGAGAGTTGATGGGGGGAGGTGGGCAGGGTATAGGCTAAATGGGTGATAGTTATTAAGGCAGGCACTTGTGATGAGCACTGGGTATTATATTTAAGTGATGAATCACTAAATTCTATACCCGAAATCAATTTTACCATATATGTTAACTAACTAGAATTTTAGTAAAAACTTGAAAAAAATCTGGAGGAGTATATTAAGTTGAAAAAAAAAAGGATCGTAAGTAATAAAAAAAAAAACCATGTTGATTTTAATTATGACATCTATAACAACAATAATAACTTTAGTATTACTTCTAAGCTGACCAATATCAAGTGTTTACAGCCTCAAGAAACCTGGCATAATAACCACTGGCAATCATATCACTCATTAGCCGATTTTTTTTAATTGCTTAAGTTCCATACAAATAATGGTGTTTTCTTCCAACAAACTCTCATGTAAGACTTCTTGATGTATTAATAAAGAATCCTGAGATCGCTTTTTTAACAAGGCAAAAACAACAAACCTGCTTGGAGCTACTTATATTTCTGAGCATCAGAATTTCCCATACTCCACTATTTATCTAAAAAATAACAATAGAAAAGGAAGCTACATTCTCACCTGAGAATATCGTCCCCCTCAACAGTGATTCCCATTTCTTCATGGATTTATTACTATTATTACTATTATCATTATTATTATTATTTCCTCAAGGGATTGAAAGAGTTAATAAAAACTTATTCAGATCTCTCTTCTTCCTCCCCAAGTAAGGATCTTCCCTATAAGGAAACGCACATATGGACCACTCCTACAGTCATGTCACACTGGCACCTGGAAGGTTCTTCCAGCCTATGCATGGAGCAGGACTGAGCTAAGCTGTTACCCCTGCTCTTCAAAGGCTGAAATTATGGTGAGTTACATCACCCTTTGGCAGAAACAGCACCCTTGCTGTGTCTCATTATGAAACACCAACCAGATGCCCACTCACATCATGAGATTTTTCATGAAAACACGAATATTCCTGTGTTGGGGAGCTAAAAGTCCATAAGCTACAGCATTCCCAAAACACTAACATCAGAAATAATGACTAAAAATGACCTTCATTCATAACAACAACTCATACACATGTATCAGCTTCTAGGAAAGTGGTTTGCTTTTTATAATTCTGCATATTTTTCCTACATTTTGTAAGATTCCCAAAGACCCTGTTCCCTAGTGACAAAGGTTTCTATTAATGACTCAATGCCTCAAAGAGAGGACACAGACTCCAATAATACTGACACTATCATCTAATTCTCTACCCATCCCTAATTGCTAGTCCAAACCAAACAACTAACAAAGTATTTTCTAGCAATGATCCTGTCAGAAAATGAAGAAAATTCTTACAGGTCCCATAATTTAGGTCACCAATCTATGAAGATATCATATACCCAATGTTCATGTAAAGTTGAATTTTGTAGTTGACATACACTTTCCTACTGAATCAATGGCTTAAATTATTGCTAGATTTTTCTGGGTAGGCTATAAAAATCTATTTGGACCATTATGTACCTGAACAAATAGCATGATTTCTAATTTGTTTCACTAATAATTAGAACATTATTTCCATGGAAAAATAAATTCAAAGTCCATCCACTCATTCACTTATATTAAAACAAACCATATGAAAATGTCATTTTTGGTAGGTCAGAAACAGCTGAGTACTAACAAATCCATAGGGTTAAACCTGAAACATTCATTTAAAAAAATTAACTGAATAGCATAAAATAGAAAGAGGTTAGGAACAAAGCTGTGTAAATCAAAATTCTTGTTTTTACAGATCATCACATCCAGTTAATGCACAAAGGTATATAATTGGTATGCGACATTATGAGCAGCAATCTGTTGCATTTTGACTCAAGGGCAGCTACAAACAGACCACACATTTCTTAATCCCCAAGCCATGTAAGAATGAACGCACACCCCCCTTTGCAAACCCCACACGCTGAATAGGAACAGGATGAAGGTTAGGCATCACTTACTTGGCAGTCAAAACACATGAGCAGGAGTCAAATGTTTACTAGACTTGCCGACATCAGAAAGGGCTAGACTCAACTCACGCTCTATGAATATATTCATAGAGAATGGTCTGTAATTCAAATGTTCTTATTACTCTCTTTAGCTATAATATTCACTCAAATCTGTTTCAGGTAATAAACAGATTAATCAACTTAATAAAGATCTCCAGTCTGTTTTCCATTTGAAAAATCTAGAGGATGAACACCTCTGCTTTGTGTAGGCTGCTTAATTATGCTAACTATATTTGGCTGAGAATATATATTAGACAGTGAGCCAAGCAGGATGTTTGGATCACAATATAAACCCTTATCCTCAATTCCAAATTGCATCATTAATCTTCAGTGAAATTTCTCACAAATTTCTCCATTGTCAATAGATGCATCTGTTTTATTAATACTATTAAACACCTAAAAATTGCAGTTTGTTATATTAATATTATTGAACTCCTATAAAATTATAGTTTGGGGAATTGGAGGATAAAATCTTAGAATCCAGTCCAATTCCAAATTGAATTTTAAAATTTTAATCATCTTTCTGAATATAAAGTAATATTCATTAATTTTTTAAAAATCAGACAATGCAAAAATAAAGTAGAAATTGAAAGTCAGCTGTAATTGGAGAGGGCATAAAATGGAGAGCAAGGGATGGTGATAAAAGAGAATGACTTTGCACTCACTGTACCAAAACAATCACATCCCAAAAAGCCACAGCCAATACATCTCACTTAGCCTAGAACTACTATACAAAATCATGTGTTTAATACCAGGTTTAAATAAAAAAGCCTTAGGGATTTAGAAGAAAGAGGTCTTCTAAAGTGTCAAAAAGAGCAATGGGTCGAACTTTTCATAAATAACTGTCAGGTACATTATCCTATTTGATGACTCACTCATTCCAAATATATTTGTATTTGTTGATTGACTACCAAGTACAAAGTACTATGTTAGTCGCTAAGGATACAACTGAATAGACCCTGCCCTCCTGAAGATTATATTCTAATGGGCAGGTAAGATGTGAACAACCAGTTACACAATATTTAATTAGAGGGTTAATAAAGTCCAAGGCACAAGAATGCATGGTGTTCTAAGAGCATAAGGGATTCTAACCTAGTGGAGAGAAGCATGGGAGGCTTCCTTAAGGATTGCTATTAGCTGAGTTCTGAAGGATTCAAGTAACTGGGAAGAAGGTCTATGAAGAGAGAGCTGAAAAATCCCTAAAAATAAAAAAGCAACAGAGGCTACTCAAAGAACTGAAAGGAAACCAGTACGCCTGGAGTAAAGACAGCAAGGGTAGGGTAGCCCTGAGATTAGGCTGGTGAAGCAGACGGGGACCAGATGACATAAGGTAAGGTTTCTGAACCTCAGTGCTACTGACATTTGGAGTCAATAATTCTTTGTTGTGGGGACCTGTCTCACATATGGTAGGACTTTTAGTAGCATCTGTGGCCTCAACACACTAGATAACAATAGCACCTCTCTCCTGGCACCACCACAATAACCAAAAATGTCTCCAGACTTTGCCAAATGTCCCCTTGAGGACAAAATTGCACTTGGTTAAAAACCACTGCCACAAGGCCTTATAGGTGATTTAAGTTTGGCCTTTATCCTAAGAGCAATGAAAAAACACTGCATAATTAAAGCAAATGAATGATTTTTGCAAACAATCTGGGTGGGGCAAGAAGACATTAATTAAAGGAGTTAAATTCTACAGCTGCCAGAGAAATGATATCTCCCCCAGCCTACAAAAGACAAGACGGTCAGTAGGTCAGCCACTCCCAGAATAATCTGAGTAGGTAAACTGCCTCACTGGAAGTGCAAACAGGGCCACTGGTCATGTACTTCCCCACTGTCCATTCATATAGCTGGATCATCTAGACTTCAGGGGTCTTTTGCGCATCTGTGTTTACCAGGCAGCCTGGCAGTAATGCTCTACATAGCATTTGCTAACTAAACATTTGTCAATGATTACTGGAATTCCAATACGGATATTAGGGAGGGGGTATGACTTAGATAAAAATAGTATGGAGAATAAACTGTAGATAAAGATTATAAAAATAAAGAATATGTTCTCTCTATATTCTGTATATCTCTCCGTATGTAAATAGATTGTATTTATGCTCCTTTGAGTATGTCCTTATACAATTTTTAGCACAAAACTAAAAAGCCCAAATCATCAAAAACCAAAGCAAATATCAAATGCCAACAGCAAAGTTGTTTCACCAGTAACAATAGTTTTTTTCTTGAGAAGTCTCACGGCTGTACTAGAGAACTTTATTGGTTACAACAGAAAATTAGTCAACTATTTCCATTCTTGTTAACTTAGTTCCTTCTGTTCTGTAGGAAAAACATGTCATTTGTCACTGAGGTTTCTTGTTATTTCAATCCTGTTGCATTGTTAGCTATTTTTATTTTATGAGTGCTTGAAAAGTATTTACTATCTAATTTCATGGCAATAAATAAGGTACCTCTAGAAGAGCATCTAAAAGACTCACTATATATACCCTTATTTAAGAAACTTAAGAGAATGGAGCATTTTCTATAATGACCAGGTGAATGTTAATTTTGTTTAGCACCTCCACCCCCAGGCTTTGTCTTTTTTCTCTCTTGCTATTTCCCACATGTGGGCTCTGCCAGTGAACTTACTGTTCCTTCTCCATCTGTGCTTACAAACCATGGCCCATCTGTGCAGGATGAATTTCATTTAAACCAATAACCAAGAAGTAAGAGCCAATGTCCTTAGGCATACTGGAATGGAAAAACACTGCCCACAGAATCCCTCTGACCCCTGAGCCTGGTGAAGTCTCCGAGGGCCAAAGCTATCATTAAATTGCTCTTATTGGAGTTCTGGCTCAGATTTCCAGGCAAATTCCTGATTTTTACAAAACCATATGATTCTTGATCCACTCATGCCACAAATCAACAATATAGATCACTCCTGCTTCTAGGCACAGCCTCCTAAATTGTGATGAGCATTATCTGCACAGCCCTAAACAAAAACAGATGAGTGAGCCCCCTACAGTTTAATGGAATAAGACTAACCCAAGATGGGGGCAGACCATCAGTCCATTTAACCAATCCCCAAGAGAACCTGCACACCAAATTCTGTGTGCACCAAAATTTAAGAATAACTACCCTATAGAAGAGAGCAATAATTACTAATGGTCATACAATTATTAAGGGGTCAAGGATAAGAAAATTGACAGCATAAATTATTTTTCCCCAGATGAACTGATAGGCTCCTTGACCAGACTGAACAAAATGATCTTCGAATCCAGATCCAGTTATATAACAGATTTAGGTAAGGAAATACAAACATATCTATATACACAAACATGTACTTTAATCAGTTTTCTCATTTCTTTTGTATATAAGAAAAACCTCAAGACATCCATGAAGGAGGAGAAAAAATGAAATTTCAAGACTTCACTTCATTTTATCACTTGGAAGTATTATGCCAGAAAGTGCCAGTTTCCCAGGAAGGAAATGCATATTTCTCTTACCCATCTTTTCCACTATAAATGCATCTTAAGTCTCAATTGTTAAAATGAACTAAGATAAGCTATTTATACGTGATAGTCATAAAATTCCCAGTAAGAAATTAGATTACTCTCAAGCCTCTCACCCAGTCATCTCATAAACTCCTTGTTGGCTGACCTGACCACTCATCATTGCTTTACTCTTTTGCAAAGTCTGCCTCAGAAGATGTCTGCATATTTGCAAAAAACAGTGTAACAGTTTCTGTCCTTGCCACAGGTGAGCCACACAGGAAATTCTAGACCCCCCCCCCATCTGATTTGAGATGTCAGGAGCTCAAATGCAAGGAAAATGGAGAACCAGAACTACCCATGTACAAATAAAAAATGCAGTTGGGTACACTAGATTGTAATGACATGCACACTCATTTGATATGTTAAACCCTAGGCATCTTTCACTAGTTCTCTTTTATTCTGAATCTGTCCAAAAATAACAAATACTTTCCCACTTATAGAGCATTGCATGAAAACTGCTGAATAAGGACACTAGAATAGGTTCTTCATTCCTAATAAGTTACTCTAATTTATCATTTATGTTGCACACGTCCCCGTGGGGAGGATAATAAGAGGATGATATTGCATAATGTATTTCCTTAAAAAAGAGAAGTGCCTTTCACTAGGTTCTTACTCACTCTGGACAAGACGTTGTAAAGTAGAAACTTGATGGTTGAGAGCAGGGCATTAAGCAATGTTGAGAAAGATCAGTTGCCAAATGGAGCTTAGAATAGGACTTTTAAAAGTAACTCAGATGAAATTAACGCTACATTGCCTCAATATCAATGCCATCTTTCCCATTAGTATGCCTAGGAATGCTGCTAAGAACTCAAAGAAAGGGAAGTAAAGAGGAGGGGGAACACTACTATTTGCTGCTAAAACAGTCTTGGGATGAATACACACTTGTACAATCAACCCATAAACCCTGCCGTTGTCATCATAGCCAATCTCCACAGCATCCTATACATACCAAGTCTAATTCAGTACTTCACCCTCAAAGTATATAAGAATTACCCAGAGAGATTGTTCAAAAAAAAAAAAAAAGTAACCTAAACCCCCCATTCAATAGAATGAGGCCAGGACCACGGATTTGCATTTCCAAAAATCTCCCAGGTGATGCAAATGCTGTTGGTCTCTGGGCCATACTTTGAGTAACATTCCTCCAAGTGATTTTTTTCTGATTCCTTTTACCCATGAGGGTTGTTTTTGAGTGTCCATACTAACTTGGTAAACTAAGAATGTTGAAGGCCAACTCACTGGAGGATTTAGCCCATTTATACTGGCCCTGCATTCTCCTAGGAAGAACCCTGAATAGGAGAATGCCACTCAATAGACCCCTGTAAATATAGTGTTCACATTGCTAACCTCACCAGAAAGTGAAATAGCCAGAATCCAATGTGAAATCTTATTCAAAGACCATGTTCACCCCATTATGTGACAGTTATCACTAAATTCAAGAATGAACAGAAAGAGAGGACCCAAAAGAGGCTGAGGTCAGAAATTTGGGGAATACCAATTTTTATGGGTTCAGTTTTATGCCCCCCCCCATTGAAAAAAAAGATAAGTTGAGATCCTAACCCCCCAGTAACTCAGAATGTGATTTTTTTTTTTTTTTTTTTTTGGGAAATACAGACTTTACAGAGGTGATCAAGGTAAAATGAGATCATTAAGATAGGCCCTAATCCAGTAGGAATGGTATCCTTGTAAAGGGAAATTTCAACACAGAGAGAGACACACACAAAGGGACAACTGTATAAAAGACACAGCGCAAAGATGGCCATGTGACTGGAAAAGGAACTCCACCAGCCAAGGAACTCCAAGGACTGCTAGGAGCTAAACAAGGCAAGGAAGGGTCCGCCTCCAGAACCTTCAGAGAGAGCATGTCAGGGCAAACATTGTGATTTCAGACTTATAGAGACTAGAATTGTGAGATCATAAATTTCTATTGATTTAACACATCCAGTTTTTGGTACTTTTGTACAGCAGCTCTAGAAAACACACAAATATTCACAGGAACAATAGGAAGTGCCAGCAAAGAGCCCAGGGTCGGAGGGAAAGGAGCGCTGTACTGTAAGAGCAAAAGGGAAAGAAGTCGAACTGAATTTAAGACCAAAGACAGTAAGAATTTCACAGAATTTACCTAAACAATTGTTCTCCCTCTAAAGTGATGTTCCTGGGGCACCTGGGTGCTCAGTAAGTTAAGTACCTGGCTTTGGCTCAGGTCATGATCTCATGGTTCATGTGTTCAAGCCCCACAACAGGCTCTGTGATGACAGCTCAGAGCCTAGAGTCTACTTTGGATTCTGTGTCTCCCTCTTTCTCTGCCCCCTCCCCCATTCGTGCTCGCTCTCTCTCCCCCCTTAAAAATTAAACATTAAAAAAATTGAAAAAATAAAAAATAAAGTGACCTTCCTGGTGAGATGAACAACTTTCACTGACCATGTGATTAAGGAATCTCAAAACAGTTTTAAATTGGTTGATAGCAGGAAAGAATAACAATGAACCCTACATGTCCATAGGACCTTATTATTCAAAATGTTTTTATTATCAATTCTTAAAACCATGTGATGAAGTAGGCATTGTCTCCACCATTTAAATCAGAAACTGAAGCTAACAAAGAACTAAACTTTAAGTGAAATTATATAATGTACAGGTACTATATTAATGCATTCTTTATTTACTATCTGTAATCACCCTCTGAGGAAGGTGTCTTATCCACCTTTCACAGGTCAGAAACCCATGTGTTAGGTAAACTGTCCATGATCAGAGAGCTAGTAAGAGGCTTAATAAAAAATAAAAGGGGGTTGAGGGGTCGGATTCAAACTCCTATCTGTTGCCTCCCAAACTCACAGTCTTTGGGGCACCTGGGTGGCTCAGTTGGTTAAGCATCTGACTCTTGATTTCAGCTCAGGTCATGTTCCCAGGGTTGTGGGATTGAGTTCCACATCATGGTTCTTTTGGAAGTCTCCCTCCCTCTCTCTTTGCCCCTCCCCAACTCATGTATGTGCTCACTCACTCTCTAAAATTAAAACAAACAAACAAACAAAAACCCTCATGGTCTTTCCAGTACACCATAACTGGCCTCTGTATAGACTGCAGGGCTCCATGAAATAACATTAAAATGAGACATATATTGAAAGTGAATTTATGGAAATACATATATATATTAATCTTTTAATTCTTTTTGCCCATTTTTCCCACCCTCCACTCCCTGGCTTCTGGCAATCGCCTATCTGTTCTATGAGCTTGGATTGTTTTCTTCATTTTTTAGATTCCACATAGAAGAGAAATCATATGGTACTTGTCTTTCTCTGTTCGATTTAATTCACCTAGCATACTTCCCTCAAGATCTATCCATGGTACTGCAAATAGCAGGATTTCATCCTTTTTTATGGCTGGGTAATATTCCATTCTATGTATATACCACAATTTATCGATTTTTCCATCAACAGATGCTTAGATCGTTTCCTTATCTTGGCTACTGTAAATAGAGCTGCAATGTTCAGATCTTCTGTCCATGTTTTAATCAGATTGGTTTTTTTGCTATTAAGTTATATGAATTCTTTACATATTTTGGAATATTAACCCCTTATCAGATAGAAGTTAGAAATATTTTCTCCCATTCAGGTTACCTTTTTACTTTTTTGATAATTTTCTTGGCTGTGCAGAAGCTTTTTAGTTGGATGTCACTCCATTTGTTTATTTTTGCCTTTACATTTGATGTCAGATTCAAAAAATCATCACCAAGACCTGTGTCAAAGAGCAGCATACTGCTTGCTTTCTTCTTGGAGTTTTTTAGTTGTAAGTCTTACATTCAGGACTTTAATCCATTTTAATTTTTGTATCTGGTATAAGATAGTGGTCAAATTTCATTCTTTTGCATGTGGCTGTCCAGACTTCCCAGTAATTAGTTCCAAATAATTAAAATGAGATAGGCACTGAAAGTAGGCTTAGCAAACTATAGTTTCCTAACTTCACAGAAATAGTTAAAAAGTATTTCTCTTATTGAAAGGCCATATGCATAGCATAGCTGAAGAAGCCATTCACCTGGAAGTAATCAGAATTTATTGCTGCCAAAATAAAATATATTTCCCACCAATGTGTATTAGTAAAATTGCCTTTCTGGTCAAGTGGACAACTTCACTTTTAATTTAATTTTAGTAAATCTCAAGGTTGAATTTTAAGGTTACTATCAGAATCAAGTGTATGCTTACCTATTCTTCCCCTTAATAAAGAGTGGAGACTCAGCTAGAGACCCAAAACATATGGCACAATAAAATACAACATTTAAGTGTTTTTAATAACATCATGTTTTCTTATCATGCTAAAGATTAAGTAAAGCTTTATGGTTTAATAAAGATTTCTCACAGGACCTAAAAGATTCTGCTCAAAGACTATCCTACTTCATTTTAAGGCCATTTTTCATTAATAATTAAATTTTGAAAGAAGATCCAACATTGTTAAAATCCAAGAATCCAGAAGAGCAAATGATATAGCATTCCTTTTATTATTAAATATTTATTCTCAAAATCAGAATTATAACGAATGTCCAAGAGGTATTTCATTTATCCATGTAGTATTAATACTTTATATAAACATATTTTAAATAATGATCATGATGGAAAGTCCCTAAGAGTAGCATCTGTTCCATATGGGAAGAGAATTCCTAGAGCACAGGGGAGAACCTCATGGAGTGTCCTCCAAAGCTCTTTTCTTCCCACAACCAAAAGTACTTGACGGCTCAACCCCCCTCCCCCCAGTGTTTAAGCCAAACCTGATCTTTTGGAGGAACAGTATGAACAACTCTAGCCCAAAACTTACAGTTGAACAGAAGTCTCCTTGGCTGCAAATCCACTTCAGGTGCCCTATAAATTTATGTGCCCCAATTCTGATCAGCTGGATTTAATTCTAGTTTCTATACTCATTTTTTAGTAACAGGCATAGTGTGTGCATTCCTCCAGATTTGAGAGTTTGTCTTCATCTAGCCGATATCCCTGCTGTAACAGAGCCTTGCCCTGAATTCTAGTCTAGTGGTTGAAAACTTGCAATCAGTTGAATGGTTTCTTTGGTTCTACCAGCCTACACGTCTGCCTGGACTCTTAAGTACCTGCATTATATTACTTTATCTTGCTTAACAAAATATTTACAACTCCATGATGAGCCTGTATTTTGCTGTCGCTACACCTTTTGATAATATGCTCTGTATCTCATCAACTGTATTAAACCACAGAAATCATCTCACTACCTGTCCCATTCTAGTGGAGTAGACTCTCATGTACTCCATGCTGTGAGGTTAATTGTGCTATATTGAGTCCAATTCTGAGCACAATCTATTGTGGTGACCACTTCTTGCATCAACCAAATGCAGAACTGCCAGTACCTTGTCTTTTCTTCCTTTTATTAGGGTCCTCATCATTAAAACATCATAGTTGCTACCTATCTCAATGGTTTTGTAAAATAAAAATCAGATCCTTGGGGGAAAAAAAGAGAGATATCAGCCATAAATTATAATGATGGTGGTAACAAATATTTTTAAGTATACAAGAAGTATATTTCTTGTTTCTAAAAGAGAAATCTAAAATATGCCATTTTACTTAATATTTCAAAGTATATTTTAAATTCTGCCTTATTTTAGGAGTAATAGTATTTACTCAATTAAAATTATTATGATAACTGAATTGAAGAATTAATTACCTATGTCTTTAATTTTTACTTGTTGGTGCTCTGATTCACCTCAAATAATTTTGGAAATGTGTCGCATATTAACCACCTTGCAAGGAATTTAAGTTCTTCATTGGAAAGGGCTATGTTGTTTTGTGTATAGCAAGTGATAGTTTCCACCTATATTAAATCCATAAATCCCTATACATTGGTTAAAACCACATGCAGGGCACTTTACTAAGATTTTTTAAAGGTTGGTTGCCACCAGATTGAGTGCTGTATTAAAAGCAATTATGCTGTATTAACAGGAGTAATAGAATAAACAAAAGAAAGCACAAAAAAGTAACAAGTGGCACTTGTTCTAACATTTTAAAGCAAACATAATCCTATTCCAATCCAAATCTATTAATTACTCATGAGGCTTATAACAGTCCTACACAATTTCCAAATCTTTTTCATCTTTGAAATGCATACTTTCAAAGATGGTACAGAGGTACTTGAGAATCCACTAACAGTGTGATTCTAAAGTAATATACCTTCCTGCCTCCTGAGAAGAGCTAGTGGATGGAGAGTGAGTATTAAGCAGTTGTGGTTTTCTTTTTCTTTCTTTCTTTCTTCCTTTCTTTCTCTTTCTTTCAAGTAACAGGAAAACACAGCTTCCAAAAATCTCCTTCCCTCCTCATGTATTTCTTTTTCTTTAAATTGTGCAAAACTTTCTTTTTAAATAGGGATTTGAACTTATGACCCTGAGATCAAGAGTCGGATGCTTAAGTGACTGAGCCACCCAGGTACAACAATCACCCAAAATTTTTTAGTTTAAATTCTTAATACTAGTATAAGTAGCAATAATTGGGTGATTTTAATACTTTAAAGTTGCTATCATTTTAATGTAACTTAGAATAATAAAAGCTCTACATTTAAGATAAAATGGTGAGAGCAAATGGATCATGAGAATTCTAGTAATCCATGCTTGGTAAAGGGGCTACCAAAAGGTAGCAAAGGGCAACATATCATAGAAAAAAAAGAAGACCAATTATGTGCACATCCCATGAGTGGAGAAACCCTCAACAGCCTGAATTCTGGCAGCTACCATCGCAGCATAGGTTAACAGACTAAACACTAATAAATATGGAAGCGACCAGTGACTTTCAGCTCAGATTCTTCCTCCTTTCATCTGGCTCCACTGTTTGCTTCCTACCTGCTGGCAAATCAATAGTCTAGCAGACATTATTAGATGCACCAGACATCCTGGGGCCAACTGGTTCTGGAAAACTCCATGAGAACTGGAATCTTTTATCTTTCATCATTTTGAGGCACTGCCATCCAAATAGCAGTTCAACAACTGGGTTAAAATCTATCTCAGGCAGAAAGGAAAGTGAAGCCAACCAATCAAGTTCCTTCAAGGTTCCAAACTATGTGAGAACAGAACAAGACCCAGGATGGTCAGAAGATTTCTCCTTCCTCTTGCAGTTGGCAGGAAGCGGGTTCCAGCTGGGTTCCTTGAGCCTTTGTAAAGTTGCTGTTCCTGGCATTGTAAGGCCCAGAATACCAGAGACAACACTCCGTGTAGAGGGAAGCACAGACTGAGATATGCACCCAATACAGCAACAGGCCTCTTTACAGAGAAACTTAAACTAGCCCATCTGGCAGACATCTGAGGCACAAATTTTCTTTACTGACTGTGGACACAGCCTAAATCATACAGAGTAATAAAATAAGAATGTAATTCTAAGGAAATAAAAGTTCCCACAATTTAAACTGATTTCATTCATGCTCCAGTTGCCCTGTTCATTTCTAACATTTTTTACACTGATAACCTCCTTCCCAACTTCTCTGTTCATGCTTGGGCTCACACATTCTCTTAATCTGTTAATTATCTGTATTAGTTATTCATCAAATACTACATACCTTTGGTTGGAATCTGACCAACTTATAAAAAAAGTTTGCTCTCCTAGGAAGAACTTAGAAAAGACTAATCTAGACTTCATCGAACAATGGCACATAGTGCACTCTCCAGAGTTCACCATTAAAACAGCTATCTACCCCTTCCTTTCAAAGCAAAGCATATGGATTCTGAAATTTTCACCCAAAAATAATATCTTCAAAAACCACAAAATATTTATGGGTAAAGATGTTGTTAATTTGTTTGTTTTGCCTTCAAATTTATGTTCTACAACCTTTTGCCATGTCTTCTATTAGAAAATGTCTACATAATACGGAGACACAGATATTAACCCAGTCTATTAAAATGTTACTCTTTATAAAAATTAAGAAATACTACATGTGCAAGAATCGAACATGACATTTTTCCTTCTTTCTTTCCCCTTGGCCAAATCAATCAAATTACAATAGCTACCAGAACAGTATGAGAGAAACCTCATCATCCACAACACATATATAGCAAACAGCAAGGTGCTTCCCAAACCACTACTGCATGTGGAGAGTCAACAAAAGACAGGAAAGAATACAAACTGCCTTCAGTAGGAAACACCAGAGCAAGGGATCTGAGAGCTAACAGTGAACTTAACAATAAGAAGTGGGATCCAAAGAAAATCTGAGGGAAAACACAATGAATAGTGAAATCAGAAAGGAAGAAAACTAGCTCGCAAAATAAGGTGCCCCCAGACAGACAGGGATACAAAGGTCAAAGTAGCCCATGACCATAATGATGGATTCAGAAAGCAACATTTCTGTAATGTGCTCTTTAAAAACTAAGACTGGATTCAAATGATTAAAGTGTGTTTCTCATACTATTTGACCCCAAAAATTCAACCTGCTCCCATGTTGGTTAGATATCAGAGCTAGAAAAATGAGTCGAGATAAGTCAGTTCCTGTGCTGATTTATTGCCATCCAATTAGGCAGCTCTCAGCTCACTGATCAGAAACAAAGATTAAATGAAAAAAGACACTATAAAGGCTAAAACTTCTGTAATCTTCTATCTCAACCAACTACACGAAAAGATATGCACGACCAAATTTAGTATGGGTTATAAATCACTCCAAGTGTTACAGAGAAAAGAAAACAGATTTTAACATTAAACATGCTCCTTGTGAATTTCAGTACATTGTTATCTAACCGATTAAAAATATTTTTAAATGAAGTGGAAAATACTCTTATTTTACTGTCTACACCAAACAAGTATGTCCAATATAAAAAAACTGTTACAGAAATCAAAAATTTATGAAAGTAGAGAATATTATACAGAATTAAGTATTATTCTATAATTGTTATTTGTCTCACTTCCTTCTAATTGTTCATGCTTTACTAAATCAGAAAAAACACTTATCAGGATCAATATATGAATAACTAACACCATGTGGCCTGAGAGATTTGTCTCAGTCCAATGGTTGTGTAACAGATTACTGCTCTGTTCATTAGAAGATGTTAATACTTCAACATAGTATTTGCAAAATCCCAAGAATTCTAAATTATGCTTTTATTTTTTATTCCTTAGGGGAAAAACGCATGTAGAAAAACTAAGACCATCTTAAAGTTAGGAAAGTAAAATAGAGTTAGTAATTAGGTCCAGAATTGTAGCATCAAGTTACACCCTCTCTGACCTTCAATTTTCTCTTAATATATCAGCTCAACTTATATCCTAGAATCATTGTAATGATACAATTAGATGGTGTAGGTGACATTATTTTATAAATTGTAAAGCCCTATGGAAAACAAATCTATTACTACTACCAATACTTGGCTAAACAGAACAAATAATAAGAAATAATGAAAAATAAATTTAATTAGGTTCTGGGTTTGTTTGATCACAGAATACTGATAAGTGTCATTAATTCAACTTCCAATGTTGATTTTCAAATTTATTTACCCAAAGTGTTAGCTGGCATATTTTGTAAATACCTGTTTAACAAAAAAAGGTTAATTTAACCAGATATTTAATAAATTTTCTTTCCTTGAAGTACACATACCCACAAATGTAAAAAAATTGTCATTTTCCTATGTGAGATTTTCAAAAAAATCAATAAATGATAACCTATAAGTCCCGCCTTAGCCTAGTGTCACTCAAGAATATCGTACTGTGAAATAAGTCAGGCAGAGAAAGGCAAGTACCATATGATTTCAATTGTAGGTGGAATCTCAACACAAAACATACATAAACAGACTCATAAATACAAAGAACAAAGTGGGTGTTGCCAGAGGGAAAGGGGTGAGGGGAAGGGTGAAATAGATAAAAGGGATTAAGAGGTACAAACTCTCAGTTATTAAATAGTCACACTAATGAAAAGTGCAGCAAAGGGATAATAGTAAGACTATAATAACGTATAGTGACAGACAGTGAGTACATTTACCATGGTGAGTGCCACATAATGTACAGAATTGAAGAATCATTATGTTATACACCTACAACTAATATTATATGTCAACTATTCCTCAATTATTTTTTAAAAATGAATGATAATAGTTCTGGATTCCCTGGAATACTAGGATGTATCCAGGTAGAGGTTAAAATGGAGCTAGTATGGCTACTTCCTCACTCTGAAAGTTCCTAAATAAAATCTCTTCCCAAGTCCTTGATCTATAGGTCTCCAAAATTTTACAGGGGAAAAAAATAAATACACACAACCACATAAAATTCCTCCTCTAAATCAAACACTGTGTTATGATAAAGTGATCTCTGAAGCATTTTTTATTTTTTTACTTTATGTACCTTGGAAATCTTTTTTTTTTTTTTTTTAACACTATAGTTTATTGTCAGGTTGGTTTCCATATAACACCCAGTGCTCTTCCCCACAAGTGACCTCCACCAAGACCATCACCCCCCATTACCTTTCCCCCTTCCCCTTCCCCCCTCAGTTCGTTTTCAGTATTCAAGAGT
>CM053571.1:51357236-51382525 GCA_028646485.1 Cryptoprocta ferox | reverse complement strand
GGTTGTCTTCTTTCTGGCGTCTGTTTCTTCTTTCCCCCACTTGCAAATCCAAGTTTTATCCCTTCAGTCCCTCTCAGTTCAATCCATACGGGCGTGCGCGGATTACAGAGCTCCCTGCTCTTCCGCCATCTTGTCTCTTTCTCCTCAAATTTCGATTTAAATCGAACTGAGCTAACATCTTCATAGTGCAACCAGCAACCAAAGAGTTAACAGGACAGAACAGTGCTGTTGCGCCCCTTATCAAAATCTGGTTTGTTCTCAGATTGCTGTCTGCCACCATGTTTCTATAATATTCCTGCCTGACATTGTCATAACCAAGTGTTAATTTAGTTGTTTTGCAGGGATTCAAGGTTTCATCAAGCAGCCAGACGGAACCAATTATGACCACTGACCTCTTTGAACACAACAAAATGAAATTAACCTCCACTCCTATTAGTAACTTCCTTTATCTGATTTTGAGTCAGGTAGCTCCTCCCTCTGTTACCCAGACCCTTTTTTGCTTGACTTTAAAAATCCCTGAGTCTCCTCCTTGGGGAAGATGGGGACGAGGTTGAGGCTTGCCCTTTCCTGTCCTCATTTGGCTGCCTCTCAGACTTTCCTTGTGCAGTCTATGTCTTAGTGATGGGCTTTGCTGCACCCGGGGTACATGAACTTGGGCTTAGTTACAATAGGTACCTCAGATTTACCAGTATCTCCTTTTCGTTTTACCTTCTCTTCGTTCTGGGAAGCAGTAGTACTGGCAGCAGTAGTAGCTGCCACAGAGACCATATAGACTGTAAACCCTAAACATGTAAAGTCTTAACATGTATAGTATAAGCAATTGGTGATTAGATACCTTGTATATTAATATTTTATTTTAACTCATCCTCTGCCTACACATTTTATCAGTCCTCTAGCACCTGGCACTGAATAAGCTCCTAGTAGGTCCTTGGTAGAGCCAATTAATTCTGCCTGTGCCGCTAAAATGAAAGCTGCTTTGCTAACTGTTTAAAAGCTGCATGAGTTTCTAACTGTTCTAGAACATCAGGGTCTAACTCAGCATATACATGGCAAAGCAGGATTTAAGAGAACTGGCAGACTTGGTGAATATTAGTCACAAAGGAGGATTGTTTCCAAGCATGTTTTTTATTTGCTAAATAGGGAGTACAGATTCAAAAACATTAAGATAATTTTTTAAAGTTAATTATTTGATTATTTTTTTAAGTTTACTGAGCAACTTTACTCAGTTCATTCCAAAAAATTGAGTTATTGAAACTTATTTTGTTGGTATTATGGATACCTTGCTTTATTTTATGCTGAATATTTTTAGTAAACAAATATTTCAGACAGGCTCATACTAAGTAGCACTGAGCATGCTAGATGAACACTGACTCATTTAAGAAGTAAAAGAAAATGGGGTGCCTGAAAAGTGCCTCGGTTGGTAAAGCATCTGACTCTTGATCTCAACTCAGGTCATGATCCCAGGGTTGTGGGATGGAGTCCCTTGTCATGCCCTGTGTTGGCCATGGAACCTGCTTGATATTCTCTCTCCCCCTCTCTCTTTGCCCCTCCCCACCAACATGCTTTCTTTCTCTCAAAAAAAAAAAAAAAGAGAGAGAGAGAGAGAGAGAGAGAGAGAAGTACAAAGTAACAGGGAGAAATGTTGAAAGGCGAGTGAATTCTTTTATTGCACAGAAATTTCCAAATTGAGCAATAAGCCAAAAGATAACAAACATACAAAATTTAATCTCCTGGGACCATTAGACCAATTATTGATGGTACCATAAAGACTTCCAAAATAAGAGTTAATTCCTTGTTCTCCAAATCAAAATCATGAATGCATATAAAAAACAAACAGTATATTTTCCCTAAGCAGTAACATTTCCTTTCCCCAAGTTTCATGTATATTATGACAACCCAGATTAATATTTTTAGTACATTTTGAAAAAGTAGATTTCTTTGGTTAGTGTAAGATGCCTCTCTGAACACATGTCATGTAATCTTCTGGTATATTTTTCAGAATATTCTTAGTTATCCCTTCATTGTGAGCTTGAAAGAGTTCCTTCATAGAAAAAGACCCTCTACTGTAGAGTGAAACATGCAGAACATACAAGATTGTTATATAAATATTACCAACAAATAATTAACCAACTTCAAAATAAAAATCGATAAACTAAAAATTTTGTAGCTTAAGCTATTTGGTATGATCCTATCTGAAATACTTATTCACTAAAAATATTATTTCAGCATAAATTAAATCAAAACATCCATAATACCAACAAAATAGGTTTCAGTAACTCAGTGTAGCAGAAAATGTTAAGGGGGACTCCCTTTTCCCACTGCTTTGCAAGTTGAGAAACTACCACACAACAGAATGAGATTCCCTAATGCAGTCTGACTAATGCTTAGTAAGTGAGAGACTTTGGGCATGTTACTTAACCTCTCATGTGGTCTCAGTTTGCTGTCCTGCAAAATGGAATAATGAATAATATAAGAACCTATCTCACAGGGTTCATGTGAGATAGATTCTGTAATCTACTATAAACAGAGCTTAATACATAGAAAATGTTGAATATTAGCCACTGGTCATATGTTATTTTGTCTGGGTGGGTTGACCTCATAAATGACAAACCAGACTGTTACGTAGAGCTGCATAGAAAGAAAAATTGAGGTCAAGCGTTTGGAGAGGAGAAACACACCAGGCAGAGCACAACTCAGTGGATATGATATACCTGTGCGCTTCTTGTGACGTCAGTGGCTGCCAGGTAGGTCCCACTACAGGCAGGATGCTGAAGCAATGTCTTTGGCCAACAACATCAAGTAGATCAGAAATCCAAAAAGCAAAATACATCCAGTGACAGAGTCTATGGTTAACAACCATAAATCAAATATAGAAAGCATGTCTGTGTGTGCACAAACTCAAATATGGGCATGATATTAAAAGGTTTATATTTTGCCTTTTCAGTCCTTTTACCATCAGTGGCTTAGATTAATATAAAGACGCCCACTGTGTTGTCCTCAAAGCAACATTTCAAAAGTAAAGTTCCAGAACACTTAAACCTAAGTCTCAGACCATGCAAAATCAGAGTTCACCAAACTGTCTTCAGCCTGAGGAAATGGATACATGCTACAAGAGGCTTGAAGCTTTAGCCCACTGAATCTTATTAAAAAAGAAAGGGAAGATGTATTTTACTGCGAATTGCATTTTAAAGCAAAGGCAATATAATGGTACTTCCAGAATCTCATAAACTTTGAATAAAAATGGAGCAGTTCACACTTAATGCTTTGTTTTATAAAGCTCTTCCAGATAAGTGAAGTGTGAAAGCAGCTACTTTACATAAAACAACATTCTATTCTATACAGCTGTGTTCTAAATATATAACACTTGGGTACATTTCATGGCATTTTAAAATACCTTGTATTGTATTCTGGAGCTGCATTTATTTTATTGATGTCAGAACCAAAGAATTATAAAATGGTGTCACAATTTAAAATGTGGAAACATTATGATTTCAACACAGAATCTTATTTTTAAAATAGTATTTTTGTCTTCTAAATATAATTAAGAAACAACTTAATCTCATAATGGCTTTTCCTAGATCACAGCAGCAGTTAGTAATTAACCCATTTATTCCAGAATTTTTAAAAAGCCTGCAATAAAAGGGAACCTCCTCTCCATCTGATTTTCTACACACAATTTAGTCAACTTACTACAATGGTAAATATAGGTATTTCCACGTTCAGTTACCATGGGCATTAATTCCAACCTTCAGCAGCAGAATTAAACTTATCAAAGATGATTATGTGTTCTGCAGGTTACAATTACTATGCTGCCACCATTTCAATGGCAAACTAGAAAGATCGAAAAAAAATGATTTCAAGTGACTGTTTCTAAATAATCTGCAGTAATAGAGATCAACAGCTATCTAAAGAAAAATTAGCTATCTAATTATATTTTAAATAGTATTTTTCAAACTGCAGGTTGTGACCTATTAGTAAGCCCCCAAATTCAATTTAGTGGTTTACAACCTGCATTGTTTTAGCTAAATGACAGAACAGACTAAAACAGAAAGAAATGAGAAATACTAAAGTACATCATAAGACTATTTTTTCATGAAATATTTTTTCAATTATGTATTTCTGTGCATGTTGAATTGCAATTACAACCTCTTTCTTATTATAAGTAACTGTCAAAAACCTTTAAAAGTTAAGAGAACTATTATACATAAATATAAATATAAAAGTAAAATGTAAAACTCTTGACTACTGCTTACAATTGATTTTTGTAGTTCACTTCCCATGCAAATCCAAGAAAGCAACATATACTTCCACAGTATCTGAAGTTCTAACAAATACAGTAAAATGATTCTCTGAACTAAAGACCATATTTTCATTCCTGATCTTATGACTTCTAAAAACTGAAAATAAAACTTTTCTCTTTTTACTGTTCTATCCACCTCTTCTAACTCCTTTTCTGAGAGCATGGGGGTGAGGAAGATATGTGAAGTTGAGTAGCACAAAACCAACTATACAGTGGTTAGCTTGCTAGCTTTCCAGAAGCTTAAAACATTCTTAGAAAATAATTAAATTACGTTATTCCGAAAAAAATTTTTCTTCTTCAGTTCCACAATATTCTATTGTAGTAGCAGACATTCCCTCTAATTTTCACAAATGTGTATAGATATCATGCTATAAAAATAACTGACCGCAATGACTGAACATAACTTAGGAAAGTTAACCTGATGTATATAAGCAAACACGTGGCATGTAATAATAAATAAGTAGTAGCAGTAGCAGCACATGGTCTAACCAGTCACTGATAGGGTATTAGCAGAAAACGGTTGTCCTGAACTTCCCGGAACCTGGGGTTTGCAGTCCACAGGCTTCCCTACCAAACTACTTCCCTCATGACATACATACTCTCCTAGAGCTCCATCGGCAATCTGTAACTTTCTCAGGCTGACTGGATCCTTGTCTGCTCTGATACAAATCTTAATTCTCCAGGAATGAACACACCCCTTAGCCAGGATCTCCCAAGAACACTGAGGTCACATGTTGGGCCATGCAGAGAAAATGAAAATCAAGAACTATGTCAGAGACACTAACTCCTGCTTTCCCTAGCAAGCTAAACAGGTGGTGCTGGCCTTGAATAGTAACGAAAAACAAGAGAAATGTCTTCACAAAAGGGAGTAGGGGCGGGGGCACCTGGGTGGCTCAGTAGGTTAAGTGACCACCTTTGGCTCAGGTCATGATCTCACATTTCATGAGTTCAAGCCCTGCATAGGCTCTGCTGTCAGCACAGAACGTGCTTCAGATCTCTGCCCCTCCCCTGCTGGTTGCCCCCCCCCCCACCTTTAAAATAAATACACTTAAAAAATATATTTTACAAGGGCTGGGGGAAGATGTTCAGTCTTCTGTCAAGACAAGGTTAGCTAGTACTCTCTGTACAGCTTTTCTATTTACAATCCTGAGAAAGGCTGGCAATTTTCTTTTTTTTTTTTTAATTTTTTAACGTTTATTTATTTTTGAGAGAGAGAGAGAGAGTCACAGAGTGTGAGCGGGGGAATGTCAGAGAGAGAGGGAGACACAGAATCCAAAGCAGGCTCCAGGCTCCAAGCTGTCAGCACAGAGCCCGACACAGGGCTCGAACCCACGAACCGTGAGATCATGACCTGAGCCGAAGTCGGCCGCCCAACCAACTGAGCCACCCAAGCGCCCCGACAATTTTCTTTTCTCATACTGTCCTTTGCTGATTTTGATGTCAAGATTATGCTATACTTTCCATTGCTATTCTCTGCACAAGTTTATGGTGGAAGATTGGAATAACTTGTTCCTTGAATACTGGGATGAACATACCTCCAATGCCATGAGAACCTGGTATTTAATTTGTGGGCAGATTTTTTTCTAACTGATTTAATTTCTTCAATGTTTATAAAATTTTTCAGGTTTTCTATTTCCTTTTGAGTTTGGATGAAAAATAAGTTTCTAAAAATTTTTTGCCATTTTGGGCTAAGTTTTCAATTTTATTATCATTCAATTATTCGCAATATCTTTCTGATCTTGTTAATTTCTCAGTTGTGCCCTTTTTATTAATTTTTTATTCTTGCTTTTTCTCTCTTTCACTTGACCTATCTTTTTAGGTATTTGCTAATTATGTTAGTCTTTCCAAGAAAAGACTCTGTTGGTCATATCTCTTAAAACTGTGTTTTCTCTCTAAATTATGGTTATATTGGATTTATTCCTACTATATGATATTCAGTTTTCTATTTTTCTCTCATTTCTATCTTCTCCTCCTTTATTGCCTTATTTTAAATTATTTTCTTCCTTGTTCCTTTTTTATTTAATTTGGAAATTATGGATTCTGTCCCTTTTCTTTGAGACCTACCCTTGAAATTTTACTATGCATCCTTAACTTAAAAATATAAAGCCTAGGGGTGCCTGGGTGGCATGGTCCATTAAGTGTTTGAATTTGGCTCAGGTCATGATCTCATAGATCATGGGTTCAAGCCCCATGTCAGGCTCTGTGCTGACAGCTCGGAGCCTGGAGCCTGCTTTGGATTCTGTGTCTCCCTCTGTCTGCCCCTTCCCTGCCCACATTCTGCCTGTCAGTCTGTCTGTCTGTCTCTCTCTCACTCTCTCTCAAAAATAAACATTTAATTTTTTTAAATGTAAAGTCTAATATTCATCAGTTATTACCCTCCTTTCAAAAAATATAATTTAAGACACATGAACTTGTCATACTCCACTGTTCCACTGTCAATTATATACTACTGCCAAATATTTTAGTTCTATCACTTTAAGCACACTAATTAATTATTATTACTGATTCATGCAGTGAGTAACCACAAGCTTTTGATTTTCTTTGGTCACCATTCCTTCTTGCATTCAGATCTCCTTTAAGGAATCACTCTTAAGTATATGCTTTAGAATTTCCTTTAGTGAAGAGTATATTGATTGTAAGCTCTCTCTTTAATTGCCTGAAAAATCTCTTTATTTCACCCTTATTCTTGAAAGACTAGTTTGCTGAATATAAAATTAAAATGAGATAGTTGTTTTCCTTTTGTAATTTATTATTGCACCATTGTCTGGCTCCCTCTCTTGCTATTCAAAAGGCAACTCTGTGCGCCATGCCTTCATAGGCAATCTGTCTTTCCACTGGTCTGATTATGAGACCTTTGCACTGAAGGGGAGCAGGAGACCAAACGAGGCTGTGAGGAGCAGGGAGCAGGGATCGGGGCCCACACTAGAGTCTGTCTGCACTGGGTCTGTGATTCTGTTTGCAGTTCAAGTGCTTCCCTCACATCAGGCCTTGTTTCAACTTATAAGTCCTTGTGTTTGTTAATTTTTTTAAAAAATTCTTGGAGGCATAGATACAAGAAAGCCTCCTCTGGAGAAGATTTAGCTTTGCTTCTACCGATAAGGAAAAAGGAAATCAAGAACATGATGAAATCAGCTTCTAGTTTCAGGTTTCTTATGGACCACTCAAGTAGCAAGAATTCAAATTTCAAACTCAAACAAGAGCCATATTGTTTTTACAAATTCTCAGGGGTGCTATTTTTTTTCCCTTTAAAACCCATCAATGTCAAACCAAGTATATTTTCTTGCCTCATCTTTCTGTATGATGGGTTTTTACAGGTGTACTCTTTCACAAAGATGCAACTGTTTGGTCTCTCAAAGTGTTTGGGTGGGCCTTAGGTTTTATTCCCTGTCCTCCGTCCTGAGAAGCCATCAAATAGAAGTTGCTGTAGGCAGGTGCCCCCAGGGATATTACAAGTATTAAATATATCCTATAGTGACGGAAGTGGGGTAAAAGGTCAGTCACGAGATGTGAGGGAGACAAAAATGCTCCGTTTTTAGTGTAATCTTTATAAATAAATCTGAGTGCCATTAGATTACTCACATTATGACATAGAAGAATTAATTTTGAAAACTGGGAACATCACAGGAACAGGGAAAGCTATAAGGTGTCAAAAAAAAAGTTACAAGTCTTTATTCATTCATACATTCATTCACTCATTCACTTGACACATATTTATTGGGCACCTACAACATAACAGATTAGACTATTCTCCAGCTTTTGGAGATAAATGAGTGTATCCAAGTGTCAAGACTCCTTGCCCACAGGAGATGGACATTCTAGAAAGCAGAAGGACATTAACCTATTTATTTTAAGGGTGAGAAAGACATGGCATTAAGAAGTCCAGGAGATGCTCAGAAAAAAAGAAACATAAAACACAAAACTCTCCTCCTTGGCCATTTTACTTAGAATAGGATTTGACCCTTCATTTTCATGATCTAATCTATTATCTTAGAATGCTCGCTAAGTCTGGTAACAACATGCTCTGCCCTATAGGAGAAACTCAAGTTTCTTGCACCTGGCTGGGGAGCATTAATAGAAGATAAAATTAAAATAATACTGGGGGCACCTGAGAGGTTCAGTCGGTTGAGTGTCTGACATCAGCTCAGGTCATGATCTCATGGATTATGGGTTCGAGCCTCAGGTCCGGCCTTGCGCTAACAGCGCAGAGTCTGCTTCAGATTCTGTCTTCCTCTCTCTCTGCCCCTCTCCAACTTGCATGCACACACTCCTCTCTCACTCTCTCTCTCTCAAAAATAAGTGAACATTAAAAAAATAATAATATTGTATGGTGAGAGATGGTAGCTACACTTGTGGTGAGCATACAGCAACATATAAATTTGTGGAATAACTATGTTGTACACCTGAAGCTAATGTAATATTGTATGTCAAATAAATAAGCAAACAAGCAAGCTAGCTAACTAGCTATAAAAAAAAAATAGAAGGACAGAGGGTTTTCAAGGTGACCTGACAAGACATTACAGGCCTTTTCTTCTGTATATGGAGTATCCCTTTAATACTTTGAACTCCTTTTTGTTTTGTTTTGTTTTTTAAGAGTATGCTCTCCTGACTCAGCCTTATTGTGAAGTATTTGCTACCATGCGGGAAGTGTGGAAAGACCCTCCTCAGACTGTCTACCCAGGGAGGATCTCTCCACAGCCCGCTCTCAGGACATCTTCAGGTGGGCCAATTAGGCCATCTCTGCTCTAAATATCAAGGAAAAAAATGTGATGCCTTTTTTCCTTGGATTCATCTTTCCCTGCTCATCTTACCACGTTAGGAGTAAGACAGCAAGTGTCAAGTTCAAAGTATGAACCTGGAGAAAAGGGCCAAGGAATACAATGGGATTGTTTGGGGGTTTTTTTCCTAAATATTTTTATATATTTTTGAGAGAGAGAGAAACAGAGCATGAACAGAGGAGAGACAGAGAGAGAGGGAGACACAGAATCTGAAGCAGGCTCCAGGCTCTGAGCTGTCAGACCAGAGCCCAACACAGGGCAGGAACCCACACACCATGAGATCATGACCTTTGCCAAAGTCGGACGCTTAACTGATTGAGCCACCCAGGCACCCTACTAACGGATGGTTTTTAGTCTAGGCCTTCCATGAGAAAGATGAAGGATGCTGGAGGTCCATGCACGGTCCTATCCTACTTATAAGGGCCAGAGATTTGGAGCAAAAACGTGTAATGACAAAAAGCGTTTTTACATCAAAGAATCTTGCTTTACACGTTTCCCCATAATGCTACAGTTGTGGTAAAGGGCTGGTCAAGGACTTAGCTATAAAGGTTGCAGGCCAATTCAGCCTCCTTCTCCCTGAAGTTAAATCTAAAAAGATCCAATACTATTAAACAGAGAATATTTTCATACCTCTTTACAAGTCAAGAAATCAAGACTTGGAACTCAAATGATTTGCCCAAAGCCACACAGCTAGTAAGGATTAAAACCAGTTTCTGGTAAAAAGTCTCTGCTCAACTTATTTGTTAAAGGACCTGGCTATTTTCCATTGGTGTTTGTAATGGTTTTCATACATGGTCAGCAAAATCATCAAGCAAGGTGTTAGAGCAAGTATTATTATTCCATTTTACAGACAAGAAAAAATCCAACTCCACTGCCCCCTTATCTTGATCTGCTGGAATGAAGTGCAGAGGTGAACCCACCTCTATTAGTTTTCTGTTGTTGTAACAGATTACACAAACATAGTGGCTTACAACAACAAAAATTTATTTTCTTACAGTTCTGTTGCTCATCATACTAAAATCAAGGTGCTGGCAGGCTGTATTCCTTCCCGCAGGCTCTTAAGGAAATTCCATTTCTTGCTTGTTGACAAATTCAGTTCCTTCCAGTTGTAAAACCAAGGTCTCCACTTCCTTGGGGGCTATCAGCTAACGGCCTTTCCCAGCTAATAAAATTACTGAATTCCTTGGCTCATGACTTCCCCTTCTCTACCTTCAAAGCTAGCAACAGCTTTCTGAGCCAGTGGGAAAGGTCCACTCTTAAGGACCCATGGAATTAGACTGGACCCACATGTATAATCCAGGCCCCCATTTCAGTGTCCTTACCTTTGATCACATCTTTAAAGACTTTTTGCCATGATTACAGACTAAATGTTTGTGTTCCCAAAATTCTTATATTGAAATCTTAACCCTCAATATGATGATATTAGAAGGTGGGGCCTCTGAGAGGTACTTGGGTCATGATCCAGACTACTGCTCTTATAAAAGAGGGCCCAGAAAGCACTCTTTGATGCCCTCTGTTATGTACAGATAACAAGGACAAAACAGCCTTCTACAAACCAGAATAGGGCTCTCACCAGAACCCAGTGTGCATCCTGACCACAGACTTTCAGCCCCTAGAACTGTGAGAAATAAATCTCTGCTGTTCATTAGCCCCCTCATCTATAATATTCTGTTATAGCGGTCCAAACTAAGACAGCCATGTAATCTAACACCTTCAGTTTCTGAGTATTAGGACTCAGACATCTTTGGAAGGAGAGGGTGTTATTCTGCCCACCATACTTGACTCCCTGGTGGACTTCAAGCAGAGAATTTGTACTTCTTTATAAACAGAGGCTGGTTTAGGAAGCAGAAGGTGTTTTATTAATGGCCTCTATACAGGACAAAAGGGGAGATTTCAAATAATTATAATTAAATTACTATTCTATAAAAGTGATTTTAGAATGTTTCAAAAGAGGAAATCAACTTCCTAAATAAAATTAGAACTTTTTTTATTGGGGTGCACTTATTTTGTGATACAGAACTGAAAATAACTTTGCAAGATATGTACTATTAAGTTCCTATTATGTATCATTAAGATGCTTTATGAAACAATAATAATCCAAATCTATAGCAACAAACCATGTCATGATAGGGAAGTATTTGTTTCCATAAAAACTTCAATAATGACAATGTGTTAGGGTTGTTTTCTCTGCCTCTAGGTTTATGCTTACAGTACTTTATCACTTGAGGATAATTCTCTTTTTTAGTAATACAAGTGTTTTCCATTAATTCAACCTGAAATGGCAAATTTTAAAATGTTCTTTGTGATTTCAGAGTACATTTACTTTGTTCCATTAGAAGATTAGTTTCTTCCTGAGTATTATTTAGTCATTTTAGTCTTACAAATGAGAGCTGCTTTGTAGAAGATAAAATTGGTTATAATCTTACTATTAATGTTTTCCCCAAATCTTAACATGAAATAGTCCTGCAATTTCCAGTGCCAATCTAAGCCAATAGAGACAATAATTGGGCTATTTATGTATCTACACTGTGTTGTGAATAAATCCAAGAACCACATCTTACCATAAAATTCTTATTCATTTATCTGCTAAAGTTTATCTGCACAAACAGAAATGTGTATTCCACATATTGTTTGGGTTAACCTTTACTCAGTACACTTGGGATCTTTCTATAGCAATGAAATCCATTCAGTATGCAGCCCTAGAAAAGGCACTTTTGATAGAAAGGAAGATCAGGAGGCAATGAAGTGTTCACCTTAATGGTTTACCCAAATCATATTTTTCTATCTATTTGCCCAATGAATGCTATTCTCATAGCAAATTCTTTGTTACACAAGTGGGAATAAGGTGTTTTGATATATCATTTACTATGGTTAATAGATGTTTGAGATCTGTAGATTTCTTGTAATGAAAAAAACTTGAAGAACAAAACTTAAACATCATTAAATGATATAGATATCCCAAAATAAATCCAAATACAAAGGTCAATGGTTTTTTGTTGTCACACTTAGGAAAGGTGCCTAGGCCCACAAAGAAAATGGATCAGATGATCCTAATATTTAAAGACAAAAACAGAGAAGCAACTCTGAAGAAAAACAATAAGTGTTACTTACTGTCCCATTTCTCTGTTTCTGAGATAGTGCTAAGGGAATAATATATATTAATACATTTCTAACTCTAACAGGAGCTGTGTAATTTATGTGGCGTGCCCATTTCAGAGATGGGGAAACTAAGGCTCAAAGACAATTTGCTTAAAGGCAATTAGCTAGCAAGTGTCAGAATTCTAATTTTTTTTTTTTTACTGTTTATTTTTGAGAGAAAGGGAGAGAGGACAGAGTATGAGCAGGATAGGGGCGAGAGAAGGAGACAAAGAATCCAAAGCAGGCTCCTGACTCTGAGCTGTCAGCATAGAGCCCTATGCAGGGCTTGAACTCACAAATTTCAAAATCATGACCTGAGCCTAAGTCGGATGCTTAACTGACCAAGCCACCCAGGCACCCCTCAGAGTTATCATTTTTAAACCTGAATCTGGGCAGAAAGTTCATGATCTTTCTAAAATGTACTGAAAACTTTACCTAACAGCTGTAAATACTGTTATTTTTGAAATTCTAGGTGGAAATTTAGTTTTATTAATATAAAATATGTAAGATATATTTTATGTATTTATAGAGGGACAATTACAATTGTACACTGACAAAAAATTGTGTCAATTTAAAAAATTATAGTTGTCCGACAACAAACAACTTACCATGCTTTATTTTTTAATTTATTTTTTACTTTTTTAAGTGGGCTCCAAGCCCAGCATGGAGCCCAGTGTGGAATTTGAACTCACAACCCTGAGGTCAAGACCTGAGCTGCGATCAAGAGTTGGATGCTTAACTGACTAAGCCACCCATATGCCCCAACCAATGCTTTCTAATTAACATATTGCCAGTACAACATTATGAGGGAACTCAGGTTTGGCTTGAGAGCCAAAGCACTAAAAAGAAATAAAACAAGAAACATACATTATTCAAATATGTTGAACTTTGGTTTTCAAATTTGCCTCTCCAGTGGATTCATCAAGAACGCAAAATCTTAAAATAATTAGCCAAATAAAAGATATGTTTCCATTCAATATAATCATTAAGTTTCTCATTTGTTTCACATATAGTGTTGGGAAAAAATACCTTATTTAACTGAATTGTGATCTCTAATAAATGATACTAAGATACATATCAGTTCCCTGTATACAAATCCATCTGCAAACCTAAAACAAAACAGTGTTAACAACTTTCAAGTGCATGTGGTTCCCATTTAATTCACAGAATTTACAAAACTATTGTTGTAGGAATACCACTGACATCCTCAGTCATTCTTTTGAATTTGCACCATCTTATGAACTAGAACACCCAGCTTCTGCTGTCTACATTTCCTAAGTTACCAATATTAATTGTACTATTTTAACTAACAATATAGGGTCTTGAAAACACATAACTGAATGATACATATAATATTAGAGTATTGTGTTTGCATATAATATTTTAACATTTTATTACATAACAATATACATATACATAACAATATAATATTTTAACATTATACCTTAAAGCACTCCCTCAATATTAGCAAGTCACGCAGCCTTGTTTTCCCCCAAAGAGTTTAGTTCCAAAAACCAGTCATGGTACAAGCATTTTCTGCAAGTTATTTTCATAATGAATACAAGCTTTGCATGAAATCAGAATGTAATACACAACACATGTATTTTACTGAGAAAGGAGGGGCTCATTAACAGGATACACCTCACTTCCAGACAAACCTGAGCCCATATGCCTCACTTCCAGGAAGAAACATAAAGCCGTCAAAACATTAACAGTATCTGTGTGCAGAGTACACAGGAAAAGGAGTTTCCAAATGACAAAAATAAAAAATTCAGCAATCTGTTAGAAACTAAAGTTCTGTGAAGAAACAATCGCTGAACATAATATGAGGCTTTTGTTTTCCTGCCTAATCTTACCAATAAAATACTGTAACCATGCTGGAAAATGTGCAGTTGAAAACTCCAAATCATACCTTAGACTTCTACAATCAGTTTTCAGGATAAAAATGTGTCATAGTATCTGGGCACAGGCCCCGACATAATTTATTATAAACTTCTTTGTCTTTATTAGTTGGCCTCAAGTTTGCAAGAGGTCTTCAGCACTAATCAATTTTTAAAAATCACAAAATTTGACTAACTAGGAAGTGTTACTTGTATGTGTTAATGATTAACTTGTATGTGTTAATGATTAATGAAGGTGGAACTACAACTCTGATATTTCATCTCAAAAGTAATATTTCTACCTGTGCTCAGCCTTATCCACAAAATGATAAAAGAAAAAACAAGCTTTCTCTTGCATGTCAGTTATAAAAACACCAAGAGCCTCCAGCACCACACCACTTCACAAAACAGCAGGTTACAATGATTAATGTCAGTGTAATCCAGAGAGCACCAATTGCATGTAGGAAAATCTGGAGATAAACCCTGTCATTTCTGTGTGACAAGGAACAGGAATTTTTTCACAGAGAAAGGACACTGTGAATTAGTAACGTAAAAGACAGGAGAATTCCCCATACAAATAAAAGCCTGATAACCCTTCTCCGAAATAGCCTAGTCAAAAAACAAAACAAAACAAAAACAAAAAACAACAACAACAACAACCAGTCAAGTATCAGAAAAAAATCTACTCTTCTTGGAATATCAGAATGAACTCTTGAGAAATAAGTATCTTCTCAATATCCAAGTATCATTGAGAAGGCAAATAAAACACTAGACTTTGCAATAAAATTAGCATTTTTATGTAACTTAATGACTTACTTTGATTTGACTCTGTGTCTCTTTACTACATTCCTTTTTAAAAGATTTTATTCTTAAGTAATCTCTACACCCAATGTGGGGCTCAAACCCACAACCCTGAGATTGAGTCACACGCTCCACTGACAGAGCCAGCCAGGTATCCCTATCACTTTCCATTTTAGTAATTTTTGGTTTTACTTTTTGATTTGTTTCAGGTTCTTCTGCACAAAAAGAATGATTATTAGTATCAGATCTTCAATGCTACAAACTCCTTTCGGCGGTTCCACAGTGGCTTCATTCTGAGTCACTGGACTGTAATTCCTTTTCCCTTGGCTTCCCCAAAAATAAAAATAATAAACCTTCTTTACCTCCCTTGTTTTGAAAATATAAACACTGATGCAACTCAGAACAGATCTAGTTCTATTTGCTTTTAATACAGCAAACTCTGTGATGAGCATCATTACAGAGACAACCGAAAGAAGGACACTAAACTACCGAAAGAACCTTCAAGAAATGTTAAGCGGAAGGTCCGACGTGAGCGGACCTGTGGCCTCTCTTCAGTTCCAAAGGCACATCCTCGGCCACCTGGGAAAATCCACCACATAGACATCTCAGCACTGACAAAGTTGTGGGACAGAGCTGCTGGAGAAAGAAATGAGGTGGGATTCTCTTTTTATAACCTCACCTCTGCTCTCTTTTGAAAAGCTGAAAAGTATCAAAGCTAAGCTATTTTTCCTGCTGGCAGCCTAAGAGCAATTATCTTGTCTTCACCTGCCTGCTTGGAATAGGTCTTACAACAGTCAGGCAAGCGACTCATATATCACGCCGGTCAAATTATCAGATGAGCTCTCTTTCCGTGAGAATATAGAATGGAAACATGCATGGACTTCAAATATTACTCTAAAATTTTAATTTAGAGGATTTCTCCTTCACCAAGTTAAATGTTATCTTTGGCTTCATATAGAGGACTGGGGATGTTTGATGCTACTCCACGATTATTACAAATCACTGGAAAAGGTGGACCTGCAGTCTGCATCCTGGCATCCATCAGAAATAATGATGATCATAAGCAATCACTTACAAATAGAAATGATGAATTCCTACTCATTGAATACATCAAACCTACCAGCATCAATGCCCACACAAACAGAAGGAAGTTGCTCAGAAACTGTATGCCTGCATGTCACCGATTTTCTTCATGTTTTAAAAGTTTCTTGTGTGGGGACATCACAAAGCATGTACTCTCTGGAAATGAACAAAGCCAGCTTGAAAACCTCAATTACAAAAGAAACACAGTGATTCCGTATCACAATTTCCACAGAGAGGATTAGCTTATGGAATCTATGGAAACCACCAATAAATGGCTTCTGGGCTCCATACTGGTCTCTCGCTCTCCAGGCTGACCACTATCTTATTGCTCCATGGCAGCCTGTTAACTCTTTTAGTTTATCTGTGGCTGTAACAGAAAATCCATAATGGCATAGGAGCAGGAAAGAATCAACACAGAGATTTCTTTAAAGGCTTGTATTGTTTATTTTCTGGAAATCACTGATCTTGGTGCTGTTATTATGAGTCCAAGGGAACAGAGACAGCATCTAATCCTTTATTCTGTACACAAATAGTACATTACCAAAATTAAGAATATGCTGAACTACCATTTTTCCTGGGCTAAAACTACCTTGTAGATAGATAGCCACCTTCAGAAGCTACATGCACTAGGAGTTCACCCAAATTGTATTTTAATACCAAGAACAACTTGCAGGGGAACATGAACAATAGGCAAGACATGCTTTAAACCATATAATGACACTAGCTAACATGTGTTGAGCAGTTCCTAAGGCCAGGTAAATCTGTAAATACTTTCCTAACTTACACTGAGTCCAAGTACTGTTTCTTGGACTAAAAAAAGAAAACTAATAAGATATCACTATTGACTCAATTGCCAATGTTGGATGTTTGAATTTTAGCACTTCCATGTGATAAGAACAACACAATAGTAACCCATGCACATTGCTACAGCCTCAATGTGCAAGTCCTTTGCACTCTTCCTTAACATTGTAAAGATTTATGACATTTAAAAATAAGAAGAGAGGCACCTGGGTGGCTCAGTCGGTTAAGAGTCCGACTTTGGCTCAGATCATGATCTCACAGCTCATGAGTTCAAGCCCCGCATTGGGCTCTGTGCGGACAGCTCAGAGCCTGGAGTCTGCTTCGGATTCTGTGTCTCCCTCCCTCTCTGCCCCTCCCTCCCTCCCTCACACTTTGCACTCTTCCTTAACATTGTAAAGATTTATGACATTTAAAAATAAGAAGAGAGGCACCTGGGTGCCTCTAATCCTTTATTCTGTACACAAATACAGAGTAAAGAGCCTGGAGTCTGCTTCGGATTCTGTGTCTCCCTCCATCTCTGCCCCTCCCTCCCTCACACTCTGTCCCTCTCTTTCTCTCAAAAAATAAATAAACATTAAAAAAAGTAAGAACAATTTTATTTAAGTATCATGCTTATTATGGCCAATGCATATATGTTGAGTTCCTTCGAGTACTTAAGATGTTGTAAGGTAGCCTTACTTCAGGTATACATTTAGATAACTGATTGCTGGTCTGGAGAGTAACATTAATTTGTTCATTCATTCATTCTTTCATGAACCATCTGAGACTGACTCTCAGCATGGAACTAGAGAAAATTCCAAAGATAGACGTCAGCTTCCTTTTTAAGGTACCTGTGCTTTCTTTTTAGAACATTAGGGAATTTGAGTTTAAAAGGTATATTGAATGACATATAATAATAGCAATGGACTGCTGAGATGTCCTTAATCTCTAACACTTTTTTAAGCCATCCTCAAAGGATATAATTCTTCCCATAAGGCTAGGAAAACCTGTATGTGCATGCATATGAGACACAGAAATTATGCTACAAAACTTATCAAATATTGAAAAATAGGCTTTAAAATATACCAGCCAGGGGCAACAATCAGAAAAGCAAATATGGTCAACAAACTGGTCTTCCTCTTGATTAAATAGACTCCCCAAGATTTTTGGTGGCAGCTCTCTGTTAGGGAGCTAAGGTTGATGATGTTCTGTTCTTCACGCAAGCCAGTGAGACCTTTACAAGCCCTCCCACCAGAACAGCACAGAGGATAGGTCAAGGGCTAAAACAAACTAATCCAAAACATTACTTTTAATACTGGATGTGCCACATCTCATTTATAGTGTTATAAAACAAGCAACGCAGATCAGTGGACAGTAGTCATCAAAAAACAGGGACTGAAAAAAAATACTACAAATATCTTGCCCCAAACACTTTTGTCTGAAGATTTTCACTATGACTATTTTTTCTGTGTACTAGACATTTTTCATAGTCCGTCTTCTTCCATTTAATCCTCACATCACCCCTTTGAGATAGGTATTACTATATAAATGGGAAAACGCATGTTCAGAAAAGGTAACCTGCAGAGCATTGCATAGTTATTAAGGGACATAGCCAGGATGTGGCTTTAGGTCTGTTTAACTTTAAAATCCATGACCGTGCCTCCCTTTTTTATAATTTGCTAGATACATTTCTAATTACCCCATAGGTATGCAGTCCATGTTCAGTTTTCTTCCATTATGAAGTGACAGGTTGGCTCAGGTGGCATGGAGATCTTTCTATAGCTGTGACTCTCCAGACAAGAGTGAATCTTTCCACAGAAGGGCCAGAGTGCATGGACTGTTCCTGAGGAGATGAACCAGCCCTCACACTTGCACACTGCTGAAGCAAATTGGATCTCTGTCTTGACTACCTTACAGGTTTATGAAAGAAACATTCATAACATCATGTGTGCTGAATCTGAGGCTGGGTTAGTGAGTGCAAACTTGCTTTCGTTTGATTGACTTGGCCAGCAGAGCATGTTGTAGTAACATCTATTTTTCATGAAATGTATGGTAACTGATGGATGCAAGAGTGATTCAAGTTTATGCATTGTTATCCCTTTACTTTCCAGAGTTAAACACACACATACACAAGAAGATAATGCATGTCAAAGCCAAGATGTGCTTTAGACTACTGTGCCCAGGTGGAATATAGCCCAGCAGGCACCACAACATTCCAGTCAATACGAGAGCAGAGGCACAGAGGTTTTCCAGCATGTCATTAAGTACACTTTTTTGCACTGCAAAATTTCCCATACTTAATTCTGAAATTGAAGGACTCATTTAAAAGGAAGGGTTTTTTTTTAATTTTTATGTTTTTATTTATTATTGAGACAGAAACAGAACATGAGTCGGGGAGGGGCAGAGAGGGAGACACAGAATCCTAAGCAGGCTCCAGGCTCTGAGCTGTCAGCACAGACCCTGATGCGGGGCTCGAACCCATGAACCTGAGCTGAAGTTGGACGCTTAACTGACTGAAGTTGGACACTTAACTGACTGAGCCATCCAGGCGCCCCGGAAGGATTTTTTTTTAAACCCCTCAAATTGGAGTCTCTAATGCAATTTGTTTGGGAAATCTTGTGTCTTATGAGCTAATTCTTAATTCATGGTAATCAATTTGTTAATTTGGAAACATTTTCAGTAAGACATTATATATGTCCATTTTTTTTCACAACAAATCCATAGATATCGAGCACTTTGAAAATACATTCTATTTCACTCTTGCTTCTGAAGCCACATCCGTCAATCACCAATTTATTTTCACAACAAATAGCTTTCAGCAAGCTTGTCTATGCAATATTCACATTCAGAATCCTTTATTTACATGATTTTTAAATATATAATGACTACAGGAAATTCATCACATATGAAAGATGGACATGTGTTATATTTTCAGATTCCAAGCACTGCACCAAGATACAACATTCTCCTTCACTGTTAATAAATGAAGTGTTAGTAATAATAACTATCACTTGAGGACTTACTATATACCAGACACAAATGTACTATTTAGGTGCTATCTTATTTAATACACAAACCATTCAACATTCTAGGTATTCTTAAAAACTTTTAATTTTTTTAATGTTTATTTTTTTTTTTAAAGAGAGAGACATAGCACAAGTGGGGGAGGGACAGAGAGTGAGGGAGACACGGAATCCAAAGCAGGCTCCAGGCTCTGAGCTGTCAGCACAGAGCCTGACGCGAGGCTCAAACCCAGGAACCGCAAGCTGAAGTCAGACACTTAATCAACTGAGCCACCCAGGCACCCCAACATTCTAGGTATTCTATTAAAAGAGAAATACAGAAAAAGCAGTGTCCATCATGGTGGACAGCAGAGCCATCCATCAATATCAGTTGTTCTTCTGATAGCAATGAAGTTCTAGGTGAGATACAAAGGCCAAGCTAGACACGATCTATCCCCAGGCTCCCTTACACTTAAATACAGCCGCATATCCAAGCTCTTGCCAATGGCCTGTATAGAAGCAATGTGTGCAAAGTCCACCTCATTCGCCTGAGTGGAAATCAGTGGACCCAGATTAGACGCTCTCCTCCTTCTCATAGCTCCAGTGGCCATTTCAGCTCTGTTCCCAATTAACTGTAAGAAGAAAAGCTGCCAGTCAGATGAAAACTATGAACTTAGGAACTATTATTTAACCATTATTTTGACATCTATTTATTGCAGCTGTCTAGCCTATCCTAACTAATAAATTTTGCACACACGTTTGTAAGTATAAACACATATGTGTGTGTGTTATAGCCAATAACTAAGAGGGGCTTCTGTCTTTACTTCTGCAGGTTTATTAATCCATTAAGTTCTTTAAGAAGTACAGACCGAAACATCAAGAACACCCAATGAACTAGAAGTGAAACTATTGCTTTCCAATATTATATTGCTAATGTTAATGGACATTTTAGTTGAATAGCTGTAAACTTAAATTTTATGGTTTACAAAACATTTCCAAAAACATTCTCACTTGATCCTCAATATACTCCTATTTTGTAGACCCCAAACTGAAATTCAGAGTGGTTAAGTGACTTGCCAAACAGTAACAACTATCAACTGGCCTAGGAGGTACTATACCAAAATCTATACATTCAAAACTACATTGTACCAGCTCTCTGTGATGATATCTCTAATGTTTGATTGGCAAATATAGCTAATTTGAGCTGCATATTCAAAAGGGAAGCTAATTCTGCCTGTTGTTGTTGTTATATTAAAAATTATCTGAGGAGTGTCTGGGTGGCTCAGTCAGTTAAGCATCTGACTTCTAGTTAGCTCATGATCGCATGGTTCATTGGTTCAAGCCCCGCCTCGGGCTCTGTGCTGACAGCTCAGAGCCTGGAGCCTGCTTTGGATTCGGTGTCTCCCTCCCTTTCTCTGCTCCTCTCCTGCACTTGCTCTCTCTCTCAAAAATAAATAAATAAAAACAGTAAAAATTTTAAAAAATATTTATTAAAAAATTAGCTAAGATCAGACTTTCCTACTTCTGTATAGTTGAGCATGTCTGGTATAATCTATATTATTCTGAAAAATCCAATAGACCTATGTGGGGAAATAGGAAAATAAAAATGAAGAATTTTAAAGTTTAAAGTCTCTGAGGAGAAAGCCTCCAAATTATCTTTAAGTTTTGTTAGCAGGATAACTCAGTGAGATTTAAGGCATTAGAAATAGAAATTGATTTTTTTAAATAAATAAATATTTCCAGTGCAAAAATCTGTATAACTTTTTCAAAAATTACTTTACTGGATTTCAGCAAAGTCTTATTATTAACATGACAGTTGAGATAGTTATATTTTTTTTCCTGCTTCCTAAGCTTTCCTTAGAGCTTTCCAGGGATCTCCCTCAGTAAAATCTAATATTCTCCTCACAACTCTTCCAATTCTTCCTTTGCTAAGGTTAGACACCACATGTAAATCTGTGGATATTCGCCAGGAAACTTCCCAATCCCACACCCAATTGTGTCATATTTAAACAGTGTTTCTCCTACACCCTTAAAAGAAGATAATCAAACAAGAACTTGTACCAATTCTTTTTTCCAGAGAATTGCCAGCAGTTCTGTTACGCAACACACAAAGCAGAAGGGGTAGAGATATAATTTATTTTTTAGCCCCGTAAGTATCCTCACAGGCTAGTATTCAGATAAAACCATTCTTTTGAAGGCCCTGGGGATGTTAAAAGCTGTTCAAGGCAGCATCGAAATTGGGAAGGGAGGGGCGGGGGGGGGGGGACATTGACATGAAACTGTAACCCGTCAAGAAAAGAACTCACAGATGGAATTCTGATAGAAATAAAGTCTCAAAGGGTCACCTGGGTGGCTCAGTTGGTTAAGCATCTGATTTTGGCTCAGGTCATGATTTCATGGTTTGTGAATTCAACCTCCCACATTGGGCTCTATGCTAACAGCTCAGAGCCCGGAGCCTGCTTCAGATTCTGTGTCTCCCTCTGTCTCTGCTCCTCCCCTGCTCACACTCTGTCTCTTTCTCTCTCAAAAATATTTTTAAAATTTTTTAAAAAGAAAGAAAAAAAGCCTCAATGAATTTTAGATTCCTCTGGTATATTAGTCTAGATTTAGTGATTAACTTTCTGAGATACTTAATAGAAATGAAAATAATGCATATTCTTCAAATCCTAGATAATTATTTATGAATCCATCAACTGTAAAAGGAATTATTCAACACTGGATAAATTATTAAATTCATTAATTACCAACCTAGAAAATTACTGTTGACTGATTTGATTAGGTCTCTCCTTAAAACCAACAGTTTAAAGATACCTCTTTCAATTAAATTGACACTAGTGATTTCAGACGCTGCAAAATATATGAACGTGGTTTAATGAGATGCTTTTATTCTGTGTTCTGTTTTCATTAACTGACAAAGAAGTATTCACTGAGAGTTTGGCTCCAAGTCATTGTATAAGCTATCTTTTATATAAGACTAAATTAAACATTTAAGTTCCTTCTTAAAATAGCAAGTAATGATTATTTAATTACAAAAGAGGAAATGCTTGGTAACTTCTTTCTGGATTGTTAAAAAGAAAGTAATATTGTTGGTAAAGAATGAGGATCACATCGAGCATGGCTGATTTCCGAGAAGAAGTTAATTTTAGTGACTAGATCATTAAACCCCTCTAAAGCTATGCAACAGGTATCACAAAGCATGGAAGAAATTTTATAAAGATGTGAAACCCTGTTTCTCCCTTAGCTGCTAGGATAGATTGCTCTGTTACAATTCTTTTCCAAACTCATCAGTATTATCCAGTATTGTCTGTCTGTTCCCAGATCTTTTTCTTATTATCCCATACACTCCCCACATGATCTCATTCACATTCATGAATTCAACTTGCACCAATACCCTGATTGTCAAAATCTACATCTTCAACACCAACCTCATTCTAAGTTCCCAGTCCATATTTGAAACCTCTTCTTCTCTAACACAAGGACCTCAAAATCAATATGCTCCAAATTTACTATCTCTACTTCCTACCCCAGCAGCAAATAATCTGTTAGCTCTCCCGCGTTTCCTCTTTTCCATGAATGTTGTCAATCTTCTCCTTCAGGGCCTGGTCAGTTCAGGGCTCTGGGTACATCCGTGAGTACCTATGGTCTTCATGTTGTTAGAGGTAATACCATGCCTCACAAGGAAGAGGGGAAAACACAAAAATCCTCCACACTAGTTTACTTTGGCCCTTGGAGATCCATGAAACCCATCTCATGTGCATATTTCAATTTTTTTCTTGAAAGCAATTCAAGTTCTGCCTATAGCCTTTCTCTGTGTAGGGTCCTGTGTAGCCCATGGAGATGCACTGGATTCCCAATGGTCTATCATCTGCGGATACCCCTGTCTTCAACCTCAGCTCTCCAGCAACATACTTCAACATCTCTTTTGCAAGCCCCTTTCCTACAAATAAGTCTGCAAACAGAAGCCTAGGCAAATTGCAGGCCTCAGATACATTTGAATCTGTTTAGCTTCAATTTTCTCTCTCTCTCTCTCTCTCTCTCTCTCTCACACACACACACACACACACACACACACACACACACACACGTTCCCAAATCTGCAAACTAAGGCTACATTTCTTATCACTATCACTCACCAGCATCTCTGTCAGAGGGAAGATAGTAAACTGACATAAGAAAAAAGCATGAATTTAAAACATATAAAACATATAAAAAATATATTTTATCAATTACATTCAAATTACATAATATTTCTGATAGGTCTTGGCATTGGAGTCAACGGTGTGACTTGATAAAGGTTTAACATGTTGTGTCTGAACCCATGATCTCAAATTAGTATTTCTATCTAAAATATTTCTAGGATATTCAAGTTAATGTGGTTCAACCTACTCTTTTTTTTTTTCCAGAAGCTGCTTATAAGAAATCAAGAAACACACTAATATTAGGCACAGCTAATCCCTAATCTCCCTGTATTAATCTCTCTCTATGGCTTCATCACAAATTACCACAAACTTGACACCTTAAAACAAGACCAATTTGGTAGCTCCCAGTCTGACAGGCCAGAAGTCTAAGAACAAAGACACTGGTTTCACTGCTCAGGTTTCACAGGCTAAAATCACGATGTCAGCCAGGGGCCATTTTCATCCAGAGCTCAGCTCCTCTTCCAGGTCAATGTCGTTGTGGCAGAATTCCATTTCTTGCAAATGGAAGACTGTAATCCCTAATTTTGTGTGGACTATTGGCCAGAGGTTGCTTTTGGCTCCTAGAGGTTGGCCCTACCCTTCATCTTGTGGCCCTCTTCATCTTCAAGGAAAGCAACAGGGATTGTCAAAAGAAATTCCCATTCATTCCAAATCTCATTTTCCAGGAAGAGTGCAGTTCCTTTTAAAGATGTACCTGATGAGGTCAGGCTCAACAAGGATAATCTCCTTTTCTTAAAGCCCCATTATAGTCACAGTTCGGGCTCACATTCGAAGGGAGGGAATGTATACCAGAGGGTAGTAATCCTGTGGACCATCTTAAAATTCTGCCTACTAATTATAGTTCTTTCTACCACATAATCATACACTAGACCACATTATCCCATGAACAGAGAGAGACAGGAAGGACAAACAGAAGAAGGAGCAATAGTCATGGGGAAGAAGCATGTGTAATACTGTTGTGGCTTCTTCGATTTACCACATACACAAATTTACAAAATTCTAAAATCTATACATTATTCAGTGTGGATCTATTAAGTCTCTGAATTTCTCTGGACTTCAGATTCATAATTTATGAAACAATGATTTCCACTTTCCATGACCATACATTCATACATAACATATTTATGTTAAAAAATTAACAAGGTTACAGAAAAGGGAAGATGGTCTCAGCTTTAATGCCATGAAGAGTAGTCTATGCAACAAGTTCATGAAAAAGCAGCCTCCTGAGCCTTTGCAAATGGTCTATTTTCTCTTGGCATTAAACCTCCTCCTAGGGGTGCCTGGGTGGCTCAGTCACTTAAGTGTCCAACTTTGGCTCAGGTCACAATCTC
>CM053571.1:51204880-51356736 GCA_028646485.1 Cryptoprocta ferox | reverse complement strand
TTTTTTTTTTTTTTTTAGTGTATAAACATCACATCCATTCATCTTGCTTTGTACAGGGCATAGCACATAGTCAGTACGTGTTCTTACAGTAGATATTGAACACTACTGTGTGCCACATATGGTTCCAGGCTGGGGTGCTGGGGCTGCCTCAACACAAGACACAGTCCCCCATTTATAAAGCTTATCAGATTCATAAATTAATTCCAAGGAGAGTGGTTTCTGCCTCTGTCTCTAGGGAGCACCTGAATGCGTATGCACACTGAGTCTTTTGATGGGGCTATGGAATCAAGCAAAGACGATAATGACATCATGTATCGAAAGAGTAACTAATCATAAACTCATCACAGTGGAACATTTCAATTGAATTCTAAAGAAAATCCACTCTAATTTTTAAAACACGGCCTCCAAGAATAATTTGTGCCATTTACTCACTTACTAAAAACAATTACATAACACTATGGGTCCACTATGTTCTACAGTAATTTTTTTCTTCCTTTTAATCCTTGCAACAACCTTTTGAGAGTAGGTGCTATTATCATGCTCATTTTACAGATGAGGAAACTCAAGCAAAAAAAGGAACTTGCCCAACCTTCTGCACAGTAAATCATAGCTGAAATTTCAATGCTCACAATCTGGTTCCAGAATCAAGGCTCTTTACCAGTAGACTCCGTTGCCTCAATAAATATTTTTTGAGTTTCTTTTAAATTCCAGGCACTGGTGCTTCCGATTCTGTGTGTCCCTCTCTCTCTGCCCCTCCTCTGCTCATGATCTGTCTCTGTCTTTCAAAAATAAATAAATGTGTAAAAAAAATTTTTTTAATAAATAAAAATAAATTCCAGGCACTGGGAATTTATCTCTTATGTTAGCTTTCTCTTTTGTTAATGAAGATTGTAAACCACAACAACAATCTCATCTCATATGAACATGTCAGGCTCTGATAGGACTAGGGTGAGGTCTGATCTGAATCAGATCCACTTCCAGTAGAAAATACACTGCTGGCAGCTTTCACACTGGTAGTGATCACTTCTTCCTTCTAACCTTCTTGTTATCAGGGGAGAGTCTTCATTTCTAAAGGAGTTTTGGAAAGTACAAAAATGCTTGCTGAACACACCCCAAAGTCCATTTAAACATTTCTCATGGGGCACCTGGGTGGCTCAGTCACTTAAGTGTCCAACTTGGCTCAGGTCATGATCTCACCGTTCATGGCTTCGAGCCCTGCATCAGGCTCTGTGCTGACAGCTCAGAGCCTGGAGCCTGCTTCAGATTGTGTTTCCCTTTCTCTCTGCCCCTCCCCCCATTCATACTATGCCTCTGTGTCTCAGAAATGAATAAAACTGTAAAAAAAAAATTTTTTTTAAACATTTCTCTGGGGTACATACCAAAGATAGCAGGTTTATCTTTTGAATTACCTCAAACTTTTAATAACCTGCCATCAAACAAAATTAAATATGGCTGAGCTTTTGTTTATCTGAGTCTGACCAATATTTTTAAAGCTGCAAACCCAAGCCACATTTGACTACAAAGACTTGTACATCATATACAAATACAAGTTAACCATTAAGAATTTGGTTTGGGGGCACCTGTGTGACTCAGTCAGTTAAGCATCCGACTCTTGATATTGGCTCAGGTCATGATCTCACAGTTCGTGGATTTGAGCCCCATATCAAGCTCTGGGCTGACAGCATGGAGACTGCTTGGGATACTGTCTCCTTCTCTCTCTGCCCCTCCCCCACTTGCTCTCTGAATCTTTCACAAAATAAATAAAAACAAACTTTAAAAAAAAGAACTTTGGTTTGTCTTGCGAAGTTTTAGCATGAGAGAGTAATAGGCCTTATATGTTTAAATGTTATTTTTATTAGCAATGGCCAGACAGTGGAAAAACTAGTGTAGGAGTATCTAGTGTACTAGAGTCTCAACAGATTACCTGTCATTAAAATATCTAGAACATTTAAATTATATTAATAGCCGTAGCATTTATGTGACTTTTTTTATTTTTTATTATCTAATTTAAATTCTTCCCACACTGCTGTTACCCAGAGAATATTTTATAATCAGTGTGTGTGTGTGCTTGAGTGTCTGTGTGTTTCTAAAGATACATTCAAAAGGAAATGCGTCGGTATTCCCAGGGTGTTTTAAATTGAACTCCAAATTCAAGAGATTTATGGCTTAAGTATGAGTACACAGTACATTTTCAAAGAAGCCAACCTTTCATCAAAATCTGTACTAGGTATGCAAAGAGACAAAATTGTCTGCCTGCACTACATGTTTCTAATATTTTCTTCACATATTATATTCCTTTTCCTCCTACAATTTCAAACCCAAGTTTACAGGGAAGCTTTTTGAGAGCACAAAACCACTTCCCAATTATATGCTTAATACTTAAATACCTAATAGCTTATCTAATACTTGTTTAAATAATGAACCCAATTATGACAATCATTAGCATTTTTCCATTTGCTCTTCTCTAATTATAATAGCATAGTATAAAGGTAGAGGCGTAATACAAATGATGCTGAAATGAGCAGTGCACAGTCATATTCACAGGAAGTGGGGAAGGTCTTTTGGCATATTTACCAATGCACAGTTGAAAATGTTTGCAAAACCTGAGAGCCATCTTTGGATATGAATCTGCAATAATTTTTATGAGAGGAGAAATTCTGCTCCCCCAAAAAGGGAAAATACAGTAGTAAAGGCAAGTTCTCCCTCCAGTGGTTTATTTATTTCAGCTGAAATTTTCCTTTCTAACTAGCAGGACTCAAGCTTAGACTATCATAAACACTCATGACTAGAAATAAAGACTGGGTAAAGAAGTAATAGAGATAGCAAACACTTATCTGAATGATAGAACCCTTTAGGAACACTCTAAAACCCACCCAGAGAATTTATTTTGTTTCCTTTTACTCATAATCAATAGAGTTAAAAAATAAAACTTACATTTCAAAAAAAAAAATCAGTGAGAGAGAAAGGTTATAGCAAGACAGGCTGATATCAGTTAAAACATTTCCGGCTCTCCTGATACAGGAATTGTTTCCCTATGCCACATGAGCTAGAGTATGCTCAAAATTATGTTCTTTTGGTGATTTGAATTAAAAGAATATCCAAATCCCTTCTAAAAAGAAAAACAGAAACAAAAAAAAAAAAACAAACCTGTTTGAGTGCCCCAGAAGCCACTGTATTCATCACATATAACCTCAAACTTTAAGATCCATGAGGAAATCACCAGTTGCTCTTCCCACTAAGAACTGAAAATCCCAGTGTTGTTGACCTTGACAGACCCCTCTCAACCAGGCTTCTCCAAAACAAATGCTTCCTCCCTATCTGTTCAGGCCCTCATGCCCCACCCCACATATTGTCAGAGGGATGGATTACCCCACCCCAGACTGAGATGAGGCTGTTTCCCACTGTCCCAGTCTATCCATCCCTGTATCACCTCTATCATCAATAAGCTATGATTTGTCTTCCTTTCATCAGACCTCCCCTATCTCTAGCAATAGATTCTTGCACAAATAGTTTAAGCAGATTTTCTTGAGGTAAGAGGAGGGATGGTGAAGAGAAGAAGAGTTTTCTCTACCCTCCAATCAATTAAGAAAAGCAATGCTGAAGTTTCCAAGCCCACTTTCTCAATTATTGTTCACATAACATGCTAAGAATTATAAATAAGACTGTATTTTCCCAGATAAAATAAATAAACTAAACAAAGTTAAAGCATCTTTAACATGAAACTTATATGAAACTTCAAAAATCTAAAAAGAAGATCTATTCTGAAGTTTATTGCCCCCATTGCTTCCTCAGAAGAAAGAGGACTTTTCAGTGTTATGTTTGTTATGTTACATTACCTTACACTGCTTACATTATGTTTAATCTCACTCTTAGCGGGTGGAGATAAATTAAATTCGATTAACCACATTTCCAGGAACATAATTTCTAGGCTGGATGAGCAAAGAAATGAGAGCTAGAAGAAAGCTGACCTAGAATGTGGCTAATACAAACTGAATAAGCTCTCATGTTGACACAAGATTCTATGATTCTGAGAAGTAAGTGTTTATTTGCCTTAGAAACTTCACTTGAATATCTCCTTTTGTTCATTCATGCCATATTTTCCTATATGCCAAGCCCTAATGGAAGGACTGGGATACAATGTAGAGCAAAACAAGCCTGGTGCATGATCTCATTGAGCTTATATTTTATGGGATTTATAGAAATAAAAACAGCAGGTACAATATACCATATGCAAAAATCAATTTTAAATAATCAAAGACATAAAAAGAGCTAAAACTATAAACTCTTATTAGAAAACATAGAAAGAAAACTTCATAACATTAGATTTGGCAATTATTTCCTGGATGTAATATCAAAAGCACAACTAACAACAACAACAAAAGATAATTTGGACTTCCTCCAAATTAAAACCTTTTGTGCATTAAAGGAGTAAAAAGCCAACTCAGAGAATAGGAAAAAATATTTGTAAGCCATATATCTGATATGGACACTATCTGCAATATATAAAGAACTCTTACAACTCAACAACAAACTGATTTTAAAAATGAGCAAAGGACTTGATAGATATTTCTCTCAAAAAAGATATACAAATAGTCAATAAGCATATGAAAAGATGTTCAACATCACTAATCATTAGTGAAATGCAAATGAAACTATAGTGATACTACTTTACATTTATTACAATGACTTATTAAAAAAAAAACCTACACAGAAAATAAGTGGGGGTGAGAGTAGGGAGAAATTAAAACCCTATTCACTGCTGGTGGGAATGGAGCAGCCATGATGAACAATAGCATAGTAGTTCGTGAAACACTTAAAACATAACCCAGCAATCCCACTTCTGAGCATGTACCCAAAAAATCTCAAAGCAAGGTCTCAAAAATCTAACTGTATGGAGGCGTCTGGGTGGCTCAGTTGATTACAAGTCCAACTCTTGATCTCGGCTCAAGTCATGATCTCATGGGTTCATGAGTTTGACTGAGCCCTACATCAGGCTAGGGACTGTCAGTGAAGAGCCTGCTTGGGATTCTCTCTCTCCCTATCCCTCCCTCACTGGCTCATGCTCTCTCGCTCAGAATAAACAAACTTTCTAAAAAAGTTTTAAAAAGATATCTGTATGCCCATGTTCATAGCAGTATTACTCACAATAGCCAAAAGGTAAATGCAACGCAAGTATCCATCAATGAACAAATAAACAAAATGTGGTTTATAGACACACAATGAAATCCTGAACCTTAAAAGAAATTCTAACATATCCTACAACACAGATAAACCTTGAGGGTATCATACTAAGTGAAATAAGCCAGTCACAAAAGGTCAACTATCATATGATTCCACTTACATTAGGTAGTTCGAATAGTCAAACTTACCGAGACAAAGTAGAACAGTGGTGCCAGGGCTTTGGGGAAACAAAACAAAATACATTGTTTAATGAGTGTGGAGTTTCAGTTTGGGAAGATGAAAAACATGCTGGAGATAGTTGCACAACAAGGTAGATGTACTTAATGCCACTGAACTGTACACTAGAAAGTGGTTCCCATGGTGTATTTTATGGCATATATATTTTACCACAATTTTGAAAAACAGAATATTTTTCTGATAGTGGGAGGTGCTCTAAAGAAACATAACAAGATGGAATGACTGGAGAAAGGGTGAAAATAGCATTAGAATTAGTTAAAGTATTCAGAGGAGGTGATATTTTTCTGAGATCTGAATGACAAGAAAGAATCCGAAAGGTAAGACCTGGTGGGTGATCATTTCAGGCAAATGCAAAGTCTCTGTGGCAGACACAGGGTCTTGCATGTGAAGAACCATAGGGGTGCCTGGGTGGCTCAGTTGGTTAAGTGTCTGACTCAGCTCAGGTCATGATCTCGTGGTTCATGAGTTGAGGCCCCATTTTGGGCTCTATGCTGAAAGCTCAGAGCCTGGAGCCTGCTTTGCATTCTGTGTCTCCTTCTCTCTCTGCCCCTCTCTTGCTCATGCGCTGTCTCTCTCTCTCTCTCAAAAATAAATATTTAAAAAAAAAAAACTATAAAGAAGGCCCAGTAGAAATGAAGCCTAGTGATGTTGCTATGAAATGACCTAAAGAGAGAGGTAAGGCATTACAGGCCAGGGGAGCATATGAATTTTCTTCTAAGGACACCTTGGAACCTTGGGAGATTTTGGAACAAGGGAATGATGTGATCTAATCTGTTTGTAAAGATTATTTTGGCAGCTGTGTAGAAAATGAATCCTGGGAAGACAAGAATCAAAGCAGATGCACTAAGAGTTATTATAACAGCACAGGTGTTGATGGCTTCGAGATCATAGCAGTGGAGATGGAGACAAATGAATTCATTCAAAGTATGTTTTGAAGGCAAAGCTAACAAATCTTATGTATTTACTCATGGATAGGGTAATTGTGCATTCCCTGTTCACCTGTGACAAAACTAATTTCTGTCTACTGTTGCAATGCCCCATATAGGGCACTTCCGTTATCAACATTACCCCAGTTTGGACAATAAACTAGTTACCCTAGCTGTGGGGAATAAAGGAAAATGAAGAAACAAGGATAACTCTTCAGCTTGAGCAACGAGAAGTTTGTGGTACTCATGTTTCAAAGATGGTCTATTAATAGCATCATCAAATAAGGAAAGAATAGAGTTAGAACTCCACATTCCATTTGTTTTATTCAGTCCTTTTTGTCCATGATCTTTCAAATATCCCATTTTTCTCTTTTCATCCCAATTTAGCAGATAAGTATGCATCTCAAAACTTCAGCAGAAAAAAAAATAATAAGGCAAAGTGAATTAGTTAACCATCCAGAAAATAAAGGGGGAAAAAAAAAGCAATTTTCAGAAGGGAGCAGCATACAGAGGAGTAGCTCCCATGGTGCCCCCAGTCCCATATACAGAAAAGATCAAGATGTAGACCTCTGGCCTGGCAAGGCTATGGTAGGATGAGCTTTATTCTTGAGCTGGGAACAGCAATGGGTTTGCGGCACTAACTGAGTAGAAGAAAAGACTCTCAAGTATCATCTCTGGGAAAGGAGCCCTAAAGAGAGACTGCTTGCTCCCAGAAAATGGCACTGGCGATAAGCTAGAAAACACATAAAAAGTGACAAAGGCTATGGAAGAATGCTTCTTTAGGAAGACAAAGGCACAGGAATACCTTGCATCTAAATAATTACAAGTGATGGAGATACACTATGTAAAATGGAAGTTAAGAAATATGTTCAGATATCTGAAGTGTCAGTTCCTGAGGTAATCACGAGGGATGTCAGATTTATTATGATTTTGCATTCTGAGAGAAAAATCTAGACTGATGTGGCCTGAAGAAACACCTGCTATCGCTCTCGCGCGCGCTCTCTCTCTCTCTCTCTCTCTCACACACACACACACACACACACACACCAAACCTCATGAAAAGGTATTGTTCTTTCTTTCCCTTTATCCAAAAGAGAAGTAGTAACCAAAATAAAAATACTCTAAAGTTTTCTTCTTCATTCTCAAGGTCAACAGATTTCCTGAAAGACAAAATAGGATTTCAAACCAACTCTGAGATAATGGTAAAATAAATTAACACCAAAGCCATGCTAGAACTATTCTCCTTTATGAATATTTGAAGTCCAGTTAGTTAAGATTAAAACCTCTTACAACCAAATAAACCAATACACTTTTTTTTTACATATATATATTTATTTTCATGTTGTTTTTACATCCTTGCTGTGAGATTAAGATTTACTCACATATTTCTAATCGTATTTTTTCCCCCAAATTTTTATTTAAATTCTAGTTAGCATACACTGCAATATTGGTTTCAGGAGTTCAATTCAGTGATTTATCACTTACATACAAACACCCAGTTCTCATTCCAAGTGCCCTCCTTAATACCCATCACGCATCTAGCCCATCCTCCACCCACCTCCCTCCATCAACCCTCACTTTATTCTCTCCTCTTAAAAGTCTCTCATGGTTTGCTTCCCTCTCTTTTTTCCCCCCTCTCCCCTATGTTCATCTGTTTTGTTTCTTAAATTCCACATAGAAGTCAAATCATATGGTAGATGAAACTGACTGGGGACTGTCAGCGAATGTGATCAGAGTTAAACAGCAAATGGAAAGATTAGCTTTGTTTCAAAGGGAATCGCTGCACTTCACCTGCTACCCATAATTTCCAGGCTATTTTAAGCCTCAGTTTTGTGACCAGCTACATACTAGGATTTCCAGTATTACCCTAAATGAAAGAACCTAACAGTGCCCAAGTTCTTAACTGTTGATTTTTTAATTTCAGTAATTGGCTTTGTCAGTTGATAGTTTTAGGATGAGCCAAACAAGATATGAAAAGCAGCAGGACTTAACCAGAGTTGAAATTGAGCTGTAACATTAAGGGCAGGTGGAGGGTGTGAATATCAATCCCTTTGGGTCAATTGAATCTATTCTATATTCCTGTTAACCTGGCCCAAGCTTTTAAATATAAATGGCTCACAGAAGTATCTGAATGATCTTTGAAAAACCACAGTGCTGAAACAAATAATTGCTAATGAGTCATTGGAACTGAAGAAGAAGTCCACTGTTTTATGAGGTTTTCAAGATCAACAGCTCAGGTAACATACCTGATTAGGCTTTCGCTTATGCAAATACCCTTCATCTTGCCACTTGCCATTTGCTTTATCCTCCTAACAGAGTTCTTTAATCACAGATAGTTCTATAGATCCATCAGACTTCACTCATCATTATATCCTGTACTATGAATTAAGCTGGATATCATTTAGATATTATCCTTTATGAGTTATGTGCTATCTAAAGATTAGCAATCCTCACAAGACTGCCTGAATGTTGTGTTCCACACATAGTTACCTTCAGGCTCTGGGAGTGATTGCTCATTTTACTTAACATTAGAGTCTCCCCCTTCACTTTCCTTTCACATTCAGATCTTGACTTTTTCAATGGATAAAATTTCCACATGATTGCAAACTAGTCTCTAACCTCCAGTCCAGTAGAGTTAAACTCTTGGGGAATTTATTCAAGAATTTCAATTAATGGACTGAATTGAAAGCTTTTTCTACAAATAAGTGATGAGCTATAGGAAATTGGACTCTGAACAAAATCTCCTGGCAGTCATTTACACATCCATTATCTAACAGGAAAATTTTCCAACTTTACCACAAAGCTATCAAAATTATACAGCAAAATCAAATAAAATACATTTCTACTTTGGAAAATAGAAGCATGTTTTTACAGTTTGAAGAACAGTGAGGTTTCTAAACAAAATAGCTGGCATCACTTTAAACAAGCTGCTGATTTAGAAAGAGAAAGGGCTTGCCTCAAGACTGTGAATAAGAAGTTTTCCTTTGGCAATTGAGTAATAATTGGAGGCTGAAATAGAGCCACTATCAATCCCAGTGCCAGAGCCTCAAGGTCAAATGAAAAGCTAGTCTCTTCTCTCTTTTCCACATTTATTCCCTTTCTTTCCTTATTGAACATGACAAATACTTTTTTAAAGATAATCCCAATTGCAACCTTCATGTTCCAGGGAAAATATTCCCAGTTAGATCAAGACAAATAAGCAAACATAACTCTTCTTTGGTTATTCCATCATTTCCAGAAACCTGCCACTTTTGTTAGGACAGTTCATAAATCCTTCAGAGGACAGCCAGTTTGGGCCTACACTATATTTCCAGAAACTTAGAGTTGATAAAGCTGGCAAAGCTAGATTCCCTTCCCACATACATAGTTATTGATGCCCACTGTCTATTGCTTTGCCACTTTCAGGAAATTTGAACAAACGATTTGAATATTCACACACATAATATAGCAAAAGTAACCAAACAGGCATTGTTAACTACTATTATGTGCCAAGCATTTTACTAGGTGTGGTTACATCCTTTTCTTATCCCGAGTGCCAAGACAAAGACATGGTGGGAACTCTGAGTGCAAACTCCACATTTTTATTCAACTTTTCTATGACTATTCCAGTCCACATTTTTTTTCTAAGCAACTACAGCATTTATATCTATGTTTCTGATTTAATTCAAGGCAGTGAATGTCCATCTGACATTAAGTAACATTACAGAACTTGGCACATGCTTAGCATACAGTAGATATATATTACGTATTTGCCTTCCTCTTAAACATAATGTATATACTTACATAAACACATGACATACATTATGTAATATCTCTCTAGATACTGGCCTTGCATTTTATACCCTGTACTTAACAACCTTCCTATCACAAGGGGGTGGAGAAGAGGAAGATCACCAAACCACCCATGTAGAACTAAATGATAGATCAATTGATACTCTGCCCAGGTAATTCAGATCTCATACAGCTATTTGACATCTTTTCTCATTACTCATATCTCCAAAGCAATCATTTTAAGGTCCCAAATTAACAGTGACAACTAGGTGATCCCAGTCCCTACGTATTCATTCAAATATTTGTCAAATTGAGGACAAAGTGTAAGTTCAATCACAATACTGTTCCGTAACTACCTCATACCTGGCCCTAGGAAAGAGATTTTAAATCACCTTTTGAAGAGTTGCTATTAACTGTTTTTATTTCTCATACTAGTTGACACAAATAATCAGCTCAGTTTCCTTGAAATATCTTCCTCACTTAACTGCAGAACATCACATTCACCTGGTTTTCATTTCTACTCCTTCTCAGTCTCCTTTACTGATTCCTGCTCAACTCCCCTACAAAGTAGCCCAATATCTAGAACAATACATGTAACATGGTACATGTCTCATATATGTTGCTTGAATGAATCAATCAATTTCATTAACAAATGTATTGAAAACCTACTAAGAAGTAGGTTAAGATATGGCTCCAAGAACAATGGTATCTTTTTATTTTTTGGCACATCTGCCTGTTTGTGGGATTAGTCTATCAAGGGAGAAAAGGCACAATGTTTACACTTCTTTCAGACAGTTTCAGCGACATCAGTCCTGTAAATCATCTCTCTCCAATTCCCATACAATTTTTAAAACCATTATAATTAAATGAATAATAACAATTTACTATCGGTCAGTTTCCAGTCAGCTTTATACATCAATAGAGATTTTCTTTGCAATATGGAAACTTTATGGTCCATTCATATCTTCTTTACAATCAATATGTCCAGTATATTTATGGATATTTTATGACTTAGCATACTACTTTAGTATTTTAGACTATTATAAAGGACTTGGCTGTTATAATTTTTCATTTTTAATGCATTATTGCTACATCTCTGATTTATTTGATTTTGTGTCATTTGTTAGGAACACAATCTCCAACAGTGGTTCCTTTGGGAATATATTATCTGCTTTACAGAACCATTTTCAGAAATGTGTTGTGATGGAAAGCAACGAGAGAATGCATTTATATGTTTTTAATATAAACCACTCCTATGTGTATGTTATGGATTTATCAAGGTAGTAGTAATGATGGAAAGTGAAGATTTCAGATATGTGTAATTTGAATGATAAATATTTAATGATAAAATGCAGCCATGACAAAAATAGATCGCATATTGACATTGCTCGAGTTTTGTTGTTTTTTTTTTAATTAATAGAATTCACGCAAATGAATTTTGTCTCGAAAGTTGTTATGTATCTTGAAAGCAAAGAATTAAAAAGACCCTCTGGGGAGTTCAAATTTTAGCGATAAAAATAATAACTGCTAGAACTTCTACACCCAAATAGGTTTTGTTCTCAAAGTGATAGCCTTACAAGGCAACACCAGATTCCAATCATGGCACCATATGTTCAGAACGTTTTGAAAACTCCACCTTCGAAAATGTCCCCAAAGCATACATCACACTCTGGATTGTCCTCAGAGGGCCACACATGTTCATTCGCTGAGGGCGGATGAAAGAACCAAAACCATTTTCTGTCAAGTCCAATAAATCAGGTGAATGATAAAATTAAGTAATACCATCTTCAATCTAAAACAAGATTTAACTACAAAATAAAAAGGCAGATGTCCTTGGAAAGAGTGTATATTTGCTCTGAAGGCAAAGCCAAAAGAGGAGATTTTAACATGTATTGAGCAATTGCAGCAGGGTTGAAATGTGTGCAACCTCCAGGGGTAAGTACTTTAAAAGATATCAGTGTTTGATTATACACTCAGAAACTCTGGTGTTTTAAAAATTCCTTGCTATGGATGTTTGTAAATTTAGGTACCTGGAGACAACCTTCCCCATCTTTCTCAGGGTTATGTCACCCAACTTGAAAAATACCCATGACTGGCATTACCACAAAAGAATTTTAGAAAGACGTTAGTTCACCTTTCAAAATTTCAAATGGATATGTAACATACGAAAGAAATAAAAAATGTAAACTTTAATTTTATCCCCAATTTATCTATTTATTTTGACTAACATTGAATGCTTAGTCTTCTAGATACTGTTCTAAACACATTGATCATATTAAAAATTTTTATTTTATAAGAATATTGTAAAATACAACCTATTATTAGCTTCATTTTTAAAATGAATACCATCTAAATTTATTCCTAGGTGGAATTTAGGAAACAAATGAACAAAGGGGAAAAAAATAAGAGAGAGCACCAAATCAAGAAAGAGACCCTTAATCATAGAGAATTGATGGTTACCAGAAGGGAGGTGGGGATAAGGGGATGGGTAAAATAGGGGATCGGGATGAAGAAGTGCACTTTTTATTTTTTTAGTGTTTATCTAATTTTGAGAGAGAGAGACAGACAGACATAAGAAGAGCAAGGGAGGGGCAGAGAGAGACACACACAGAATCTGAAACAGGCTCCAGACTGAGCTGTCAGCACAGAGCCTGACTGATGCGGGGCTTGAACACACAAACTGCAAAATCATGACCTGAGCCGAAGTTGACCGCTTAACCAACTGAGCCACCCAGGCGCCCTAGGATTGCACTTGTGATGAGCACAGGATGAGGTATGGAAGTGCTGAATAACTACACCACACAGCTGAAACTAATATAACACTGTATGTTAACTAAGTGGAATTAAAATAAAAACTTAAAAAGTGCCACTAAAAATCACACAGCTCAAGAGAGGTAGAGCCAGGACAGATCCGAATCTAGATCCTGTTCTCTGAACTATAGTGATATAATTGCTGAGAATATTGGCCAAATTACTACAACAAATTAGAAGAACGTGTGTTTCAAAGGTATTAAAATCTGCAGGAATGAGGAGAAATAACAGTAAAACACCAGCCATTTACAGGTTTTTCTTAATTGCCCAGTTTTCCAAATGCTAAGGATGCTTGTAATGGTACCATTATATACATGCCTACCAAGCCCCGGATCCCAAGCCCCAGACCTCGCAGGCCAGGCTTTGCTTAGGAACCTCGGTGATGTATTGAAAGTGTACAGCTTGCATACACGTAGAAAACATTCTTACCTAATGATACCTACGACCACAGGAGCTTCATACACATGATTCTATGAGAGGAAGAAATGCAAGGTATTTAGGTATCAGGCACTGGGCTAGGCACCAGACGGCACCTGAGAGGTGGAATACAATTGCCAGCCTCCTGGAGCTCACATCTTGAAGGGTAGATGGTGAAGAAACAAGCAAACAAATTAAATGCTATTTGACTTATGAGGAAAATAAACATGGCACTGTGGCTGAGAATAAAGGGGATGGCTAGGAAAGGTCTAGAAGACCACAGCCAGGCCCTTTAAGACCACATCTCATGGCAGTAAATCAAGTGTAGACATGGCACAGCAAGAAATTATGAACCCAGCATCCATCTGAGTGGCACAGCTCAAATGAAATTCTTTTATTAAGGTACAACCTCATCCTAAATTGGTAAACCCAACTCTCACACTAGCCTAAAGATAGTTAAAAGGCAAAAACCCCTCTTCCCTGAAGGATCCTTCACGTGTGATTCTACTATGAGTGTGCCTCTGAAAATCACAGGAGATTCCAGAAATCAGTTCCCTCCTCGCCATTGTGTTAACCTCACATGTATCCTCACACTGCTGATTTTCGAGTCATAGTAATACGCAAGAAAATAACAGTGCTCAAAGATCAAGAATTCTCTCTTGAGAATCCTCAAGTATGAACTAGTCTTTGCAAACTGGCCTACCCCAGAAAGCCTCTCAAAGGACGTGATATTTAAAATGCAATCTAAAAGATGAGAAGGAATCAGTCATGCAAAGCCCCAAGAAAAAGAGCCTTACAGATCTGGTTCAAAGAGCAAACTTTACAAATACTGGTATTAGGAAAAGGTCTCCCTGTATTGGCATTGCCATATCTTTCTTAACACATTTGTACATCATCATTCCCCACCACCATTAAACCAGCATCCTATGATAAGTTGTGGGAGCTATTATCAAAAAAAGCAGAGTGTGACTTTGGATTCCCTTCTTTGGGGATCTTATCTGTTCTTTGTATCTTTAGATACAGCCCAACTTCCCAGATAGGTCCAGGGACTCCTATCTGGATGTCAAAGATGTTGCTCAGACTGAGATGTGCTCCTTCAAAAGCTAAGCATCCACACATCACTGAAAACACAAACACTAAAATCACGTAAGTATTATTGAGAGGGGAAAGGTGAAGGGGCTCTAACTATACCTGAATCAAAAAGGGTTTTGGGGTTTTTTTTGTTAAATCTAAGAAAAAAAAACAGGTAGCTCATCACAATGTAATCCTATTCATGGAAAAGAAAATGCAAAATATTAGCTGGACAAAAAAACAGGGAGTAAAGTTCATTTAAAAAAGGTAAACTAAATTCGGTATATAGGATTATAATCCCAATTACAACTCTCCCTCTTTTTGTATGTATTTCCAAAAGGAGGTAAATAATCTTTAAATTATTTTTAAGGAAAATACTCCCCAAGTGTACAACGCAATTCTACTATTTCAATAATGATACCTCAGTGTTACAAATGAAGCCAAATGTGCCAGTGGTGCTAGTTTTGAAACACAAGCACAAACGGCTTAGCTTGTCACTCATAGGCAGTGTGCAAACCTTTCCCCAGGCTGCTAAGTGGTCCTGATTGCCAGGCCTCCCCAGCGTCACACCGATTCGCTCAGGGGTGGTTGAGCAGGAGGCACGCGTACCCATGCATGTCCTCAAGGGACACGTGCCTGCAATCGCACAGCCCCACGCCCCAGGCAGCAATGCTGTTCGGTGTGCATTGTGCATGTGTATCTCTCTCTGGCTCCACCATCAGAATACGTGCTACAGTTTATCACCCGCTTGCTCCTTCTGTGCTTTGTAGTCAGTCAGCTGCTGCAGCTGCTTCTTAACATCACTACTCTCTTCCAGTTCCTTCACGGATTATTTAAAAAGCATTTAAGAATTATGTCCCAAGCACTGTGTTAGGCACCAAGTGAACAAAACAGACATGATACCTGCAGGGCTTATGATGTAAAAAGGAGAGAGACATTAAACCAACAAATTTAGCCTCACAACTTGCACTGATATAATACTATTGGGGGAATACCGCAAAGTCATATACACTTAGGTTCCAGAAGACCTTTCTGAAGAAATAATAATTAAACCAAGGTCTATAGGACAAATAGGAGAGAGCTGGGGGAGTGGGGGGGGGGGGTAGTGAAGACATTTAAGGAATAAATTACAACGTGGAGAAAGACTAAGAAACATAAGCCCTTGGCGCATGTGCAGAATAGTAACATCAGTCAAAGGGGTGAAACTGGCATATGATGATGTGGGGAAAGGAGGAGGAGCCAGATCAATGTTAATTATTTTTACCACAGGGATTGGCCAATGAACAGTACTCACAAATCTGCTTGGTTACATGTTAAATGATCACTCTGTGATAAAAAAAAAAAAAAAAAAAAAAAAAAAACTAAGAAGGTGGCACAAGTGGAAGACAGGAGGCTGGTTCCAGGTGGGCTCCATCTCTTTTCAGTGAGGTGAGTTTCTTCCTTCTCCTCCAGTCACTTATACCCCATTCTGATTTTCATGGAAAAGCTTAAGTTATTAAAGACCCAGATCCCTCTTTTCCTCTATGCAGTAAATCCAGTAACTAGCCAGAGAAATTTTCTGGTCCTTCCTTACTCAGCTGTGTCCACTCTTCGTGGAGGCTGCTTTGTCATTAAAGCCTAAAAGATGATTTAAGCTTGGGAAGTCGATTCCCAGATAATAAAATCTTTACATTTCCCCCATATTACAAGGAGATACTACCTTGAATTCTATTGAAGATACACTCTTTCTAATAAAAAGAATTTAGTATGTTAGAAGTAAAAGTTCGATTTCACATTTGATTTCCAATTTGCCAACATTTGACTTCAACAATGAATTGCATTATCTTAACATTTTATCACAGGGTACCTTAATTTGAAGTCCAAAATTCTAAGACACCATGAAGAAGCTCCCTGAATTACAAACACTGAGAACCATTTGTGCTTAGAAATTTTCCTGCAGAAGTCTGTAACAGTTGCCAGATTCACAGTAGGGTTCAAGAATGAACCCTAGGGGCGCCTGGGTGGCTCAGTCGGTTAAGTGTCCGACTTCGGCTCAGGTCATGATCTCGTGGTTCATGGGTTGAGCCCCGCATCCAGCTCTGTGCTGACAGCTCAGAGCCTGGAATCTGCTTTGTATTCTGTGTCTCCCTCTCTCTCTGCACCTCCCCCACTCATGCTCTGTTTCTGTCTCAATAATAAATAAAAAGCATAAAAAAAAAAGAGTGAACCCTACCAAGCCTTCCCATCACCGCCATCTGATGAGCCTGGCCAATCAAAATCTTCCCCCAAACTGACAAATGTACAAGAAGAGAAAGAAGTTGTTTTTCCACTAGCATTGCTAAGCTTGGGCTGCAATGGCCTGCCATATGGAAAAATCCTTTCAAAACACAACAAATATGTAAATAAATAGACACATGGGTAAAAAATAGGCAGAGATAGACTTCTGCCATCACTGAGTCCCTGGTTCTACTCATTTTTAAAGCCCTACTTCTTGTATCTCTTCCTCCAGGTCTGAGATCTATCCCCAATATTCATCCAAGCTACTTAGCTAATCAATTCTTTTTAAGCAAGTTTGAATTGGGGTTCTCTGTCACTTGCAACAGAATTAGTCCTGGCTTGTAAAATATCCGCCCCACCCCCCAAACCTTAGGAATCATCTCTTTCATGTAGGGATCTGATATCAGAATTCAACAGAGGCTTAAAGATATTAAAATTGACCCAACATACAATACATTCCTATTTGACCAGTTACTTTCTGAAATATTACTAGGACTTAGAGACCTACATATATTTTAGTGGATTTAATTCTAATGGCAGAAGTTAAAGCCTAATTAGAAAGCTGTGGGAATCTTATTAAATTATATTTACACATTAAATGTTGGCTTAATAAATGTTATAAACCATAAGATCACTTGAGGTTACAAAGCAGATGGCGTATTTTAGATAAATTTAAAGGAATTAGGCAGCTCTCATAAAATTATTGCATCCAGAACATGTCATAAAAGACTAAAAATTCTGTGACAGAAAAGATCTGTACATCTTTTCAATTTGATTCTACTGGTAATGATAATTTAAGGAGTAAAAACCGGTAAATCACAAAATATAGAAACACTCTGTCTAATCAATAGTGTAAGTCTCTAGAACATCCTCCAAATCAATAAGATATATAATAAGGACAAGAACCACCTAAGAGTAAATAAAAAAAAGTGAATTGTAACACAGCTCAGAAACATTATCCAAACCATATTAAAAGTGCATTTAACACAAGAATGTTATGAGTCTTAACTTCGGTAGCACTGGCAACAAATAAAATTTATCTTTCCTTCTTCATACTACAGAGTCATAACATTCCTGAAACCTCACAAAACTACACAACAAATAGTTTTAAGATTCTCAGACCACCTTAGTACTTTCCTAGAGACTCCCCACCTGCAGATTTTTTGCAGTATCTAGATCAAAGGTTATAATTACTAAATTCAATGACCAGTTATTGTCTGAGATGTGCATTATGAATTTAATTTCTACTCAGAGAAAAAGCAATGTAGTGAAACCTCACTGAGAATAGGATGTTTTAGATAAATAAATTTCAGGGGGGCTGGGTGGCTTGGTCAGTTATGCAGCCAACGCTTGATTTCAGCTCAGGCCATCATCTTAAGGCCGTGAGGTCAAGCCCAGCGTGGGGTTCCATGTGCTAAGCATAGAGCCTGCTTAAGATTCTCTGTCCCCTTCCTCCTCTCCCCCCACTTTGTTCTCTCAAAATAAAAAATAAAAAATAAATAGATAAATTTCACCAAATTGATAAGGAGGCAAATAGAATGAATTTTAGATGTAAATTTTCCTTTTAGCACAAAAAAATAGAACATATTTTCTTAATGTCTCAAAGATAATCATCAATATGGAGATTTTGTTTCATTTTCTTTTTTAGCCCTCTAGGTCAAACTTTTGATTATTCCACTTACGTCATTGTATATGCCACTAACACCTCATAATAGCTTTACACACACGCGCGCACACACACACCCCTTCAGATTTGATCTTCCAATCCACTGTGGATGGGTCAACAACATAACCAGGCTGTTTAAGAACTCTAGGTTTATTAAGAGTCATTAAAATTCCGGTAGAACTCAGAAAGTCAACTCCGTGTCTTTATAGGAAGGTCTTTGAAATCACTATTTCAGAGGCCTCCTCAGTTTATTTCCTTACTTCTACTGCAAGTTATACCCTTAAAAAATGGCATTTCAGAAAGCAGGACTGCAGAGAGAAAACCACCTTCAAATACATGAAATGTCAACATAATTATACATTTATACAGTTTGGTCTGGGGTTTCTGGCCAACAATCTGACTTCTAAACATAGACTAGCAATGATTTATGGAGAAGACAGTTCAATCCTTTACTTGCCCATTAGCATCACTTTAAAACATTGTTTGTTATAACCACACTATACCTCTTATCCTATCCAGTCTTCTTAAAAGAACAGTGTGAACCTTCCCGGAACAACGAAGGTTATCACTTGTTGTGCACATCCTGAATGCCAAGCATTCTACGTGCAGTGACGCATTAATTCTCATAGCCAAGCAGGTCTTCTGGTAGTGGCTGTACACATTCTGCTCTTTCAACTTTGGGGTGCCAGTCATCAACATTACAACATGAATAATGTTCTTTAAGGATGGAACCCAATTCATGAGTGGCCTAAAGGTTAGTACTATTTTGACTCCCCTATCACAGGAACTAAGGAAAATAAGGTTTATAAAGTTATGCAAAAGATGGAGATACTTCAGAGAAGAGATCTTGATCACTGTGACAGTCTGCATCCTACAGCTTCCTATAGATACTATTTAACTGGGATGTGTTAAGACATACCAATTGTGTTAAATATCTATGTCCCCTCAAAATGCCTATGTCGAAATCCTAACCCCCAATGTGATGGTATTCGAAGGTGAAGCCTTTGGGAGGTTATTAGGACCTGAAGGTAGAGCCCTCATGAATAGGTTTAGTACTCCGATAAGAAGAAACGTACAAGCTTGCTCTCTCTCTCTGTCTCTGCCATAAGAGGATACCACCAGAAGTCGTTCTAATTAAGAACCAGACCATGCTGGAAACCTGATGTCAGCCTTCCAGGCACCAGAACTATGAGGAATAAATGTATGTTGCTGAAGCCAACCAGTCTATGGTATTTTGTTATGGAAGCCCAAACTGACAAAGACCACACTCATAGATGCAGACACTTAGATACACATGCACCAAACACTCACAATGCAGAAATGGCCTAAGTTAGTTTCAGACTATCCAACAATAGCCAGGAATCAAAGTCTGTTTTTCAACAGTGCTCTAGAACAAACCAAGATCGAGGAAAGTCCTGAGGACTCTAAGAGATCCCTCAAACCTAAAGGCAGCTTGCAGAGCCAGCACACCACAGACTAGGTTCTTTGACAACAACCCTGCTCATCTGAGATCCTTAAGAGTGAAAACATATTTGACTAATCGACTTGGGCAATACAGTGCCATGGATGATGCCAAATTATCAGAGTATTTCCTAAATAAAGTCTAGAGGTGAGAAGAAGTGACCTGTCTCAGATCTATAATCATGCTTATCATGAATTTGAACTTACACTTGAAGGTTTTTGCATTTACCTGGAGATGCACACTCATCATGAAATATTTGGTTATCAAATTTCCTTAGACTGAGTTAGTTCTTCTATAAACCCAGACCTATCTTTTATCCTGAAAGACAAAGCACTGTAGAATGCAAGTGAATTCCAAGGTAGATCTACAGCTAACAGTTTGAAGGACCCCGTGTGCAACTTCTACAAGAACAATCCATCAGAGGACATGCACCATCACCACCCTGGAGAGTTCTACTCCAACACAGTGAGAATGGACCATTTCCAAAGTCTGTTCAAGAGCCCATTCATTTTCTCATGTTTCATTAAGTACTTATTGAGAGCCTACCCTAGGTCTAACACTAGGGTTAGCATTAGACACTGAGATGAGTAAGGAATAGTCCTTGTCCTCAAGGAACTCACAGTCAAGTGAAGGAGAAAAATATACATGGTAGAACACACAGCAATGCTAACAAAATTTGAATTAAGTGCTAAGTGAGTCCTCAGTTCAGCCTGTGGGTAGTGCAGAAAGTGAAGAAAAAATTCACGCACACACAAAACAACATTTCTAGTGAGTTGTGAAGGACAAGTAGGACTTTGCCCAGTTAAGAAGCTGAAGAAAACTGGTGGAATCAGGTTTCTTCTTGCTGTATAATTAACTGTAAGCGTGTAAGAGAAAAACATTCTTCCGGGTCTCATTATACTAGAGCTTTGTCCTCCGTCAATTATATTTTCTCTGACTTTACAGTGAGTAATCAGGGGAGATTTACTAGGTCATTATTTGGATTAAAACAAAATATGCTGGATTCAGGTAGAAACTACTGCTGTATTTAAAATATTTTTCTAGGTCCTTTTTAAAAAAATCTGCCACAGTATCTTGACTTTTCAACAGCTCATGCTATGAAAACAGGAGACATTTTTCTTCAAAAAGTATAATTTAAAGGTCACAATTAAATTACACATCAACATCTATTAAGATCAAGTTAATACTCCCTGAAAATTAGATTACTCTCCCTAGTGTGTATTTAAATTGGCAGCTGGTGACTAGTATAAGGTGTTCCACATTGTTACACCACAGCAACATGGAAACTATTACATGGATGTAAAATATTGCTGATGTGGTGATCCCTGAGATCGTTTCCAGTAAACTCCAAGAGCTGAGCTACCTATTAAAAAATAGTGTCAGATCAGTTCTACAATTACCATGGCTTTAGAGAACTCCAGAACTACCTCCAAAATCTAAGCAATTCCTTCATTATAGGACAATAATATACCCTAGACCCAACTGCCTCATCAACTTAAAGATAAAGATCATCAAATATATTCTGGTGGAGAAAAACTAAGCTAAGAACTCATGATATTTTGGTATAGCTCCCAGGTGAAATCTTCATAGATTTCATTAAAGAAGTCTCTGCGGGTGTCCTGAGCAGGGTTGCTCCATCTCCTACTTGTCTGTTTTATCAACAGTCCACCCCAGTACATCCAATGAGGGAAGAAAAAGTACCCAATTCCTACATTGCTCATATACATACTCTGAATGGTACTAGCCTTGATTTCTCTTTCTACAGCACACCCTTATGCATGTGCAACCTCTAGCCCTGTTGACAACAGATGCGTGAACTCTGTTACATGACTTCCATTCATCTGATCAGAGTTCCGACTTGGAAAGGTTGAAGGAAAGCATCTGTCAACACTGCCATCTCACACTCAATTAAAGCTGAAATCAGAGGCATCAAACAAGGGGAAACAGTGACCAAAGTATTTGCCATTCCATCAGAAATGCTATTTGCCCAGAACCGCTGGCATTCACCTTGCTAACAGAAATACCTTCTTGGAATGTGTAGTATTTGTTGTATGTCTAGCTGGTCACTTTCATTTCTGATCTCATGCTAAGGTCAAAGTTACACACTTACCCTATCAGAACCTAGCAGCAATGGTCTGTTATTGTCCGGTCCAATTTATGAAGGAAATCTTCAAATTAGGACAGCGACTAGAGATGTGCAGAATGGCTATTTACAGACCACATGCTTCCTCGTAAGCACCTGGGAGCTGGCGGGGCAGGATGGTATGCACTGATAGGAAATGATACAAATGACAAATCAGCAATGTCTAATTATTCCAGCACTGCTCTGACTCAGAGACAAAGACAAGGAAACAGAGTTAGGGATGAAACTCCATCCTCCTCTAACCCTATTGTGCCTGTGTACTGCACTACATACTAATGTAACATCAAGCCCTATTTTTAGATCTCTGCCATCCACGGGCATAAATCATTCCTGTGCCTCAAGTCACCTCCGAGTTAGCAATGCCAAGTTTAACATTTTGCAGGATCCTACTAACAATGTAATTGAAAGCAAGTGATATTTAAAATGAATAGTGATAACTGTAAGAGAATAGCATTAGCCTATAAATAGATTTTTGCAAGAATTTATTAAGTAATAATTAAAAGAAAAAGTGACAAACGTGCCACTTAGCTAATTCTATCTTCACAATAGCTCTCACAGTTGAATTTGGAATGCTGTTCTGCAAAAAAAAAAAAAAAAAAAAAATGCAAATGGAACAGTCTTGTTTGCTTTTTACATAATACTGATTAATCCACCGTGGTTTCAGCCAAGAAGGTTCTCTCTGAATTGAACATCTGATTAAAGAAGGAAAGACACAGCACAACTAAAGGCATGAACTGGTCCAAGTGTTACTTTCTTTAACAGTCCATGACCATTTTTGGAGAAATATAATTTAAAGCAAAATCTTCTCTCAACTCAGAAATCCTCTCCCCAAAGGTAGCAGAGAGAAAGAGAGGGAAAAAACACTTTTACTTTTGAATTAATATTAAACCAGAATGTAATGTGCATCCATCACATGAAACCCACTAAGAGATGTCAAGGATGGAAGGGGATCTCATCCTTTTCTTTTTAATTTTTTAAAATGTTTTATTTATTTTTGAGAGAGAGAGAGGAGGGAGGAGAGAGAGGAGAGAGGAGAGAGGTGGGAGGAGAGAGGAGGGAGAAGAGAGGAGAGAGGAGGGAGAAGAGAGGAGAGAGGAGGGAGAAGAGAGGAGAGAGGAGAGAGGAGGGAGAAGAGAGGAGAGAGGAGAGAGGAGGGAGGAGGGAGGAGGGAGGAGAGAGGAGGGAGAAGAGAGGAGAGAGGGAGGAGAGAAAGAGAGAGAGAGAGAGAGAGAGAGAGAGATGGTGCGAGCCACGGAGGGTCAGAGAAAGAGGGAGACACAGAATCCTGAAGACAGGCTCCAGGCTCTGAGCTAGCTGTTAGCATAGAGTCCGACGCGTGGCTGCAATCCACGAACTGCAAGATAGTGACCTGAGCCAAAGTTGGACACTTAACCAACTGAGCCACCCAGGCGCCCCTCTTCCTTTTCTGTATAGCCAGGCAGATACAATGCACTACATACGTATTTTCAAGATAAACAATAACTAGTCCTCAAGTAAGAGGACCTGATAGCACCGTTTATCACACATATTTCATCTTCAATTTACCTGGTATTTGGGGTGACCATATGTGTGAGATAACTGTCTTTATCCAGAAAAGAAACAAACTCCCCCTATCTTTATGACAGGAGGTAGTTTTGCATCAAGGCTCCCACATAATTAGACTCCTACCCTCCTACATATACCAGGAGTGAGGAACACCACCTTCCTTATTGTTTACATTGCAGAGAGATGGCTCCCAGGTCCTTGAGGAAGATACTCCTGGATCACAGAGGTGAGGAAACATCCATCCAGTTTTCAGGAAGATTTATATACATTTCAAAGGCAGGAAAAAGTACTTACAAGTTTGCTAAGAAAGTGTTCTAGGAAAAAGGGAAAAAGAAGTCTCTTCCCTTATGTTCAACAGGGAAAATTAAACGTCTTAAGTTTTATTTGATCTTACACTATATATGTTCAGTAAAATGATCGTAATGCAAACTCATTTACAGAAGATATGTGATTACTGCAAGTCCCCAGAAGAGAAAATCAACAAAATGGGTAAAACAAAAATGCTTTCTACACCATTAAATCAGCACAAATTAATACATCATGCCAAACCACATGCATTATGGACTACAATGATTTTTGATAATATATTTCACCAAGGGGAAAGCAAATTCTTAATAACCCTTTGTCTTCCTGTCCATTTATGACAAGGATGATGATTTCATTTTTAATTAGTTCAGAAGAAAATGTATAATGATAACCAAAGGGAAACATTTTTGCTCCTCTGCATGAGATTATCTATACAATCGTTAGCCATTAAAAACATATTATACTGAGTACAAAGGGTAACTTTGCATTCATCTAAATAATGCATGTTACTCTACAAATGAGCAAAAGTATAGCAGAGATAAGGTACATGAATCAACTTAGCAAAATTCCCAATCAGTCCTACAGTCAGAACATGTATTTGGCTGATATGATGCATCTCAGACACGTAGTTCAAACTATTTAATGAACTTTCTACCTTTATGTAGTAATTTTCCACTAAGTGCTCTTATATACCATCATCTAATGTTAGCATTAAGAGGGATGTGTAATACCAATCAATAGCCAAATAAAACAAAACCACCAGAAGTTAGAAGGGGATAATGCAGAGAGTAATGCTTTCTGATGAGACCTTTAGAGGGCAACATCAAAAGGAATCATCCAGAGGCTGCAGCTATTAGTAGATCACATGCACCATTGAAGAAGTTGCTAACACAGCTCCTATTTAATGAAAAACAGTTGCAATCTTAGTTCTTGCTACATGTGCCTCAATTCCTCTAGAGAAATGCTTCCATAAAAGGAATATCATAAAGAATAAACGTTTAACAAAAACACTAAGCAGAATCCTAAAATCAGACATCATCCAAAAAGTTTTCTGGGTTTTGCTGTTTGGGAAGGTAGAGAAAGAGGCAAAAGGGAAGAAGTGCTCAATGCTGTCAAATCTAAAATCTTCCCTCAGATAAGAGAATCACTAAAGAGGACATCCTGGCCTGCTAGCCAGGAGAGAATCTGTAAAGCAACAGCTAACTTTTCTGTAGTCTGTTCTCCTTTAATTTACATGAAAAGAGAAGCTGTTTCTCCAACACTCACCCCTAACTTCCTACTGTGAAGACAGCTGCCTTATTTGCCTTTCAGCAAATTAAAAGTTAAAATAGCTTCACTGTCAGAAGTAGCAGCAGCAACGGAGATACTTGAAAAAGCTTCATTTTACTGCAGTGGAGTATTCCATTTCCCAGAGATCACCCCTACCTTTTGACTCCAAGAAAAATCCCTCAAGAAAGGATACCCTTCCTTTATGAACTCAGGATCACACTCTCTGCTGCTCCTCTCATTGACAAAAATCAAGATAAAATCCCTAACATGGAGGATTCTGCTTTCTTCATGCTCCTCGTGTACTGATTTTTGCTTTTGTATTCACCCTCTATCCATCACTGCTAATAAAAGTTATTAATAAAATTAAAACAAAAATTTAGGTCACACTGTAGTTTGAGCAAAAGTGTAAAAATATCTCTAGTATTTTCTTTTAAAAAAATGTTGAGAATGAGGAGCAATGAGAGCTCATAAATTAGTAAGAAAAAAAAAAGCAGATACCATTTCTTCCACGTGGCAAAAGGGAACATCAAATAAATGCTACCTAGTCCTAAGTTCGGTTGCACATGATTTTTACAAACAAACCAAATTCTGTTTCCAAAATGAATATCAAGTCGTGAATTCTGAAGAATCTTTAAAGCTATGTTTTCATAACTTTTGTCTAGGGACCTCAACATTTTCAAGATTCTGACTCAATGAACTGCAATTATTTTCTTAAGAAAGGCTTGCATTCAGAGAGGAAATGGAAACAGGAAGCCTGGAAGAAGAATTAGTTCATTAGGATCATATTACTGGACATCTTAACTCTTCTGCATTTGTATTTTCCTCAGTGTAATTTCATAACAACAACCTCTTCTTTCCACATTTAGCATATAAAAACTCACTGCTTTTGTTAAACTCTCCTGGATGACTGAATTAAGAATACTACTAAATAGAATATAAATTACTGTAGTATTTATTACATTAATATTATCAATACTATCAACCAGAGGCCATTAAAATTATTTTAATTTTGCATAAGCAATAAAGAATATTGTCTAAAGATATCATTTTTTTCATTCATAATCTTTTCATGGCTATTTTTTTGGCCATACTTTGTGAAATGCCACATGAAAGTTTTTGTCAAGTATCATTTCTAATGAGTAGCAATTATTTAGATAATGCAAAACTCATAAAGTCTTAGCAATTAAAGATATGTGGTTAAACCAACAAATAATATTTGGGTCAGTCTGCTAAACCTCCAATTAGTAAACTTTTAATAACAATATAAATTATTACCATTACCAGGCTCGTTAAATATGTGTTCAGACTTAATATCTGTAGTAATACTATGGAATTGAGCTTATATTCCCGTTTAATAGAAAGACAAAGTGCATTGCACACGCTCACACAGATGCTAAGTGCTAGACCCAGCCTTTAAATCGGAATCTACTTGAATCTAAAGTCCAGGATTTTAACCACTACTTAATATTACCAGGTATATTTATATCAATTGTCACTGTTGTAAATATATGTGTTGTTTTATTGGCATGATTCAAAACTCTAACAGTCCCCAAAGATTCCTCCAAGGACTTTATTTTTATTAAAAATTTTTGTCATAGTTTTTATTTGGGACATATTCTAATTCAAGGGCCTGACTCAACTGAACATGGGCTGATAATTATGGATTAGTTGAAGTGCAGTGCGATTTTGGTCATTTAGGCAAGGTCAGTTTTAAAACTATCAATTCCTTTCTTTTTAAATACATATTTTTGGAATATTGACCTTCTTTGAGTAATTCCTCCCCTATAATTTGGCTATCTTCCTTTTTTATTTTAATCTCAAGCCTAAAAGACAAAGTAATGAATTCATCCTGATCAGAACATCATCAAGCTAAAAACAAACAAGAGTTACCTTCCTACTGCACCAAGACTGTGTATGCCTTCCTCCCCAGGCCCCCATTTTCCAAGTTTATATATCAGATCATCTTTATGCTGCTGCAGAAGATCAGTATTTCACATTGTACTGATTTTTTTTTCAATTTATGACAGCATATTACAAGAGCTGTGTAAGATTTTTACAGTTCATGAGTCTCTAGCCTTGGATCAAGCCATGCTGCAGTTCAATCTTCTTCAGTCCTTGTTAGCAGAGGCCATTGTAACAAAACCAAAATATATGGAATACACAGTGTCAGCTCCAGTCCTAGACCATAAACTCAGGTGGGCAAGTATTACAACTTCTTTAATATTGATGTTTCTGTAACAGTGTGACAGAAACACCTCAATAAATTTAAAGATGTAGCCCCTCATCTACACCCTCACCTGCCCTCCCCAAAGTCCAAGTTTCCCAAGGTTATATCCAATTTCCATCCTGAGGAGAAAGCTTACTTGCACCACAACCTAGAGTAGGGGGTGAATCTGACCCTCAAATGCCATTGATTTGCAGAGGTATTTTGTCTGATATCCAGCGTCCTCCCTTGTCCTTGGTCACTGGCCCAAGGAGGTTACTGCCCAGTGTTCCCTCATGCTCGTCCACAGTAGCGCCCTCACTTCTAGATGCCTCAACTTCAGTAAAATTATTTGACTCTGTTCCTCTCTGCATCCCTCTGTGGTCTAACCTCCCAAAAAAAGGGAAGTCAAGGGAATAACAAAAATAGAATGGAGAGAGGAAGGCTATATTAGCTAATCTTAGAAAGTAATATCCAACTACATTTTAAAGTAAAAGTAGATAAGAGTTCTTTTTTCTGTATATGAAAAAAAAATGAAAATAATTGATGAGACTTTCACAACATTTAGAGGGTATTCCAAATGGAATTTTTCAAAGAAATAGAAAAAACAATCCTACAATATGTATGGAACCACAAAAGACCACTTCTTTCTTAAGAACAAAGCTGAAAGCATAAAAAATCCCTGATCTTAAATGATATTACAAAGCTATGTAATTAAAGTATTATTTAGTACTGTGTTGGCATAAAATACAGACACATAGATCAATGGAACAGAATACATAGCCCAGAAATAAACTCACTCATATATGGTCAATTAATTTATGACAAAGGAGCCAAGAATATAAAATGGGGAAAAGACAGTCTCATCAATAAATGGTGATGGCCAAACTGGAAAGTCACCTGCAGAAGAATGAAAGTGGGCCACTAACGTAGACCATACACAAAAATTAAATCAAAATCGATTACGGACTTGAATGTAATACCTGAAAATCATAAAACTCCATGAAGAAAACGCAAATGTTAAGTTTCTTGACACAGATCTTGGCAATGACTTTTTTTGTGTCTGATAACAAAAGCAAAAGCAACAAAAGCAAAAATAAACAAGTGTTACAACATCAAACTAAAAAGCTTCTGCAAAGCGAAAGAAACCATTAACAAAATGAAAAGGCAATCTATTAAATGGGAGAAAATATTTGCACATTGTACATCTGATAAGGGGCCACTATACAAAATATATGAAAAACACACTCAACACCAAAAATAACAAATGAGTGATTTAAACATGAGCAAAGGACCTGAACATTTTTTCCAAAGACAACATGCAGATGTACAACAGACACATGAAAAGATACTCAGCATCACCAGTCATCAGAGAAATACAAATCAAAAACACAAAGGGCTACCACCTCACAGCAGCAGAATGGCTACTATCAAAAAGACAAATAATTGTTGGTGAAGATTTGGAAAAAAAGAAACATTCGTACATTGTTTGGTGGAAATATATTTTGGTACAGCCATTGGGGAAAACAGTACGGAGTTTCCTCAAAAAAGTTTTAAAAATATTGTATGATCCAGTCATCCACTACTGAATATATACCCAAAGAAAATGAAAACATTAATTCAGAAATATATGTGCACTCCCCTATTTATTGCATTCCTTACAATAGCCAAGATATCAAAGTAACCTAAGAGTCTACTGATAAATGAATGGATAGAGAAGATGTAGTGCATAAATAGACAAATATTAGTCAGTCATAAGAAGGAATGGGATCTCACCATTTATGACAACACAGAAGGTCCTAGAGGGTATTATGCTAAATGAAAGAAGTCAGAGAAGACAAATACCATATGATTTCACTTATATGTGGAATCTAATAAAACCCCACCAGAAACTGGTGGCTGCCAGATGGGAAGCGGGTAGGGAAGAGGCGAAACAGGTGGAAGAGATTAAGAGGTACAAACTTCCAGTTATAAAATAAGTAAGTCATTAGAACTCCGAATTGAGGCCCTAGCTGGCCAGTGAATTCACAAGTGTAGGGAGTATGCTACATGAGGGGCAAGTCTTTCGCTAACACCAAAAGGGTCCCAGCCCAATGAGTGGAGTTTGACAGTAATTCTTGCTACAAGTATAAAAAATTAAAATAAATTAAATCATAGAGTTACAAAGTACAGCATAGAAAATATAGTAAAAAAATATTTTAATAACATTCTTTGGTGATAGATGGTAACTATTCTTATGGTGAGCATTGTGTAAAATTAACAGGATTGTCAAATCACCATGTTGTATACCATAAACTCAGAAACCACTGTATATCAACCATACTTCCATAAAATGTTTTAATTAAAAATAGGACTACCATATGATCTACTCATCCCATTTCTGCATATTTATCCAAAGAAAATGAAAACACTAACTTGAAGAGATATATGCACCCCCATGTTCACTGCAACATTATAAACAAGCTCACAGATACAGAGAACAGATTGGTGATTGCCAGATGTGGAGGGTGGCAGATGGAAGAAATGGGTGAACTATTTTTGGTTTTTGTTTTTAGTTAAAATAATCTGAATTTTAAAAAGAAAGCAGCAAGACGTGTTCTAAAGGGCTTCTAGGACACTTTTGCTCTGAAAAGAAAAGAAAAAAAGAGAAATGAGAGAAAAGAAAGAAAAAAGAGAAAAGACACAAAAGGAAAAGGCCCCCCCCCCTCCTCTCCTCCCTCCCTGTTTGGGGGACTGATGTGAGGATATGATGTCTGGGACCATTTTTTAAACATAAATTGACAAGCTCAAGGATGAAACAGTGATGTGATGAAGAAGGCTGAAGCAGAGTTGGGGGGAATGGGGGTGTGCAGGGAAGAGTCAGGATTCTACGTGACCTCACAGATGCTGCCCCAATTTCTACCTATTCTTGGCGAAGGAAAGTCATTAACTATTTTGCTGAACGATTGGGGCCATTCAGCCAAGCACTTGCAGCCCAAAGTGAACCTTAATGATTGTGTTGGCCAAAGATAGGCTTTATACCTAGGCTTCTATGATGCTGAAAATGCTCTCTTGGTTTGCTGGGGGTGGGAGGCAGGGGGTAGGGGTAGAGTGGTAGGGATAGGGAGAAAGACAGCTCCCAGTGGCCCTCTGCTGAGGAGCCACCTTGCCAGCCCTAGACTGCTTACACCCATCAGGTGTGAGAAAAAAATCCTTATGCGTCTAAGTCATTTGTCTCCACTTCTGCAACATCATCTATTTCCTGCCTTAATGCCACCTATGTTGTCAAACAAGCACAATAAGGTATTAGTTTTTGGAATGTGACACAACACTACTAAAGTTATTCTTTTAAAAAACTGGAGCCTATTCTTGGGACTTCAAATGTGTGCTATGTGACTTCCCTAAATCTCTCTTTGAGGGACTGAGGAGTACCTCAAAAGAGATAGGTAGCCACCCCCTAGAGCAACTAACACTAGGACGCAAGAGGCCCAGATGACCACATTTAAAGACACACCTCGAGCATGAAGCAAGATGTTGTCAGCAGGGAAAAGACAGTCTTCCAAATATGAGTCCACAACCAATTGTCACAGTGACAGAAGCTTCTAATTATGGGTGTCCTTTAAGCTTCTCTCCTGTGTTCAAATATAAACAGCATGCTCTAGACTCTAGAGTCAGTAGCAACAGGGATTTCTTTATTTAAGTGGCTAATTCTTCCAAACAATTAAGAGGGGAGCCTATAGTCCTTAGTAAAAAAAAAAAACTGACAGGGATATGGGGATAATGGCATTTGCAAATTTAATATCATAAAATTTTTCCTCTAATTTTGGGTCCTTGCTGCTTTCTCATGTCCACTGTGAGACATAAGTTATAAGCTGTATTCATGTACTCCAACACCTAGAACAGGGTCTGGCAAAGAGCAGGCAGTCTCTGGAAGAATCAGTCACAGAAAAGGATGTTGCTATGTGAGAGCTGTGTTCCCCCCAAATTCGCATGTTCAAATCCCAACTTCCAATACCTTGCAAGGTAACCATATTCAGAGATAACTTCTTTGAAGTCATGATAAAGCTCTATTGTGGCTGATAAGGTGGGGTCCTACTCCAATATGACTGGTGTCCTTAATAAGAAAAAGATGTATATGCCCAGAGAAAAAGACTACATGAGGATACAGCAAGAAGGTGATCATCAAGCCAAAGAGGCCTCAAAACCAAACCTGCCAACATCTTGATCTTTGACTTGTAGCCTCCAGAGCTGTGGGAAAAAAAAATTATTCCTGTTGTTTATGCCAACCAGTATGTGATATTTTGCTATGGTAGCTCTAGCAACTAATATACATGGGAATATATATGTTTCATTACAAAATAGTATTGCCAAATTCTAAAAAATTGACAGTTATTTTTGTAAGCTGAAATTCCTCTCCCTTTTATTGATTAGTTCTTGTGTTTTGGATCTGGTATATGCTACATGGTATCTATATTGTATTTTTATTTACAATAACTCACAATAGATTTAATTTTGCTATTCTAAGATGCTTCCAATTTTGTTTTCTAAATATAACCAAATGTGAATTATAGGAAATATATTTTTAGGAAAGCAGACATTTAGATCTCAAATTCCACATACTGACCCAGAAAGTTCAATACAGGGCCCCACATCTTTCTTTTTTTCCTATTACTGCAGAGCCTGATGTGGGGCTCAAACCCATGAACCATGAGATCATGACCTGAGCCGAGATCAAGAGCTAGATACTTAACCAACTGAGTCATCCAGATGCCCCCGCCCCACATCTAACAGATACATTTAGGTTGATTATGTAAATGCTTACCACTTCAAGCATCTAATCTCGATGACATTAGTACAGTGATATACTAAAATATGGTTAAATACTAAATTTCCTTAATATTCATATATTTGGGAAACTACTTTTTTTCTCTATGGTGCACAAAATTGGATTACTCAATTACTCATAATCTCTGGCTTATAACCTATTCTCATTATTCGTATTCATATGACCCACTTTTATTTATTTAGCCATTTTTCATAATGTAAGTAGGAACCAAGAATCTCCTCACCCAAAAGAACTAACACTCTGATCACAGCCCATCTTCAGCTATGTGGTCCCCTAATATGAGATCCCTTTTGACTCCAGACCTGAGACAATAACCATACTGCATCCCATATTCCTAATTCCCTTGACATCCTTGTTATACAGAATTACTATATCTCCCTGTATTTAAGAGATATTTTCGTTGTTTTTAACTTTATAAAAACAGTATGTTGTAAATGATTTTTTAGAACTTGATTTTAACTTATATTGCTAAGATTCATTCATATTTATAAATGCTGTACTTCATTCAACTGCTAGATCATATTTTATTGTGAATATGTATCACTATCTATTGTCCTATTGATATGCACTTGGATTATTTCCAGGTTATACCTTAAATAGCACTGACATGAACCTCCCTGTATGTGCTTTCTGTTATACATGTAAATGAGCTTCACTTGATACCTAGTAGTGGAATTTCTGGAACAAAGTATGTGAATCTGCAACTTTTTCTAAAATGTAATTATTTTCCAAAATGATTGCACTAATTTGCTCCCTGACTAGCAATGAACAGCTACAAGATCTATATTCTCTCCAACTGATATTATTAGGCTTTTAAATTTTTTGCCAAAAGAAGAGTGTAAAATAATATTGTATAATTGTCCCTATTTGCATTTCCATGATCACTAAGAGATATGAGGTGACATAATGAACATCTCTTCACATGTTTGTTGGCCTTAAGAGTTTCTCTTCTATGAAATACCTATTAAGATATTTTGCCCATGAGGCTCCTAGGTGGTTCAGTCGGTTGAACATCTGACTCCTGATTTCCACTCAGGTCATGGTCTCACAAATATGAGATAAATTCCCATGTCCAGCTCTGTGCTGGGTGTGGAGCCTGCTTAAGATTCTCTCTTTCACGACTCTTAAATGTTGAGAACAATCTGAGGGCTAATGGGGGAGGGGGCGGGGAAGGGGGATGATGGGCATGGAGGAGGGCACTTGTGGGGATGAGCACTGGGTGTTATATGGAAACCAACTTGACAATAAACTATAAAAGAAAAAAGATTCTATCACCCCCTCCACCCCTCCCCCACATGCGACCATTTCTCCCAAAAAATACAAAAAAAAAAAAAAAAAAAAGATCTTTGCCCATTTTTCTAATTCATTTGCAGGAGATGTTTTTGTGCTCTTGACACCAATCTTTAGTCAGTTGTGTATATTGTGAATAACTCCCTCTAGTTTGTTATAGGACTTTTAATTTGCTTTAATGATCTCTTGAACTCAAGTTTTTACTCTTAATATAGTAAAAATTATGTCTTTTATAATCAACATGTCTTATGCATTATTTAAGCAAAATTTTCCTACCTCTAGGTCTAAAACACATTCACCTACATTTTCTACTAAGTGTTTAAAGATTTGGTTTTGGCATTGAAATCTTCATCTGAAGTTAATCTTTTTATATAGTGTAAGTATCTAATTTCATTTTTCTTCACCCTTAATAAAATGTTCAGGTTTTGATGTCTAGTTACAGGAAACTGCTATTACACAATTCTAAAATAAGCTATCCCAAAATTCTGTTATTACTTACCTAATACTTTCCTAAATGAAAGGAAATCTTGCACAATAGAAATATAAGTTGCTGATTTCATCATATACACTAAAATGATAGTAAAAAAAAAAAAAGAGAAACAGGAAGGTGATTTTCCTAACAACTAAGCATTCCCAATCCCTTCCTTAAGGCATATTTATAAATCTAACATGGCTAACTGAAACGCACATACAAACATACACATGCCACACACAGAAAGTCACAGCAATGCAGAAAAAGCAAAGACAATCATTGCTTCACATATCAGCTTCCATTTCTACTTTTGCATTCATACCATGATTTGTTTTATAGTCACTTTTTATTAGTTATTTTTAAATCTGCTCTAAAATTAAACTAGTAAACCCGCCTTATATATAAAACTAATTCACAAATAAAGAAATGGCATACTAAATAGTAAATTAATTGCCAAAGATCAACTATCTCAGAGGGGCTCTTGTTTCTCTCCCGTTTCTTCACCAATTTACTCTGTAAAAGGGTTTAACTTTCAATCCATTTAACAAACATCTATGATGAGCAAAGCAGTGCACCAGAGACTAAAAAGAACACAAATTTGCTCCGTAACATAATCAGGGAGCCATGAATAAATTTAAAATGGGACCAACTATGATAAGTTATATAATAGAAGTGCCCACAAATGTTGATTGAATTCAATTGTTTGTACTTACTAAGCACCTAAGGTTATGACATTGCACATTTCAACAATCTCACTGAATAGGCATTTTTTTAAATTTCTTTTTCAAGAATCTACTTCATAATTTTATGATGTTGGAAATTCACAAAATAATCAACAGGAGTGCAATTTGTTAGGCAAAATCTACTTGCAGGCATGTCTCAGACCATATGATAAACACTGGCACAGAAGATGATGAATGTTACCAACATATCTGATAAAGGCTTTTCTCCAAGCCCAAGAGGGAAGAAGAAGAACTGAAGAATAAGGTCTTTTCAAACTCTCCCCTCTTAGTGTTTATAGTCAGACAGCTCCAGTCTACTCAGTCACTGGGCTTTAGGTTTCCACCTGACCCAACAGCTGGACCAGCTCTACATAAAATTATTAGGGTTTTTAATGCATACTCCAGGTCTTCTATTTTCTAGTCTTCCCTATCTTGACTTCTTCTAAACTCCCACTGGTTTTATTCAAAACCTCTACCAGAGCATCCCATCCAGGACTTCCAGTTCTAAGGGATGTATCATGATTTCTGTGACCTATCCAAGTAGAATTCTAATTCCACCCTCTACCTCTCCTACCTCAAGGTTCTACTTAGTATCACATTCCCTATGAGCATGTTCCATAGCAATCCCAGCCTAATCTCACAAATTATGTACATAGATATGAGAAATTTGTTGAGACTCCATCTTTCCCTAGGGGATGAAGATAATCATGAGGGTTTCCATTCAGGTTTCACATACATCTAAAGAATATTCTCTGCACTTGTTGTCCAAGGACTTCATCAAGTCCAAAGTCCACAGTAATTCACATGAAAGATTGAGTCAGTCATTTAACTCTCCTGAGACTCAATTTATTAAATGGAAGAAACAATGAATTCACATGAATGCTGTAGGATATTACACAAAGAGAGCACTTGTAAACTATAAAGTGATCTAAAATATAAGTCATGTTCCCCTTCATGGCAATGATAAACCACCAGGGGAGATATTTAATTAGCCATGCCCCAAGACATTCTGTAGTGATGCTTACTTCACCTATCCTAGGAATAAGACTGTCAAAAAAATTTGTAAGAGGAAAGAGGTTTCATTTCTAAAATCATGCCTTCATTCAATCATTGGCCCATTGATTAAAAAAGAAGAAAAGTGAGGGGCGCCTGGGTGGCTCAGCAGGTTGAGCGTCCGACTTCAGCTCAGGTCATGATCTTGTGGTTTGTGGGTTCGAGCCCCACATTGGGCTCCGTGCTGACAGCTCAGAGGCTGGAGCCTGCTTCAGATTCTGTGTCTCCCTATCTCAGCCCCACCCCCACTAGCAGTCTATCTCTCTCTGAAAAATGAATAAATGTGAAGAGAAGAGAAGAGAAGAGAAGAGAAGAGAAGAGAAGAGAAGAGAAGAGAAGAGAAGAGAAGAGAAGAGAAGAGAAGAGAGAAGAGAGAAGAAAAAGAGAAGGCCAGGCACAGGAGATAAAACAGTGACCAAGGAACACATGACTCCTGCCTTCATGGAGTTTATATTCTGTCCATGGTTCAAAGCAACTGCAATGTGTGGAGACACTACAGGCACAAGGGGGAACCACCAAATTCCCAGGTGAGGACACTTACTGAAATGACTGTCATCTTTGTTTTTCACTGAACTAAGGGAGGCCATGCTGATAAACATCCACAAATCAGCCTGCAAAACCAGCATCATCTTGAACCACATGATCTGCTCCTTAATTCTCAACCAGCAAAAGACAAAGTAGTCTAGGCAAGACCCAGAAATTTCATAACAGAAAGCCTAATGAAATACTTCTGCACTTGAGAAAGTAGGATATTTGCTTTCTGTTCCATTGACACATTAGTTCTTTGATAATAGCAGCAAACACTCAGGGCTCACTAGACTCTAGGTGCTGTTTTAAGCAGATGACATTCTGTCCCATTTAACCATTACAACTTGATGCAGTGGGTACTATTATTACCATGCCATTTTACAGAAGAGGGGGGAATAAGGCATAGAAAGGTTAAGAAATGTATCCTAGGTCACACATCTCTTTTTTTATTCAAATCCAGGCTGTCTGATTATACAGTCTAATCTATACCCATCGTGTTACAGATTCCTCTCATTAGAGTGACTGATGATTATAATATGCAAAGGGTAAAGAACCAGTGTTCACTATAACCTGTCACTCCAGAGCTCATTCTAAGGGACTGGGTACCTTCCAGAACACTGTTCCCCTCAGGCTTGCTGTGAATGGCACCCCATAGGAGCACACAATACACAAACAACATCACCTCAAACCATGAACCTGTATCTCCATCCTAAACCATACTTTCTCAAGTTGCTTCTCTACCAAGGAAGGCCCTGCCCCTTTTCTCTTCCCAGGCACAAAGCCAGTTATCATTCAGGCCCAGCCATATCCTCCTTGAAGTCTCTAGGCTCTTCCAGCTACCTCAAAGATCTGTTGATCTCTTCTACAAACACCTATTTTATGTTCAGTTTACTTTATGTACACATTGATACTGCTTAGCATTTGGTTATGCAATATTTTGTGGTTTACCAAGCATTTTTTTACTCAGCTACACGTAAGTTCGTTGAGAATAGAAAAAGGTTTGATTCCCCTTCCTGGCTGCACAGCATCCCCTCATGCCCACAGACACACACCTTCTGCTCCTCATATTGTACTAAAAGTTCAATAAATGCTGTTTGGATAGTTAGTAGACTAATTGATTAATCTATTGAATAAATATTCATCTAAACTTAAACAGCCTCCACGATTTTCTGTACTCAGACATGGATATGCACACAATGTGCGGGCCAGTGAGCTAATGAACTGAAGAAGGAAATAAATAAAGCTTTCATTGGCAAATTACCCTAAATATAAGAAAATCACAAGAAATGGAAATATATTAGGATTCATTCTAAAAAGTTTTAAGGGGAGATCCGGCTAATTGAAAAAGAAAAAGAAGTCATTTTATACATTTAGCATGAAAGTGGCTTCTCAGGATCTGAAAATCAAATGCTTTACTCCATCAAGTTTGCCATTTCCCCTCTGAAGATGTAATACATCATCCACATTTCAAGTACATCTTAAAATTCACATGACTTGCACCTTCTGTTTTACTTCTTTCTTCTACTCTCTACACACATGCCCACACAAACGCACACAGGCACTCTCTATCCTAACTATACCCTTTGCCTCTCCCCAAAAAAAAATCACCATCCGACTATGAATTACTAGTTCTGAGTCATCAAAACCACACCAGAGAAAGTTTTGTTCATTAACTTGGGCTCCCTCTGCTGGGTCTGCAGGAGTAAAACATATAGTTCTGTAGAATTGGAGGTTATGGAACTCCACTCCCCCACAGAAATTCTCCTGTTTTAACTAAAATTAAATTCACTATCTAACAAAACACAATCACTTGAACACAGAAGAGGTTTAGGAACCTGGATAAATTAGTAGCGATACATCAAGACAAGTGGCTTTTAAGAAACTGCTACACAAATCAGGGTTCCTTGTCCCTATTTATCTTCATTGGTAATAGAATGGTGGAATTCAGCAGGGAGCTCAGATATCGCAGAGACAGGGATATAAAACGGTACGGAAGAAAATAATCACAAGAAAAAAGATCTGGATTACACATGTGTTTGTCAGAAGTAAATGCAGATGGAAGAGGACAAAGGCCAATTTAAAGCCTCTCAGTAAGGTTTTTGAGGAAGAAAAGGCACACCAGCCAGGCAGTATCACTAAAGCACTACAGGTCAAAGCTGTTGTTGACATCACTGAAATACAGTAGCATATCTGATAGTATAGAATATATTGAGCCTACAGTCACACCCTCTCCCACAAACACCCTAAAATTACAAAGTACATTTGCATTTACTGAAGATAATAGCAATATAATTTATGTACTAAAAATGGAAATGGTAGATATTGATTCCTGTCAGAAGGAAGTATTATTTTCTCCTTTAATTGATTTGGTGCTAATTATAAAAGAGAGTGGTTAAGTTGAACTAAAACCATCATACCAGGAAAAGAATGAAACTAGACCTGAGATCTCTAAAAGTCTGGAAAACACAGTCTATGATATTTTCCTCCTTAAGATAGACTGGTATTCTGCAATCAATATCTTAAACCAGTCCCAGGGTGATATTACAAAATCATCAAGTACTCAGGGCATTGTATACTCCACAGCCTTCAAATCCAGGACCTGAGCTTTTCTCTACAGAGTCCAGCATGGATACTCGCGTAACCTCAGATTACTAAAGACCTTTGCTGGTAGCTCTTCTGGTGTTGTCTGTCCATCTCCTGTCTCCACTGTCCTACCATTAGCTGCTATCAAGGGTTAACCAAGACTACGGCTCATGAGTAGCTACAAAATTTGCGATGCCCAGTGCAAAGTGAAAATGCAGGGCCCCTTTTTCTAAAGTATTAAGAACTTCAAGACCGTGATAGCAGAGCAGGACGTCAACCAAGCAAACCCTTCTAAGGACAGCCTCTAAATATGGAATCCTATGCAACTGACCGCAGAGGTCACATGCCCATGAAGCTGGCCCTGCTGGAGCCCTAGGTTGGTTTAAGGTTAGCAATAACAGCATCTTCGTGGATCCTTCACCCCCAACATTGGAGAAGGATGCTAACCTCATCTTATCATCCTCAAAGCATTACCTTCGCAAGAAAGACATCTTTGCTAAAACAAACACGGTTCAGTTTATTTCCTCGATTGCACGGCAGAACCTGTTAACAGGGCTTTTGTTGTTATTGTTGGCTCTGTCCAACTTTGGTTTGGGAAACAGAGCATCTGTTGAGAGGACCTAATTCATGCACATCTTTTTTTCTTCCTTTTTTGTGAGGGGATGTTGAACTTAAGTGGCTAAAAGCACAACCTCCAGGGTCAAACCACCTGGGTTCAAATCCCACCTTTACCACTGACCATCTATGCAAGTTTGAACAAATCACATTACTTTTCTGAATCTCTGTTTCCAATAGCAAACAATAATAGTACTGCTTCATAGGGTTGCTTACCAGGATATAGTGGGGCAAAATTTATGAAGAGTTTACCTCAGTGCTTGGCACACAATGATGGACTCAGCATTATCATTACATAATAATTATTTTTAAATGTTTTGGAATATGGATCATGGAAACCCAGCTGGGTTTAATGGATTCTCTTAAATAAAACAACTTTTGTTATAGCCCCCTTGTTCTCCAGATTTTTAAAGGTCTTTATTTATTCATTTATTTCATAAATATATATTGATTCTCTAATCTGTCATAAGCACTATGCTGGATAGTAGGGATATAAAGATTGACATGATTAAATCTCTGCTCTAAATGAACTCACTAACCAGACACTTAAATGGATAATTTTAATACAATGTGCCAATCGCAACAATTGCTGGGAGAAAGCTCTCCAAGGACCACTCTTGTTTCTACTCTTTCTGCAAAGGCATTAACCATTATTTTGGTTCAGACTACCTGCTCAGGAATGTGTGTACCACACAGCCTTGGAAGACACAATGTCTCTCTCTCCAGGGTAGAGGGCAGATTTGTTTTCAGATCAGACTAATTAAGATAATGTGTCCTTCCAGGGTAAAGTTTGTGCAGATTTGCTAGCCACTCCCTTTAAAGGACCGATGTTTCCAAAGTTTCCTCAACTGCGCCACAAATCCACTATGTGTGTAGAAAGGGATACTCCATGTGGAGGGAACGGAGGTATGGGACAGCATCATATGGATGCATAACTATTAATGATACAGTTATGTCCATGAGGTAGGCAATACAAAGTGGGGGAAATGAGGCTGGGAAACAATGCAATAGGGAATCTTGGGGAATTTCATGTGCCAAATGTAAACTTATTTCATAATGACTGTATAGGTAATGACCTGTATAGCTGTTGAAAAGTTATGCAATTTTTCAAATCAATTTTTTAATATTTTCCCCAAAAATCCGCTAAATAAATACACTGTAAGACATGATATACTGATGTTACACTTTTAGGGAGACACACTCACCAACTTACTTGACTTACTGGTTTTTAGTCAAAGGATCTTAGGGAATTCATTTGAATTAAGTGCCACATTTGGATGAACTGAAACCATTAGAGAAGGAGAAAGAGAAAATACAGGTCTGCTGTGTGCATGCAAATCATACATACATCATATGTACTAGGTGTGCTTTCGTGTTTAGCTTTTATTTTGCCCTGAAGGCATTTTTCTGTGTGATCACTTATAAAGTGAAACTTGAGTACAGGATAATCTTTTTTTTTTTTTTTAACATTTATTCATTTTTGAGAGACAGAGAGAGACAGAGCATGAGCAGATGCGGGGCAGAGAGAGAGGGAGACACAGAATCCGAAATAGGCTCCAGGCTCTGAGCTGTCAGCACAGAGCCCAATGCGGAGCTCAAACCCATGGACTGAGAGATCATGACCTGAGCCAAAGTCGGATGCTTAACCGACTAAGCCACCCAGGCGCCCCAAGCACAGGATAATCTTAAGCCCAAGAAACGCCAAGAATTGGTAACAAAGTAAAAAAATGAGTTTGTAAAAAAAAAATGTGACAAAAAGGGGACTGCATTTTCCAAAGAGGGATTCCACACTGTACCTATTTCTAACATTTACTACCTGCTCCCAACTCTCTTCTTCCTCCTTTCCCAAGTAAAATAAACCTTCATTACATACAGATTCCATTTATTTACTTTTAAATTGTTCTTTAATGTTTATATAAAACTGCTTTTATTGTTGAATTGCTATCTTTTTCTACCTGTGAAAACTGTTGCGGTATCTTGAGATGGAACTCACTATAATTTTTCTGGTTAAAATTAATGGATTTTTTTTTTTAGTTTTTCATTTAACAATAGGTTTTTTCAAAAAATGAATTAAAAGTCATTAAATGAGAAGTGTATTTGATTTTCTTGGTAGGCTCTGAGGAGACACTGATCATCTTAAGCAGAAGAGCATAGCCTGGATGTTGTGACCCACTGCTCCCATATCAGAATATCAGGTAAAAATCTGGCTTTGCCACATGCTAGATATGTCACTTAGAGCAAGTTCTTCTTGTACCTAAGATTTATCATCTATATGATAAAGGTTAATAATAGTTCTGATATTACACTGCTATGAAAATTGAAGGATTTCTTGTACACTGAATACTTAGAAGCACACCAAACTGCATAGTAGGCATTCCATTAAATGTTATCTGCTAATATTGAACTAGAAGAAATAATCTCACAACTTGTATGGAACCACACAAGACCTCAAATAGCCAAAGCACTCTTGAAAAAGAGGAACAAAACTGGAGGTCTCAATCCCAGATTTCAAGATATACGACAAAACTGTAGTAATCAAAACACTATGGTACTGACACAGAAACAGACACATAGATCAATGGAACAGAATAGAGAGCCTACAAATAAACCCAAAATTATATGGTCAATTAATCCCCAACAAAGGAGGCAAGAATATGCAATGGGGAAAAAACAGTCTCTCAACAAATGGGATTGGGAAAACTGGACACCAACATGCAAAATAATGAAACTTACACCATACACAAAAATAAACTCAAAACAGAATAAAGACCTAAATGTGAGACATGAAACCATAAAACTCCTAAAAGGAAACATGGGCAGTAATTTCCCTGACATCAGCTGTAACAAAATCGTTCTAGATATGTCTCCTGAGGCGAGAGAAACAAAAGCAAATAAACTATTGGAACTACAAAATAATAAGGCTCTTCTGCACAACAAAGGAAACAATCAACAAAACTAAAAGACAGCCTACTGAATGGGAGAAAACATTTGCAAATGATGTATCTGATAAAGGGTTAGAATTCAAAATATATAAAGAACTTATACAACTCAACACCAAAAAAAAAAAAAAAACCAATAATCCAATTAAAATTGGGCAGAAGCAGGGATCCCTGGGTGCCTCCGTCAGTTAAGCATCTGACTTCAGCTCAGGTCATGATCTCAAGGTTTGGAGTTCAAGCCCCACGTAGGGCTCTCCACTATCAACACAGAACCTGCTTTGGATTCTCCATCTCCCTCTCTCTCTGCCCCTCCCCTGCTTGCATGTTTGTTTTCTTTCTCTCTCTCTCTCTCAAAAATGAATAAATATTTTTTTAATGGGCAGAAGTCATGAACAGATCTTTCTCCAAAGAAGACATACAGATAGCCAACAAACACATGAAAAGATGCTCAACATCACTCATCATCAGGGAAATGAAAATCAAAACCACAATTAGGTATTACCTCACAGCTGTCAAAATGGGTAAAATCAAAAACACAAGAAACAACAGTGTTGCCAAGGACGTAGAGAAAGAGAAACCCTTGTGCACTATTGGGAATGCAAATTGGTACAGACACTGTGGAAAACAGTATGAAGGGTGTTCAAAAAATTAAAAATGGAATTACCATATGATCCAGTAATTCCACTACTGAATATTTATCCAATGAATACAGACAGCAATTCAAAAAGATATATGCACCCCTATGTTTATTGCACAATTATTAAAATAGCCAAATTATGACAACAACCCAAGTGTTTATCAATTGATGAATGGATAAAGAAGATGAGATATATATCTACAATTGAATATTATTCAGCCATAAAAAAAGAATAAATTCTTGCCATTCACAATGACATGGATGGAATTAAGAAGTAGAACACTACGTGAAGTAAGTCAAAGACAAATACCCTATGATTTCACTTATATGTGGAGTTTAAAAAACAAAATAAATGAACACAGAAAAAGACAAACCAAAAAACAGACTCTTAACACAGAGAACAAACTGATGGTTACCAGAGGGAAGATGGGTGGGGAGATGGGTGAAATAGGTGAGGGGGAGGTAAGAATACACTTATCATGATGAGCACTGGCTGATGTATGGAATTGTTGAATCACTATATTATCGTATACCTGAAACTAATATAACACTGTATGTTAACTATACTGGCATTAAAAAAATATTATCTGTTAGTATCATATTATTCCCTTCATATTTATGGTTTCTATAGATCAGTATGACTGCTGTGGATAACAACCATAAAGGTATCAGGACTAACATGAAAGAAATCCAATGGAGCCACACTTAAGAACAGAAAAATGCATGGGGATTAAGAAACACAAGGATGGTGGAAAATAATGCATTCTATTTTGGACATGTTGAGATCAAGTTGCCTGCATCACTTCTTTTTTCTTCTCTCTCATCAGTGTGTTCAGGTCAATTTTATCACTCTAAGACAAAGCAAAAAATATTTTAAAGTTGAATTAGGACTATGTTTTGAAATAGAAACTGCAGAATATATAGACTCAAGAATTTTCATGGTTTATTCAATGTTAATCTATTCAGAGAAAAGGCCCTGAAAGCCACAGGCTTGTTATGAAGTGTGATGAAATCAATGCACAAAGTTTGTGCCTAGAGAACTCATTTCCGTGGAATCTCAGAGTCTGTGAAACAAACATAAATTATGCTTGTGTTTACCCTGCCCTTCCGAAGGCTAGTTATTCAACATAGCAGAGTTAAATCTAACAGAAAGGGTTAAAAGTAATCAAAGCCAGGTTAAAAAAAAAAGGGGGGGGGTCAACTGTCAAATTGCTCCTTTCATGCTTTGTTGATCATCTTTTACCACTTATGACACATCACTATTCACATAACTCTATCTCCTCACTGCTCCTGTCGCACTCAACATTCTCCACACTCCGTTTCTCCAACTTTCTCTTCCCAGGCCCAGCACCTCCTCCTGCAGCAGCTCAGAAGGGCAAGGACTATTCCTGATTCACGTTTATGTCCCTTCTTGCCAGAACAGCATTGCACATATCAGGTGTTTAATGTGTGCTTAGTGAAAAAGGAATAATTAACTGCATAAACCCAGTTAAGGATGATAAGCACTTAATGACCTCATAACTGAGAGTGGTTGAGGGGATAAGACTAGGGTCACACAATAGGCAGCTTCTATTATTGAAGTCTTGCTAGCTGTAAATATCATACATTGTATTTGAATCCATGTGTGCAAGAAGCTTCTATAGACATAAAATTAATTTCAGTTTCATGCATTAAACTTTTATTATTTTCCAAGTAATTCAGTAAACGACATCATAAAAAGTTCTATTTACTGCGTTAGACCTGGAATGTGAATGAGACAGTCCTGAATAAATATTTAATTGACTGACTAATAAACAGATTCCTTTGTTTTTCTACCCAGAAACAGATAGTTTTCTTTTCCATTTTCCTGAATTGTACACACAGATAAACTTTATCCTATAGGAGCAGGATATTTTTTCTTTCTTATTTTCCCTCAGTACTTAAAAGCATGGGATATTGTAATAACAGATATGTTGACCCAAGTATTCTTCCAAGACCACATCACCTATTATTTTTACAGTACATTTAAAAACATATTAACAGGGGTGCCTGGGTGGCTCAGATGGTTAAGCATCCAACTTTGGCTCAGGTCATGATCTCATGGTTCGTGAATCCGAGTCCCTCATCAGGCTCTGTGCTGACAGCTCAGAGCCTTGAGCCTGCCTCAGATTCTGTATCTCCCTCTCTCTCTGCCCCTCCCCTGCTCACATTCTGTCTCTCAAAAATAAATAAAACATTAAAAAAATTTAAAAACACATTAACAAAGTTATATTTCAATTCTGTTGTAATGTGAAATGTAAATAATCCTCCCTAGAAGGAAGAAGTAGCAATTCCAACTGAAATAATTATTATGACACAAGAATTAACTGAGCCTCTTCAGATAATTGTGCCACAGCATAACATCTTTATCTATCTAGCTACTGTGAAGCCTCATAAACTCTTGTACACTTCACCAATACAAGGGAAAAGACACAGAAGCACTGTAAGATGCTAAACTATCATCTAAATCATCAAAAATACTTGCTGCCATCTTGTACTATAGCTCAATTTTGCTGATTTCTAATTTGATAAAAAAGTGCTAATCTGCACAGCAGTGTTTCTTAAACTCTGGGCTATCGACATCTCGGACCAGATGAGGATGGTCTTTCTGCCTGGATGTTCAGCAGCATCCCTGGACTTCATCCACTCAGTGCTAGTGGCACTTCTTCCTCCGGACACAATGACAATCAAAAAGGTCTCCAGACATTGTCAAATGTCACCATAAGGAGCAAAATTGCCCCAGTTGAGAACCACTGCTGTACTAGAGGATTTGTAGCAACCCTTAAAGATCCAAAGTACATAGTAATCAATTTCCCAGTCATCCTGGAAAAATGAGAAGTCTCTATGTTATGCATTAGTAACATTTCATTAACCAGCATATTAAATCAACCATAAACCCCATTTCTTTGTAACAACAGATGATAAACATAAATCCAAAGTATTTATTCATTATTCAATTCTAATACTCTAGGAACTTCAACTTCTTACATTTTAGTAGCTTTATTCAACAGTAAACTAGAAGAGAGAGTTCTGGTAAATTGCCTCCACTATCCCAAGTAAAAGTTGGGGAGGGGTAGGGAGGAAGTCGAGAGACTTTACAACCATAGTTGTAGCCTTGTACATAATGTCCCCTTAGCTTTTTCTGTTTACAGAAACAGAGTTTACAATGGCTATCAGGAAGCCTTCAGAATTTCTCCTGCTGTTGCTGAAACTCACCCAAAGGGAAAAAAATTAGCTCAAAATTAAACTGGAAGAAATGAAATACACAATTCATAGGAATAAGGATTATGTGAATATATAAACTAATAGTGTAAATCCAGTAAGACCAGTTCATGACATTTTTACTGGCTAACCCATTCCCCAGGATATACTCTAGCAGGAAAATGAATTAAAATTAGAATTCTTTATTATTTAAATTTAGAAAGTGATCACTTACATGTATTCTGCATTTTGCTTCATTTGACATTTCCTGAGCACCCACTAAGAGGCAGGAACTGTGCTAGGGGCGTTCACAGAAGGTTGAGAGCATTACTGCACAAAGATGTATGACACGTTCCACATAATGGTCTTCTGTAAGTAGCAATCAAAATCTACTAACCTGTATTTGATATGTTTTAGTTGTCCAGATTTTAAAACACAGTATGTTTCTTTGAGAAGGATACACCTATTTTATAAGCAAGGTCAAAAACAGGAAAGGAGAGAAGAGAGAAAATGATATGTTTGGTAACATTTTATTAAACTGTAAAAACCCTTTTCTGAACAAGAAAATGACAATCATGTCAGCAGTTAGCAAACTGAAAACCTGACAAGTGATAAGCATCAATAAATTGCTTAACAAAACGTTAGCTACTGATTACAGTGTTGATGTAAAACCAAAAAAGCCAGCTGACATAAAATAACACGTTAAAACTGAAAACCTCACTAAAGGACAATGTTGTATAGTTCATTGGCTTTTGTGGGAAAAGTATCACATACAAAACGGTGCAAAAACATATACTACAGTTCACTGGAGGAGCTAGAAATTTGGGGCACAAAAGCAAAATGTCAGAGCCATTCTCTGCTAAGTAATTACAAAATAAATAGATCACCTACTACCCCTGAAATTGTAAAGACTGTTGGTGGCATTCACACACAAGGAGAAAGAAAAAAGGTGGTAGCATTTGCACTTTCTCTATGCACTTAAGTTATCCAAGAGCAAGTAGTTAATTCCTACATATTTAGAGGTGGTTTGGTCTAAAAAAAAAATTATTTTATAGGAACTTAGAAAGTCCTAGAAGTGAAGAGCTTTGGAAGTGTGACCTAGGAGCACTCCATAAATCCCTCTTTAAAATTCAAATGACTCTCAGTTGTGCTCCTGGAACACCCCAGAGTGCTATATGTGCACCACACCAAATATGTATGACCAAAGCAATAGGCATACCTTTTTGGTTTGTAATTTAATTCAAGGCAGAAAAGAAGATCTTCACTTGGGTGTGAATTTTATAGCAGTAGAAAAAAAAAAAAAAACTGAACTCCCACTATCTAAAATGGCCGTTTTCAAATGTTGTTTTTTAAATTGTTTTAAAGGAACCAGATATGTGTATATAACTCTAGCCTACAAGTTGTCTCAACTATTTAGCATATAAAATAAACCAAACAATTCATGTTTTATACTTGCTGCCTTCCATTTCTATCCTTCTACTGATCCCCTGATGATTCTTTTACTAGAAATTAGTATTTCAGTCATTCCTCTTCATGACTTCATGGCCAGGTCAGGTTTTACATTTGAGAACCCTTCTAGATGCTGAAATTGTGCATTTAGTTCACAACACTAAAATGCAAAGTGGTGTGTTCAAGCAACTAACACATGAGAGGTAACTATGCAGAGCTGAATTAAGAGAGAATCTGAAATCCATGTTGATAAAATTTTCAATACAAAATAAAATTTGTATCACATTTAATCCCAAGTGAACTTGCTTTTTAAAATAAACAATTTGGGCCTATCTTCACATCGAGAAGTCACCTTAATCTGAATTTTCCCCAAGAATGCATTTAACATTAAAAATATTAAACTCCAGGGGCACCTGGGTGGCTCAGTTGATTAAGCATCCAACTTCTGCTCAGGTCATGATCTCACAGTCCATGAGTTCGAGCCCTGCATCGGGCTCTGTGATGCAGCTCAGAGCCTGGAGCCTGCTTTGGATTCTGTGTCTCCCTCTCTCTCTGACCCTCCCCTGCTCACACTCTCTCTCTCAAAAATAAATAAAGATTTTAAAAGTTTTTTAAAAATATTAAACTTCAATCAATTCTGTTTTGCAAAAGATCCACATGTAACAATAATATGAGCATCTAGTGGACAGTGTGGATATCTCCCCAACATCCACTTCTATGAGGGTTTATTAATGAGGCTATACAAGTACTGACCCTACCTCCGATTCTAGGGCTAGTCTCTGATGGGTCTAAACCAGTGACTTCAACCTGATCAAACCTAACATTCCTTTATATAATATTTTGTAATGCCCCCCATTCTAAACTAAAATGAAATTCACAATATAATTATCTCCATACATAATTTCAAAAATCAATATAATTTTCAAAATAAACAGAATGCAGAATTTTTAAAGTAATTTAGAAAACAAGCGTATTCCAATATGTAAATCAGCATGAAATGAGACACCTACAAATGCAGGTCATAAGGTATACTGAAGAGATAACTCCAATACCTGAGCAACACCCCAACGGTGATGTGATTATTTCAAATGGGTCAATAAATCTTAGAAAAATTCTGAACAACAATATTCTCACAATATACCCAGTAGCTATACTTGTAGAAAACTCAGTATATACTCAAATAGTACCACCAAAACTACACTTCATGTTTAAATGTGAAATAGCTAAGTTCTAGGTTCAGATAATTATACAAAATTTTTCAGGAATGCAAACTGGTGCAGCAGCTCTGGAGAACAGTATGGAGGTTCCTCAAAAAACTAAAAATAGAACCTAAAATCCAGAAATTCCACTATTAGGTATTTACCCAAAGGATACAAAAATACAGATTTGAAGGAGCACATGTACCCCAATGTTTGTAGTAGCATTAAAAACAGCCAAACTATGGAGAGAGCCCAGATGTCCATCAACAGATGAATGGATAAGGAAAATGTGGTATGTGTATGTGTGTGTGTGTGTGTGTGTGTGTGTGTATAAAGGAGTATTACTAAGCTATCAAAAAGAACAAAATCTTGCCATTTCCAATGACATAGATGAAGCTAGAATGTATCCTGCTAAGCAAAGTAAGTCAATCAGAGAAAGACATCCCACTCATATGTGGGATTTAAGAAACAAAACAGATGAACATATGGGAAGGGGGGGTGGGGGAGAAGAGTGAGGGAAACAAACCGCCGGAGACTCTTAAAGACAGAGAACAAACTGAGGGCTGATGGAGGAAAGTGGGTGAGGCAGTCGGCCAGATGGGTGATGGATGAAGGGCACTTCTGATGAGCACTGGATGTTGTATGTAAGTGATCAATCACTGAATTCTACTCCTGAAACCAATATTGCACTGTACGTTAACTAAAATTAAAAATTTTTTAAAAAGGGGGAAAGATATTTAAAATAAACTGAAATATTCTATTTACTAAATAATAAAAACACAAAAAAAATGTTAGTTCTCATTATTACTATTACATTTTTTATTTAATGTTTATTTACTTTTGAGAGGGAGAAAGAACATAAGTGGCGGAGGGGCAGAGAGAGAGGAGACACAGAATCCCAAGCAGGCCCCAGGCTCTGAGCTGTCAGCACAGAGTCCGAAGCGGGGCTCGAGCCCATGAGCTGTGAGATCATGACCTAAGCCAAAGTGGCCACTTAACCAACTGAGCCACCCAGGCACCCCTCATTATTACCACTACTTTAAACAGCGATTCAAATTTGCCAAGTCCAGTGTCCACACATAAGAAAACAAGAAAGCTAAGAAGATAAATGACTACAATAAAATTTAAAAGCCAAATACTTTAAACAATGCAAATTCCCTTCCAGCTATAAATATTTGGGGAAAAAAAAATCTGATGCATGAAAAAAACATTTGATGGTATTGTCCATAGGAAAGATGAAGATAAATAAAAAAGGAACAGTCTTTATTTATTAAATAAATGCTTACCAGTGTATATTATATGCCAGGCTCTTTTTTAAATATTACCTAAGGTCAGCAACCAGGAAAAAGACACTCAACCTCTTTGAAAATGTGTTAAAGCATTTTAAAAGAAAAGTCAAATAACTCGTTTATTAAATTTGACAAATAACTCATAATTGGTAAAATTATATAAAATTGCTCACCTATATATACATTGTCCAGAAGCACATCCAAAAGTCATGCAGACTGTGAGACAATTCTCTGTGGTGCAGGCATATCCTATGCATGCAGGGACCTCTAACATTCCTAGTCTCCATCCACTAAATGTCAGTTTTGGCTCCCCCTTCATTGTGAGAACACAATACTCATCAGAAGTTTCTATGTACAGCTTTCCTTATGCTTCCATGCACATACAACTTGACATCACTCCCTACTAAGAATTTCTGGGAATATTTTTATCACAATAATTTGTTCAGGAATAAATATGGAACCTGGGGCTAAGGTGGTTCTGTCAAGATCAAGTCAATTGGCACAAAGCTCAGGACTTCTGATGGAAATTCTGGGACCCCTTCTCCTTTTGGACAGTATGTGGATATGAAATCTGGAACTGGGCAAAACTGAATTACAGGAGAGTAAAGAACTAGGAGAAGGACAGAAAAAAAATAGAGATGGAGATTTAATCATCCTAGAAGTCTTATCCCAATTACATAAGCAAACAATTCCCCTTTAATTCATAAGCCATATTAATCTTTGTTTTTTCATTACTAACAGATGGAAGTCCCGGGGTCGTCTTCTTGCCTTCCAAGGATGCAACATGACTCAGGGAAAAGATCAAACCATAGCCCAATGGAGGCAGGATCTTGTTTATGTGTTATAATATTGTGTCCCTGGGTCATACAGCATGATGCCTGGCTGCCAATAAATATAAATTAGTCGAGTGAATAAACATATGATTGGACAAAAATGTAGTATACAGGCACGTACTATCTTCATAGCTTTAGTATTTAGTACTGGAGATAACCTTGGGCAAATAGCCTCTCAGATTCCTTACCTGTAAAATTGAGAGGAGTTACCTCTTCATCTCACAATACTTTGCTCCTAGATTAATATGCTTTAGCCACACTAGCCTCCTTGTGAAACCTCTAACATCCCAGTCTCTTTCCTGATGATTATTTGTTCTGTTGAAATGTTCTTTCTCTTCCCCTTATGGTTAGCTTTTCCTGGTCTTTCATGAATCAGTGTAAATGTCACTTCCTCCACTGGGTCATCCCAGACAACTCTCTAGCCATGTCCACATTGCAATCATGCACTGTTAATTTCTTTCATTGCACTTATCACAAATCAATGCTAATTTTGGTTTTTGTTTTCTTGCTTATCTAGTCTCTTTTTCACCAGAAGGTAAAGTTGATGAGGGCATATATCACCAACACCTAGCACATAACATTCAGTACATAACTGTCAAATGAATGGTCCTTACTTCTCCAGCTCACCTTATACCACTCAAATTCTATATTCTGTTACCTGGACTCCTTTAAATTCCTCAAATATGCTTTGCACATGCTATTTCTCCTGCCAGAAGTCATCTTCTTCCATCCCAGCATTGCAACACTATCAACCCTCACCCCCAATCCCATCACCCTTTACTCATCTCATTTCTACTGTTCTTTCAGGTCTTACCTTAACTTCCTCCTTTTCTACAAGGCTTTCTCTGACCCAAAATACTGTGTCTACTGCCATAATGCCCTATTATAATACCAATCACATGCACTATCATAATTATTTAATTACCTCTTTTCCCTAGTAAACTGTAAGCTCTATGGAGGTAAGGAGCATGTCTTGGTCACAACCATAGGCACATAGCAGGCGCTCAACGAAAACTATTCCATTCCCTCCTCCAATAAGACTGGTACTTAGATTTGATGTTGTGAACAAGAGCCTATTGCTCCACCCCCAAAAAAGCCAGTTGTTTTTAGTTTTGTTTTTATTTATTTTTTTTTATTTTTTTTTTTTTTTTGCAAATGACGTAAGCAAAGCCACGTTGGTAGCAAAATCTGACTCCTCTAACTTCCTATCAAGCAAAATGCCAGTTTTGAAGGACTGGATAGTTCAATAAATTACTCAGCGCTCCAATGACAAGCATCACAAGATTGCCATTAGATTTATGATTTGGAAACTCAACTACTCAACAAAAGTAAAAATCTCTTCATCACAAGGTTAGAGAGCCAGCAGAGTGTTCCTCCTACAAGGTGAGAAAGATTTGGAAAATGCATTACCTATAGAAGGCAAAGGGTTATTTGAAAATGAAAATAAACATTAGGGGGAAAAAACTAATGAAAAACAGATTTTCTATACTGTGATAAAACAACTAAATTAAACAGCAAAATAAGCTTTCCTTTCAGAAAGCAAATTTAGAGGCTGATTTACCACCTCTGAATTATTCCACTCAGGGATATCATCAGCTCAATTAAGTTAATAACAAAGCTTACATTATACAATAAAGTGAAAATCATATAAAGGGCTGTTAGAAAAGCTTATCTTTTGACTGGTCTGTAGCTAAAGAATGAGGATTTAGTTTTTCTGTGATGTGAACTGATAAACAATGTAGATCTCAGGAGAAGTCATATATAGAAAAAAGGAATGCATGACTTCTTCTACCCTGATTGACTTTTCTCCGCTCTCCATGTGTCTCAGGAGAAGAATGCTCTTTTTCATGCCAGAGGCTTCATGATGAATGCTGATGGATAATATTTGACTCATCACTGCCTCAACCCTTATTTTGCATGCAATTTTTCAACTTTGTAAGTTCAACGGCTTGCACACACAGCAGTATTTGCAGTATGGTTTCTCATTAACAAGTGGGCATGTTTTTGTTTTTAAATTGTAGAGATTTTAATTAGGAGAAAAAGTATGTTCTTTTTCATCAATTCAGAAGATCCAAGAATCTTAAAAGTTATTTTATTTAATACAGGGATCCTAACAAATGTTAGGTGTCATTTCATGTAAATATGGATACAAATGGGTTAGACAGAATCAGACCCAGAATCAGACAGAATGTGGCAGTTTTCATCTCCTTTGTGATTCTTCTGTCAACTCCGATAATTTTCAAGGAAGGCAACTACTTTCCCCCTCTGTGAAACTCTATCATTCCAATATTCAACAAATATAAATGGCAGAGGACAAACCTTTTCAGAACAGGGTTCCTACCCACACAGGTTTTAGGTACAGAAGAAAAAATAAGCTATCACTGTAATTCATGACAAAAAGCTTACATTATAAAGACCTCCTAAGATTTTTCTGTAAGCAGCACATATGCAGAGAAGTTTATAATTAGCAGTGGTTGGGGAGTCAAAGACAGAAGATATTGACAGACTGAGAAATAGAAGAAACCAGGATAACATCTTCTAACCACAAAGTGTTTTGTGGTTAAATATTTGTTAACAGAATTAGCAAGAGTAGGTAACAATTTCTCTTTGAGGGGAGGTGGGGTGGGGGGCAGTAATTTAGAACACAGCCATTGGCTAAGTAAAGTTTTATAGAACAGTGGTTGGTAATGTTTTGGGTTTCCTGGGTCTCTTTGAGAATCTTATAATCTTCAACTTCTTATTCCCAGAAAAAAAAAAATAGGCATATGCACAAAATTTTAATAAAATCTGAGAGGATTTCCTGATCCCCTTAAGTCTATCCTTGGAAATCCTTCTCCATCCTCACCCCCCCCCAAAAAATCCTCTGCTTTAAAGAAGGTCCTCACCTTAAATATGAAGGTAAACCTGAAACTTAAAGAAAAACAAACAAATATTCTATTAGGAATTTTCCTTCAATACAATTGCAGCTCTTTGTCCAGAAAAGCTTCTATTTCTCACTCCTGCCACCTAAGGGTCAGATGCACCAGGAGATGCCTTAAACAGATACTGCCCAAAAAGTCAAAGAAATATAGTTTATGGCCAAATAAGCCATGATCTACTGAATTTACATTATAAATGACCATATCTAAACTACTGAAGAATTGAAGAAAACTAATACTTATGAAGCATTTATGTAATAACCCCTCTACAAGTTATTAGCTCACACCACAGTAAATCTTCCTAAGAACCCTGGGAGTTAGTTATTATTCTTTCTTAGTTCAAGTCACTATGATGAAGTACCAGACACTGGGTGGTTTACAAACAACAGAAATTTATTTCTTACAGTTCTGGATGCTGGAAGCCTGAGATCAAGGTGCCAGAACAATGAGACATTCAAATCAAGACATGTCACATCAAGACATGAAACATGGCTGGGTTCTGATAAGAGCTCTCTTCCTGTTCATAATGCCACCTTCTTGCTGTGGTCGAAGGGGCAAGGGATCTCTCTGGAGCCTCTTTTCTAAGGACACTAATCATACTCATGAGGACTCCACCCTCAAGACCCAATCACCTCTCAAAAGACCCTCTTTCTAATACCTTCTCCTTGGAGGTTAAATTTCAACATAAAGAATTTTGGGGAAACACAAACAGACCACAGAATTCACATTCAAACACAGTGGCTCCATGAGAGAGACAAACCAAGAAACAGACTCTTAACTACAGAGAACAAAATAATAGTTACAGGGGGCAGTGGGAGGGAGAGTGAAATAGGTGACAGGGATTAGAGTAAACTTATCATAATAAAAACACCAACAGGGGCTCTATGAGGTTAAGTAACCTGAAGGTCACAGGATTCTAACTCTGATTAATTCCAAAGCCCACATTCTATTATATTCTATCTTCCCACAGCTAAGTGTAGGGCATGATCATCTACAGTGCTTGGAACACAGAACCCAGTTCTGTGTTCTTGGAGCATATATCTAATCTAGTCAAAAGAATCTCACCTGTTTCTCACCACCTCTACCACAACCACCCTGGTATGAGCCATCATTATTTCCACATAGATTATTGTAACGGCCCCTTCACCAGTTTCCCAGCTCCCATTCTTGCCCCCATACATTCTATTCTCATCCCAGCAGCCAAAGGGATCCTTTCAGAGCATAAGTTAGATCACAGCATTACTCCTTTGCTTTAACCTTACGGTGGCTCCCCAGCAGAATCAGAATAAAAAACAGCATGACTTAAAAAAGCCTCCAAGATCGAACTCTGTCAGGTCCCATCCCTGCCTCTCTGACTTCACCTTGGATCTTTGAAACCTCTCCCTATGGATTACTCCAATCTAGTTGCACTGGCCTCTTTGATGTACCTCTTTACTTTTGTACTGCTCATTTCCTGTGTTTTCAGTGTTTTTCCCTAGGTTCCCCATCACAAACTTCCACACATCTTTTAAGACTCTGCTTCAAAAACCATCTCCTCTGTGAGGTCTTCCCAGACCACACCATTTAAAATTGCATACCAACTCCTACTCCAACATCCCATATCCCCCTCCCCTTCTTTACTTTTCCCCATAGCACTTACTATCATCTGACATAGCATTAACATTACTTATTTGATTATGTTCTATTTTCTTCCCCCTGTAAACAGTTTCATAAAAGCAGGAATTTTTGCCTGATAGTTGACTGTCATGTAACAATGGAAGGCACACAGTAGGTACACAATCAACGTGTGATAAATGAATTAATTAAGAAATGGTCACTGGCACTTCAAGTCTCGGTTGAAAGACCAACAGAAGACACTGAATTGTAAGGTTTCCCAGAGCCTATTTGGATGATAGCCACTGTAATAGTAGGGTTGCCTTGATACACTCCACTGCACGTCAATTAAATGCAGCTTTTGAGGGCATATGCAATGCTCAGCAAAGTTTGGCTTCCCCTGGTACAACCAAATGTCTGCTCCACGTCCTCTTTTCAGTTCAGTGCACCATTTAAGACATCTAAAACAATGGAAACAGAAACATTCATTTTAATTTAAAATAACCTTTTTTCAGAAGAGGTGTGAGCTTTCCATTTTAAACAGGCTTGCCAACTGAATCCTTAATTCAATAATGAGTTCCATAAGAATTAATAGATTTCATGCTATCCAAAGACCAGCAATAGGATAAAAAAAAAAAAAAAGTAATTTCCATCCTTGCCCACAGAGAAACTAGATGTATAAAAGAAGAAATCTTAAGATTTTATTAAATTGTTAGATGTGGTTAAATGGATAGAAAGACTGTCCCAAAGCTGGTTACTTTTAATACCAATGTAGGAAGAGGTCTTAGCAGACACTTGTTAAAAAGTGGGCATGGGGAAAATAAAATATAATCAATTAAGTCCACCAATGTATTTTAATACTCCTGAAGAAACTAATAGTCAGAGCATAGTCATTACTGTGATTACTTGGTACTGTCACAACTAATGCATCCAACACGGTAAAATGAGTACTCTTTACTGAACTACTGAGTGTTCTAAAATTTTTAAGTATTTCATAGAATTCATTTCCCCTATTTAGGGACTGCAATTTACAAAGATGTAAGATAAACTGAAACATTCTACCCTAGAATATCAGAACTATAAGTTGTTCTTACTGGAAAAGCAAAATACAGTAGTCCCCCTTATCTGCAAGGAATACATTCCAAGACCCCCAGTGGATTCCTGAAACTGTAAATACTACAAAACTCTCTATTTTTTTTTCCTACATATGCATACCTATGGTAAAGTTCAATTTTAATTTAGGTACAGTACAAGATTAATAATAAAATAGAACAATTATAATATACCATAATAAAATTTATGTGAATGTGGGGCACTTGGGTGGGTCAGTCAATTACATGTCCACTTGATTTTGATTCAGGTCATGATCTCAAGGTTCTTGACACCAAGCCCCACATCGGGCTCTGTGTGGACAGTGTGGAGCCTGCTTGAGATTCTCTATCTCCCCCTCTCTCTGCCCCTCCCTACTTATGCACACACATTCTCTCTCTCTCTCTCAAAATAAATAAACATTGAAAACTTATATGAATATGGTCACTCTCAAAATATCGTATTGTACTGTATTCACTCTTCTTCTTGGGATAATGTAAGATTAAAAAAAACTGCCTACATGAGGAGATGAAGTGAAGCAAATGGCATAGGCATGGTGACGTAGCATTAGGCCACTACTGACCTTCTGACAGTAGGTCAGAGAAGGATCACCTACTTCCAGACCAGAGTTGACCACAGGTAAGTGAAACCACAGATAAGGCAGGGCTACTGTACACAGTTTTATTATAGAGTATCAAGACTAGCCCTACTTTTTATAGTGTACACACTGATTTAATATAAGATTAAGTACAGCAATTCTAAGAAATTAATATGTCTTCTCTTGGTTGGGAATGGGAGAAGGAACACATGAGCCAACATCTATATTAGAAAAACACTGTCTCCAGTTAGTAGGCTATATGACCAATGACATACATCTCAGTAACAAGCATTGCTTCAACCCATGGCATGTCATAAAAAGACTAAGGAGGCTCCACTTTGGGAACAGGCTTTCTTATCCAAAAGTCATAACATGTCAGAGCTGGAAGGTATCTAGCCCAATTTCCTCATTATACCGACAAGATAATTGAGATTTCAATTTGAAAACTGACTTGCCCAGGGTCACACAATGACTGAACCAAGGACTAAAATAAAGCCTCCTAACCCCTAATCCAATCATTTTTCACTACATTGTGGGTACTTGATAAATAATCATTTTCTTTTAAGCAGCAGGAGGAAAGGCAGAGGGAGAGAGGACATTGTCATTTATTATTGTTTATTTGTATTTTTTAATATAAAGACTTTAGAAAGATAATACCAGAGCGGAAATGTGTATCTTATTTCCCCAGAGCATGATGTGCTCTTGGGTAAATGTGTTTTATGAAGAGATTTGTCCTGGGAACTTGGCACATTTTACTGTAAATATTTTAACAGTTTCCTTTTATTTAGTTGTAGGATTAAATTTTTATCCCAGCCTCCCCACATCAATGTCTACAGATTATCAGTGGTCTTGTGAGGAAGTATCTGAATAGGGATGATGGCTTTCTTCATTAAAGAGTATTATGGTAGACATCCAAAGAAAGACATTCTCAGGGCACCTGGGTGGCTCAGTCATTAAGCATCTGACCTGGGCTGAGGTCATGATCTCTTGGTCTGTGAGTTCCAGCCCCACACGGGGTGCTGTGCTGACAGCTCAGAGCCTGGAGCCTGCTTTGGATTCTGTGTCTCCTTCTCTCTCTGCCCCTCTCCTGCTCACTGTGTCTCTTCTCTCTCTCTCAAAAATAAACATTAAAAATTTTTTCAAAAAATCAAATGACATTCTCCCGCTCAACAAGAAAAAACAGCTTCAGATATTGGTTCCTTCAGCTTCCCATCAGCTGCAGAAAACTACCTTTCAGGAGTTCAAGACTTCTGATACCACCCAAATCTGGTGTCCAAGCAAGGTGGAAGTATAAACTTAGTCTGACTAATGCAGGGCAAATATGAGGGATGATATTTACTTCAGAGCTCACTGTCAAGAGGAGCAAAGCTTTCTTGGACCTGCATCACCACTCGTCTTCTCCATCCACCCAATTCTGCTTCCTCCTGTCTCCCTTTACAAGCAGTGGATCCCAAATAAGTATCTTCCACACAAAGCTCTGGCCCAATGTCTGCTTCCACTCAATCCAACCTACAACAAATTTTTACTGTGTTTCCTTGGCAGATACCCTAGTCAGGAACACTCAGCCCACCTAAGAGGATACACAGTTTACACTACAACCAACGTCCCCAGTGCTGACCATGTATCAATGCTGTCAGAAATAGGGTATTTCCTGTAGGAACAGGACAGTTTGAGAGACTACCTGGAGTCACAAACTATAGACATTGCTCAGATCAAGAAGGCAGCACATAGGGCTGACTGAACAGAACTCGGACTGTAGAGAGAAAAGATAGGGCCCTGGGATAGCAGGGAAGGACCCTCTGTTCATATTTCATGACCAGCTTGTCTGGGCCAGGTGCTGTGCTGTCTGCTTTATATATGCTAACTCTCCAATTTCTCACAAGCACCGTCTGCTCTGAGGTAGTTTTTGTTATCCCTGTTTACAGTTTTGGAAGCAGCCTCAGGCAAATAAAGTGTTTGAGGTCACCAACCTAATCACGGACACCTGAAATTCTTTGACAATGAACAACATTCTTCATTCCATACACAGAAGGTAGGTTTAAAGCCCCTAAGCATCTCTGGAGATGGAAAGGTCAGAAAAAGTGATGCCTGGGTTCTGGGGGTTGTGTGTTCCATGCAGCCTGACCAGGAACGCTGCAGACAGGAAGGCTTAGCTCAGCTGATAGGGATGCTTTTGGTTATTGGTGGTTGGTGCCTGCTTGGAAGGCTCCAGTTCCTGGGCCTGTTCTATGGGCTCTCATCAGCTTCCACCTTGAAGCTTTACCTGAAGTCTTCATTGGCTCTGCTCCCTGCCTTGAGGATATACCTCACACTTGCTACTCATTTATTCAAACAAAGAACTTTGGCCCTTTGACCACTATTTCAATGCTTAAATCTTAATGTATGTTGCAGTTTAATGGTTTTGTCTTTTTTTAGTCAGTAGTGTTATCGATTTGGCTTCATACTGTTATTTGCTTTTTAAAAACTTTTAAACTGTAAACAGTAAGAGACAATGTATCCAAAGCAATTCTGGGGAGAGTCATGCCCCCATCAGGGGAAAGAGAATGCTTATTTTCTATAGTTAGCTCTGCATGGGCCTTTCCTAGATCCCGAAGTGGGACTCCTAGGCAAACCTCAATGAACACTCCACTCGGTCAACTAAGAAAGATTGAAAAAGTCATGCTCATCACTGATCCTAGTGATTTAGAAGACCCATAAACCAGATCTTCCTATAAAATGCATTGAAACTGGCCTTCACAGATTATGGTTGTTTCTGTTATCCACTACTCACTGAGTGTCACAAATGCCCAGCTTCCCATGTTATCCACCCAACAAGGGAGGCATTTTCACCTCCATACATACCGGCTACTGGTAGATACTATTTCTCCTTTTTATAAAAAAAATAATAAACTGAGACTCATAATGATTAAGTAACTTGCCACGTTATGAGCTTCCAATTTTAGAGGAGCTATTTCATTGATCTGAGCTGGTTCTCACAACTGTAAAATGGGAAAAATACTAACTACCAGAGTCTCATACAGTCCCCATTTCCCTAGTGCTCTGCCTGACACTAGGCCCTCAGCTAGCATTTGTTAAATAAATCAAAGTCTCAAGAACAGAATGTGAGCAGAATTAGAAATACTATATGAAAACTGACAAGGTCATTGTATGGCAAACGGTGGCTCCGGTGTTGATATCCAGAATTACATATTGGTCAGGAGCAGGCCAGAAATTCCAACTTTGGCTCTCATTCTCCAAATGCCTAAATTCCTTCCACTGCATTCTATCATGCTTCAGCTCATAGCACTGTTATGTTCCCAGAATAATTTGGAGCCTAATGAAAGATATGCAACAAAAATTCATCGTGTCTCCCACATATAACTCCCCAATATTGATCAACATCCCAGAGCATGTGAGAAGTAGGAGAAAAGCCCTACCCAAGTCAGACTTCTCGATTAAATTCCTCAGCTCTATCTCAAGTAAAATTCTCTATGACACTTGCTGGAAGAAGGTACAGTCTATAATAAAATTATTAGGATCCCCTTTAAATTTAGGTGGATTCTCAAAGAAAGCCAATTAAACGGATCCAACCTTTTGTCAAAGCAGAGTGTCTGAGATAATTTTTAAACGGTTAATATTTTTCGAATTGTAACTCTATTCCAGGTAATGTTTCAACCACTTCATGTGAATCAATGTCTTTCATCCTTATGACAACCCTATTATATTGGTACCACCAGTATCCTCATTTTCCAGGGTAGAAAAGTGCAGCACACAGAGGTCAAGGAACATGCTCAAACTTATACTGTGAATAAGGGCTTATCTTAAACCCAGGCAATCCAGTGTCAGAGACCATGATGCTATACAATCCCTTTGTATCTGCCTTGTCAGACTCCTTTGCTTTGAAAGACACCTAAAAGGAAGCTAGATTTAAAACTGTGCCTAACAAGGTTTTTCAACACAAAGGTAGCTACCGCCTGTTGTTACTGCCTGCCTTCCAACTGCATAATTCCATGGTCTTCCAACACTCACAGCCTTCTTTACTTCCCAGAAAATCCTCAGCCCCATTCACAGAAGAATCTCCTTCACATGACAAGTCATCTAAAGAAAGTCTCCTAACTGCATTTGAAAAATAGCAATTATTTCTAAAGGCATGCCTGACTTTCTATAAAGTCAAGTGATTAAGCAGTGCATGGGTGGCTCAGTTGGTTAAGCATTCAACTCTTGATTTTGGCTCAGGTCATGATCTCACAATTCATGACTTCAAGCCCTGAACTGGGTTCTGCACTGACAGTTCAGAGCCTGCTTGGGATTCTCTGTTCCTCTCTCTTTGCCCCTCCCCCACTCTTTCTTTCAGGCACACGTGCGCTGTCCCTCCCTCTCTCTCTCTCTCAAAATAAACAAACTTTAAAAAGATAATAATAAATTCAAGTGATCAGTATACAGAGTTTTAGACCTCACAGCTGATCATATAACGGGATTTTTTTCACCAGATGAATTCAAAGAAACTGACCAGCCCAAAGACTACCTTACTAGGAGCCCGTTTTATCTGTAAATGTCTTTTTTTAATTTCTGTCCAGATAACCATTCTTGGAGCTACCACACTACTCAACTCCATTCACCTGATCTACATGAAGGGAGCTGCCTGGATCAGTGCAGTGCGCAACTTGAGCCACTGTGAGCGGCAATGTCATAACAATTTTCTCTGCCTCCACCCACAATCTTATTCACCCAGTCTCCTTTTGATAGTGTGTATTTCTTCAAGACCTTTAGTCAAATTATCCTTTGAAGTTCAAAACCTCCCTTACATTTAACATGTGGTTGATTGTTGTTGTTGTTTTCTTTCCTGTGGGAAAGAAATGGAATTAGCAAAATGTTACTGCTGCCTATTGTTCTTAAATAAGATGTGTGTGCTTCTCTAGAAGGTTTATTTCAATATAGAGAGAAGAAGATGTTAGCCAAGTTCCTGTAAGAAACATCTCTGGCCAAAATTATGCCAGCTTCATGTTTTACATTACTACTAAAAAGGCAGAGAGGACCTGCTCCTGAAAACACCTCGACAGAGGCACGCTGCAGTGATTGGATATTGTTCCTGCCAATCACGTCTGTGCAGGGAAACTCCACGAAGAACACTGAAGCCCTAATGAAGGAATGGCCTTATCCCTCCACCCAACCAAAAAAGGAAAGATCACGATCTGGTTGAACATTGGCAGAAAAAACAATTATACAACGAGTACACCAGGAGAGCTGGTGGGAATACACAAATGTTGTATCATACTGTTTTAGATACACAACAAAAAAGCAGAAGAATGACTCTTCACTGATTTACGTCTCTAAGTGTCCCGGATTTTTCTTTTTCTTTTAAAATACACACTGAGATTAGCCTGAAAGGAGACAGCCCTGATATTTGGCATCACCTAAAGCAACAACCCAGCCCACGAACAGAGCCCTAACTATACACGATACCATGGGATGTCACCTCCATGTGGGCTGGCTGTTTTTTCATTAAGCCACTGCCCTCTCAAGATGGACTAGTGAAGGAGGCCTATATTCTCACTTCAGAGGAATTGGTCTGGCAGTTACGCCTTAGCCAGATGGACTTGGCCTTGATGTCTAACCTGGAAGTGTTAGTAAATCATCAACTACATGTAACAGTTTATTTAAAGGCCTCTTCTCAGTGGGGTAGAAGCATGAAGTTGTTGGGGGTTTTTTCTTTTTTTTCTCTCTCTCTCCAAAGCCTCCTAAATGGCCCCTCCCTCCCTGTAGATCATTTCCCAAAATCCTGGGCAGGCTCCCTAACTTCTTAGCCACCTTTTGGTTTTAATATTTTGTGCAGTCTGGTTTCCAATCTCCTATCAGATTCAAAGCTTTTCCCCTCTCCCGACACTGCTCAGTCTGTGGTAGAAAGGACTGAAGGACATTTTTTTCTTTGTCTTCCTTCTTTACCAGAGGGTGAATACCCATGCTCTCTGTCTAGGACATTCTGCTCCCCTACCGAGTTTCTCCCTTTTCAGATGACAGGGACCCAGGTCTCTTACTTGGATGGCATTACTGGCTACCACTGGCTGGCCACAGAGGCCCAATCTGGAGGAAATGTCCAACTCCTCAGTCTTTCAGGTGGCCCATGTGTGACCTCTTTAGCTGACTCTACAGGTGCCCCCACTGTTCTTTGACATGATGAAATCTAGTTCCAGCCTGACCTGTCTGCTGGCCTGCTCTCAGCTCCTACCTCAAAGCTCTTGGCTGTGGGGATGACCCTCACCCCGATACTTAGGGTACCGGGGTGAGGGGGGGTGCAGGGAGGGTGGAAAGAATCAGCTTCAGTCCAGCCATCTAGGACACCAATGACAAACTGACAGTTCCTCCTTGCTGTGCCACATAGTGGAAATGCAGGTTAGGCCCCCTCTCTGGCTCCTCTCTGCCCTGTTTCACTGCAGCTCTCCTTTCTCCTGTTGAGAGAAGCACAGCGATAGCCCAGGTCATTTGCCACATCGACCACCTATTTTGAAGTGTTAGCTTCACCTTCTTGCAGGCACCCGCAGTTCCTAAGAAGAGCGCTCTCTCAGAGTCCCCCCTCATTTGGTCTTGAGAAGCCAAAGCACCCTCCTTCTGCTTGGCATTGTCCCCACACGCAAGATCACAGCGCTGCACTCCCAAGGCTACTATTCTGCCTGCCTGCAAGTCTCCCTGGTCCTCTTGCCAGTCTTCTTTTACAGACTGGAATTAGGGGCTAGGGGTTGGGGGTAATGATTGGAGGTAGGGAGGCCTCCGCCCCTTAGCCTAAGTTAAGTGGCTCCCAATCAGGATGGCTTTCTTAAGAATGGGCGGCTTAACCTCTCTGTCCCTAGCTTTAAGATCTAGTCTCCATAACCCAGACAATAGAAAAACTGCCACTCAACATCCTGTTACATGTTGAAATATCGTCCAAGGCTTTAAGGAAGCAAAAGGCTGGCTTTTTGATGATCCTGAGAGTTCTCTGGAATACATCTGATAAAGACTGGAAGTCTTCAGGATGTGACAAGATTAGAAAATCAAATGCAGACTCTGACCTGATAATGTCCTCTGGGAGTTTTAAAACAATTTGTTTATACTGAGCCTGGGATCTAGAGAGTGACTCTCTTGTGCTAAAGTTTGAGTCCTTTATTAAACTATGAGCACTAGGCAATGTGGATAGAAGAGAGCCTTATCTCACTAATCCTGCTTAACATTAAAAGGGACATTTTTCTTAGTTACCGGATATAACCAATTAGAAACCATTCCTTCTAATGCCAATTAGACCCCATCCCCAATACAACAGGATTATATATATTATATGTGTTGGGCTCCCCATTTTAAGGTGTTTGTGGATTTTTTAGACATTCCAACCTAACAGTCTTTCAAAATTTTTATTTCGTATGACCCTATTGCTGGACATTATTATCTTAGGATGACTTAGAATTCTTTTCTAGACCATGCCAAATGGGTGCTGGAGCGGACACACCCTCAGCTTGATCTGGAGCTAGGACTTAGCACAGACTTACAGAATTTGTTAATGTAACATTTGCTTTTGATTCCATGACAAACAGTCATGAATTCACTATGTGGGCTTGACATAAATCCCAGTAATATTCCTTCTTTACGAGGATTTGTTAGGAATCAACATGGATAGGAAGTGGCTCTTTCAAGTTCAAGTCCTACAAATGTTGGAGAATAAGAAATAAGACACAGATCTAGGCAATTTTCTAAAGCTTTTAGGAAGAGGTTTTCAAACCGGGTTCTACGGAACCCTGGGATTGCATGGAGGCATCATAGGAGCCTTGCGGGTGGTGGGAAATTCAGGAATGTGGCTCTCTCAGCACTCTCCTCCCTCACGCATTGCCAACCCAAGTAGACAAGATTTCATCTGCTTTGTATATTAGGCTTAAGGTTTTGTATGGGGAAAATATGGTTTTGCTACCAAAAAAATGAGCATTTCCTTTATGACCTTCCTCAGAGAAAATGAATATATATCTCTTGCCTTATCAAATAAGAATAAAAGCTTCCTGCAGGAACAATTGGACTTTTTACTAATTACTATCGTAAGAAACCAAACATTAATAACTATGCCCAAACACAATCATTATTTTTGAGATTCACTCTTCTATGTCCTTCTATACAAATAGTTTCCTCCAACGCTCACTCAGCCACAGAAATGCCTTTACAGAACTATAATTTACCATTATGCCTTGGCCTTTATCAGGGGTCAATACAAGGAAGAGCAATATGACAAATACTTCTTCCCTGTTTGTGCAATTGCTGTTGAAGATACTGTCCGTGTCCCTTATATAAAGACACATGCAATGAACTTCCCTTAGAGCTAAGGCTAGAAAAATCTTCTAGCTTTTTTTTTTTTTTAAGATACCAAGGAACTTGTAATTTGGTTTGCCTTTAGCTGCCAGTAAACAAACTGATATTCGGTGTTTAAAGGCACAACTCAGGCCACAACAGATGTTGGCGAGGATGTGGAGAAAGAGGATCTCTTCTGCACTGCTGGTGGTAATGCAAACTGGTGCAGTCACTCTGGAAAACAGTATGGAGGTTCCTCAAAAAATTAAAAATAGAACTACCCTATGACCCAGCAATTGCACTACTAAGTATTTATCCAAGGGATACAGGTGTGCTGTTTCGAAGGGGCACATGGACCCCAATGTTTATAGCAATACTATCGACAATAGCCAAAGCATGGAAAGTGCCCAAATGTCCGTTGAAGGATGAATAGCTAAAGAAGATGTGGTGTGTGTGTGTGTGTGTGTGTGTGTATGTACACAATGGAGTATCACTCAGCAATCAAAAAGAATGAAATCTTGCCATTTGCAACTACGTGGATGGAACTAGAGGGTATTATGCTAAGCAAAATTAGTCGGAGAAAGACAAATATCATATGACTTCACTCACATGAGGACTTTAAGATACAAAACAGATGAACATTAACAGAAGGGAAGCAAAAATGATATAAAAACTGAGAGGGGGACAAAACATAAGAGACTCTTCAATATGGAGAACAGACAGAGGGATACTGGAGGTGTGGGAGGGAGGATGAGCTAATGGGTGAGGGGCATTAAGGAATCTACTCCTGAATTCATTGTTGCTCCATTTGCTAACTAACTTGGATGTAAACTTAAAAAATAAATTAAAGGCACAGGGTCAGAGAAAAAAAGTTAAATAAAGTCATGGGGTTAGGGAGAGGACCTATATTCAAGATGTGGTGTTTTTCTGACCCCAATTATCAATTATCACCCAACTTTCCAGGAACTCGGCCATTGTTAATGGAGTACTCAGGTGCCAAGCACTGTGGTAGGTGTCAATGGCACAAAGATTATTAAAACATGATGCTTTCCCCAAAATAGATCTCAGTTAGGTGGTTCTTATTCTTTTATTTTTATGATCTTTCTGTGTATCTACCTTTATTTGTATCCAGTCTCATATTTTGAAAACAGATATGGTATGACAGGTAAGTACACTGAATTAGCATATTACATAAAGAGAAGGCACTGATTTCCATTTGCCTAGAGAGCAGGTAACAGACATGATACTCTCTCAGCTTCCTAGGTCATCTCACAGACTGAACCTCTCTTCCAACCCATCCTATAACTATCAGATTAATTTTCCTAATAGGTTTGTTCTGATCACATCACTCATCCATTCCCAAATACTAACTGCCACCCATACACATTGTCCTCAAAATCAACAGTATCAAGTCAGAGGCAGTCTTGGCACAGAGAATACAGAACCCACCTAAATGCTTTGTCCCCTATATGTGCTTACAACTGGACAGGACTGAGTAACACACTTCTACAATGAGGAAATGGGCACATCCAAGTGCTGAAGGCCTGTCATTTAAGAAGAAAAAAGAAAATAGTCACAGCAGATACATGTGTACTTTCACCTAAAAATCCACTTATTTTTTTATCCATTTGGGATCTTATATAACTACCATGTAAGCTGTTTACTTTTTTCACGGATTTGCTCACCTTCGTGTCACCACCACCACCTGGGAGGAGGGGAGGACTGATTGGCAGTTTCTGATTTGTAGTTTCAAATGTATCTAAAATCTGACTTCCAGAGCCAGAGGGACTCCAAGAGTTTCCTTGACATGCAGACTGGTTTTCCTCTTTTAGGCAGATAAAGGCGTTCTTTTTTGCCCATTACAAATCCAACAACTTGGGCGGACCCAGGTCCATGGGCACCCAGCCAATGAGCACCGATCATGCTAACTCCAGCTTCCTCCCTCAGTGCTTCCACGCAGCAGGAAGCCCACCCATGAACGTGCCCATCAGCGCCTTCCCCCTGCCAACCGCCTGCAGTTTATTCTGAGCTGAAAGTCTACACAGAGAAAGGTAGCTTCTAGATTCAGTTACTTGCAGAAAAGCCCAAGACGTGTTTTCGATAGAAACGAAGGTCTTCTCTTCTTTATATGCAGACAATTGTCCAAAATGACAATATATGCAATATGCAATGGGCCATAGCCCATTTGCAGTATCTGATGTGTGCATAGTTATTTAGTGCCCTATAGAAAAGACTGGATACTTTACAATAAGACTTTAGTAACAGTTTCAATCCCAATTATATATTGTCCCAGAAAAGAAGATCCTTTAGCCAGTTTTCTCTGATTTCAACTGTAATTTTCCCACTTTTCTATCCAGAAAAGTGTCCATAAGCTCATTTCTTTCTCCTCCAGATTTATGTATCTTGTACATAGAAATCTCTATGTCTACACACCTTTGAGCCCAACAGGACTTCTATGCCATACATTAAAATAGATTCTATTATTTAGACAAGTGTATTTATGGGATTAGGAATACTAACGAGATTCAAGAAATAAATTCTTCAGTTATGTTTCATTTAGTTATCAGATACAGTTACCCAGTGAACCAGTGAAACACAGTGATGTTAGCCTTTAGATGTTTATGGTTCTGGAGAGCAACAGAAACCTAATACAAGACTGTAGTGCAAAATATTTTCAATAAAGCAGGCATTTCTGATTTAGTACATTCCTCTGGAACAGCAGGCCTACCCTATAATACACAGCAGAATGATATTGCTTTGGAAAGTGTGCAAACATCTTACACTACAGTCAACTGTATCTAGAGGGGGAAAAAAGATGATGTCTGGAAGATTTTTTCTTGCCACGCTCATTAGAGAGCATTTTTTAATTACATTCACATTCCCAGATTACTGATTTGTATGCACAGTGAACAATGTAGAAAAAAGAACACAGAGTGGATATGATTTGCTGTAAACTACTGGGGGAAATGTGAACTTAACGTCAGTTCCTTATACAGATAAAGCAGATTTGGGGTACGGAGACCCACCAGGAAGATGAAGCATCCCAACACTCCTGAAGCTCACGAACTCACTCTTGACCCAAATGATAGAAAATGTGACCAATCATTCAATGTTGAGAATTTTACGTATTGATTGATTGATCATCTGTAGCATAAAGATGTCCCAAGTTCCCTGCTAACTTGGAGCCCAAAATTGTCTAATCCAGATTTAAAGGATATAAACATTCTGACAATGTTCTCCTTTGCATGATAATTCATCTCCTGTTTAAAGATCTGTGTTCTACTATTCTGAAATTCAGGGTCACTCTCCCACAGAAGTGAGGCACAGAGCCCTGATGCGGGCAGTGAATAATTTCAGGCTATTTGGACACAGCTGCGGCTACTTGCATGGGTAATTGCTTTTGCCCAAATCACCAGCATAATTGTGGCTCTAAAGACATAGATTTAAAAGCCATTGAAGTGTCAAATTATATTACAACAATAGAGCCAGTTCTCCAGAAAAATATTCATGTTTTAATTTTAATCAAGCTCCAAGAATGTGTTGAACCCTTGCTATAGGGCAAAAATGCCAAAGTGTTGTGATATGTTGATGTTGAGCATGATAAACAGGGGAGGGAGGCTAACTGCATATACTATAGTAAGAACCCATCCATCATTTAGTACCACCATCTCGCCCAAGGCTTGGCTTTCAATAAATTTGTTTTTAACAAATGACTACAATATCTAACTTCTACAATTTAAACTGGATATTTGGGGCTTGAAGGTAGAAGGTGGGTGTCCAAATCAGTGATGGCCACAACAGAAACTGATTTAGCTGTTACTTCTGACCTATGTTTAGCACACTGACCCCTCACCTATCACACCCCATTATTTTATCAGGTGAAGAGGAACATTAGTCCCTGCTCTGGAAAATATTCCAATCTCATTAGACAAGTTTTCTGAGAAAAACAATAATCAATATGGTAAATCAATTGTGTGACAGAAATCTATTCACATTCTCAGTTTCAGTGATTTGACTAAGAATGCACATAAGGAGCAGTCTTTGGAACTTGAACATTAAGTCTTCAGACTCTGTATCCTATATTCTATCTCCCTATATTACATTGGTTGATTTGTATTAGTAATGAACTGCGTGCAGATCAACACCTGTGGAGGTTGTTCTCGCAGGAGAAGTCCAAGAGGATAGAGTTGCTGGAGTTGGTTTGATGATTTAAGGATGCCACGGTCACGGTCACTACAGTTTCCTTGGTCTTACCCTCTGGTCCCCAGAAATCTGTGACCGCCCTAATAATTTTGCCTGTGATAAAGGAAGAAGGGAAACAAGCATGGAGGAGAATGGGGCAGAGGCTTTAACAGTAGAGACAAAGCTCTCCAGATCCAAGGAAGACTTCCATTTATAGTTTCTTGGCTAGAAGTGCATCACATGCCACTGGTAACAAGGGAGGTTAGGAAGTGTACATTTTTTAGGCTAGACACATTTCCAGTCCAGTCAAAACCAGGGTTGTATTAGAATGGATGAATAGGTAACTAGCATGGTCTGCCTCAATATTCTTTACAGAGCTGGTGTTAAGAGTCATGTGAGGGGGCGCCTGGGTGGCTCAGTCGGTGGGGCGTCCGGCTTCAGCTCAGGTCATGATCTCGCGTTAGTGGGTTCGAGCCCCACATCGGGCTCTGTGCTGACAGCTAGCTCAGAGCCTAGAGCCTGTCTTCGGATTCTGTGTCTCCCTCTGTCTCTAACCCTCTCCTGCTCACGCTGTCTCTCTCTCTCAAAAATAAATAAAACATTAAAAAAAATTTTTTTAAGTCATGTGAGAACGTATTTGAAAATGTTTTGTTGACCATAAAGCTTAACAAATGATTTTTGTAAGTTCAATAAATGTGATACTATTTTCATGTGTGTACAGTATCATGAAAAAGGACATAGATAAAATATATATTTTAACTATCTATAGGCATATTACCTAATACACAGTATATTAGGTTTCACACACATACACCTAAGAAACTGGAAGGATGAATTTCTTTTCCTTGTGCATTTGAGACATTGTAAGTTAAACATATGTAAAAACATATGTGCTAAATTAAAAACATACAGCCTATAATATTGAGGCAAAGTATAAAAGGTTTTTACTTTTTCTTTATTTCTTTACATATATCATTTATCTTTGATGACCCAATTTTTTGTCTAAAAATGAAGTATATATTAGAGAACAAACTGATGGTTATCAGAGGGGAGGTGGGTGAGGGGATGGGTGAAAGGGATCAAGAGTGCCTTTGTCATGGTGAGCAATGAGTAATGTATAGAATTGTTGAGTCACTGTAATGTACACCTGAAACAAATATAAAACTTTAACTATACTGGAATTCAAACTAGTAAGAAAAATTAAAATGGGGTATATATGCCTTTCCCTCATTTACATATGATAAAACTAAACAGAAATTATTCAGTTTGTGAATTAAAATGTCTTGAAGCACTACCCTCTCCTTCAAAAAAATAAATAAAAAGAAGGACAACCACTAAAATTTTTAAGCATAAGATTTTGCATAATTTCTCTTCTCTATCCAAGCACATTTAATAGACACTGGATTTTTTTCTTTCAAGAAGACTATTAATTTTTTCACATCCTAGAAAATAGTTTGAGAAAAAAGTCAATGAGGGAAAGAAGGAACTAGGAAAATATTCTGTCTCAGTGACAATATAATTACAGTGCCCTGTGAAGAAGCAGTTGACACCATAACATGATTTTTATTGAATATCAGAGCACAGACAGACATGAACGTGCAATTTGAACATGCCTGATGTTAAAGTAGTCAGTGATATCAAGGAGCCAGGTGTTTGGAAAGCCTGAGAAAACACCTTATTACCACCCGTATCCCTACACCTACAGCATACACCATGGCCAGTAGGACCTCTACAGTCTCTACAGTCAAGCCTGCCCTCCTCCATGACATCTCTGCCTCCCAGAATCACACCAGTTCACCCCAACACCTCAGAGCTTTGGCACTTGCTGTCACCTCCTCAATTTTTCACATGACTGGCTCCTTCTCATCATTCCACCGCTGATTCAATGTTACTTCCATAGAGCTGTCTTCTTTGAACATCCTGACTAAACAGCTGACCCCCTCCAGCGCTTCCCACCCTGAAAAAGTCACTCGCCATCACCTTGCTCTTATTTCTTCATAGCATTTACAATTATCTGACATATTTTATTTGGTTCATTTGTTTATCTGATGCATCCCCACTAGGCTAGAATATAAGGTCCACCAAAGCCGGGAGCACTGTCTATCTTGTTTATAGCTCTATCTCCAGTAGCTAGAACAGGGTTCATCACAAAGTAAGTGCTCCATAAATAACTGTTGAGTGAAAAAAAAATTTATATATATAGTGGCTCTGATGGTCTGATAGGTTAAATCGTGTTCCCTATAAACTTTACTGAAAAAAAAAATCAATACCTTTATGGTTTATCCAAAATAAGTGATTTAAAGCACAGGCAGCATTCAATACTTAGTATAATCTCGGCAGACAGAACGTGACACAAATAATTATAGGCTGCATTGCATTAATTCAACTATTATTTATACTTAATCTGCAAATACAACAAAATAAAATATTTGAAAGGACTAAACTGCTGCATTGAGATGTATATAATGGGTAGTAGCTCAAATCACAAATATAATTTTCCTCAATTTTTTGATATTTAGAGAGACGGAGAGAGCGCCTGTGCACGTGAGTATGAGCGCACACCAGTGGGGGAGAGGCAGAGTGAGGGACACAGAGAACCCAAAGCAGGATCTGTGCTGTCATTGCAAAGCTTAGACACGGGGCTCGAACTCAAACTGTGAAATCACGACCTGAGCCAAAGTCAGACTCTCAACCAACTGAACCACCCAGGTGCCACCACAAATATAATTAACATAATGCTTTGTTAAAACACTTCTATTGGTTTCTAATTACCTCAAGAAAACAAACCATAGAGGACCGAGACAAAAAGAAATTAATAGATTAAAACTTAAAAAAAGAGTGATCCAGACATTCTCCTGGTGAGTCCTTCACAATTTATTAGCATAGGAGAACGTATTTTTCCTGATACTGTCAACTGTCCATGGGAACAGAATAAAGTACATCTTCTTAGATCTATAAGCTAAATTCCTTAGAGTAAAAACTACTAAACTGCTAGGTCCCCTCAAATCTGCATCTTGCATCTTAGACCTAGGTCTCTGGTCTCGGTTTCTCAGATTCAATTCCTTCCTACCCAACTATTAAAACATAGTTGTGAAAATACAGCTGGTTCCATTTTGGATGTTTATTCCCCATACCACAGCCCCACCCACTCCAGACCCCAGCAAATGGCTATTCTCTTCCCCTTCGGTTCCCAAAGACAGGATGCTAAAGGCACCTAAGTTAAAAGCAAATCAGAATGCTAATCTCCTCTATTGGCGCCATCACTTAAACAAGCTTGTGTACTTCCTTCCCACCCTAAGGACCCAGTACTAATGACAAGAAAAAGCCATTGGAAAAGAAGAAGCATTAGACTCCTTCTTCAATGTATTTAAAAAAAAAAAAAAAAGGAAACATTCGTCTTGAATTCAAAAACTCCAGTTTAGAAGTAAAAGGCAGTAACTTCACCTATTATACAGGTATGCCAAACAACTTCCTTAATTCAGTGGAGTTCTAAAAAAAATTATTAGAGTTCAGGCTGTCAAAAGACTCATTATAAAAGAATCATAATTTCTTCCTGTCCCATGGCGTAACTTGACCTAGCACTGAAGGACTCTTCTGTTTCTGTAAATGCGTCAGATGTGGCTAAATGACATTTTTTAAATGCTCAAGTCATTTCCTTAAAGCACTGGTTATGCAGTCATATAGTCAATCACTTGCCAAAAGGTGGGTTCGGGGAAGGATAAAACAAAAAAATAACTAAGCAAAGGATTTTAATGATACCGAAGAAACAAACACTCTATGTATTGGTCATTAATAAAAATATTCAAACTATAACTAAAGCAGAACTGTTACCATAAACTGAGTAGACTATGGTGAATTACTAAGACCCATAAAATTCCTAAGTATCTTGTAGGATGCATTTCCCCCCATTTAGGAACTTTAACTCAGAAAGAAATATTCTGAAAGGAACAGTCTGTTCCTCTGAGCGTCAGAACTCTAAGTTGTTTTAATAGAAAGCCACAATAAATATTTTTTATGGCAGAAACTGAATAATATGCCTGCATATTCTATCAAGTCCCAGCTTTCGAACTAAGCTCAGTGTGATCAATTAGAGGAAGACACGGTTTTATGCTCTTAGCTTCCCCCATGATATGCCAATTCCTACACCCTTGGCTTCCCTGCCCCTGGAGCTCCATGACTTTTGGTTTCTTCTCTCACCTCTCTCTACCTTTACCCAAGCCATTCAATTCAAGAAGTAAGTACTGAAATACTCTATATGCCAGGTCCCAAACAGGTCCTGTGTTTTTAGAGCTCCAAAAGGCAAAGTGGTTGGTGTTGAGGCAATAGTTGATGTCCTTTTGAAAATCTCTTGGGAAGTGAGACATGCAGCTGTCTCAGTTGTCTTTTCCCCCACCAAGGATGCCTCTCTTGGCCTTTCTTCTCTCCCTACCAGCTCTATGATCCCAGAAGACAATTAGGTACAAGAAAAAGTCAGTGTGTCTGAGTGTGCATGTAGGCAGCTGATAGGAGAGATTTCTACCAAGGTTCATTGTCACTTCCTGTATTAGTATTCTCTAAAGAAACAGAACCAAGAGGATATGAGAAGAGATTATGAGGATTGGCAAGCTTGACACCTAGTGGTATCATTCAGGCTATGTCCAAAAGCTTGAGAACAAGGGAGACATTGAGGTAACTTCCAGTCCCAGGGCAGAGAAAGAGGAGATGAGATGAGATGTCCCAGTTCAGGCAGTGAGGTAGAAAAAAAGAGTCAAATTCCTCCTTCCTCTGTCTTTTGTTCTATTCAGTCCCCAAAATGCTAGCTGATGCCCCCACCCTAGTGAATTACTGATTCAAATGCTAATCTCACCTAGAGCACCCTCACACACCCAGATACACCAGAAACAATGCTGAATCTGGGCACCCCATAGCCCACTTACACTGACATATGAAATTAACCATCACACTTTCTGAGGGAATCTTTCCAAAATCCTCCAGGTAGTTATGCCTTCCTTTGAGCCCTCAGAGCATTCTATTCTTAATTCTCTGAAAGCCCAGATGCATTGTAATTATTTGCTGTCTCTGGTCTCTCCATATGCATCTCTGTTACCCTATCCTTATCCCAGTACCTGTCACAGTAAATTGTGAATAAATGTTGCTAAACATGAAGAAGCTAGAGAATAAGAAATTGTTTTCTGCTTGCCATCCAGGGGCTCCAAGTCATGCAAAGGAGATGAGACATGCCGAAAGATAACTAATATATGACAGAAAGTAATGTGTCATAAGAGAAAAATACAAACTCTTCGGCCAATTCCTGATGTCTTCAATATGATCAACTACACGTTCTTGTGAACAGGGAGGTCTGTCTCCTGTAGGTATGACCCTGACCAATTCTATGGTCCTTACCTGTGAGAGGGGTCAGAAATGAGTCACAGCGTGCCTGGGTGGCTCAGTCAGTTACACACCCAACTTCGGCTCAGGTCATGATCCCACAGTTCCTGGGTTCAATCCCCGCATCGAGCTCTGTGCTGACAGCTCAGAGCCTGGAGCCTGCTTCAGATTCTGTGTCTCCCTCTCTCTCTGCCCCTCGCCTGCTCATGCTCTGTCTCTCTTTCCAAAATAAATAAAAACATTAAAAATTTTAATAAGTCTTGTTGCTCTCAGGTGGCACTGTAAGGGCAAATATCACTTCAAAATAAGAGGCTTAATTACTATCTCTAAGAGACATCTGCAATCCCATGATCATGGCAGCATTATTCACAATAGCCAAGATATGAAAACAAAACAAAACAAGAAAGAATAGAAAAAGGTATATTGGTGGTTGCCAGGGGTTGAGAAGAAGAGCTCAGGGTAATTATTGTTTAATAGATGTAGTTTTAGGTTTTGAAAGATGCATAAAATTCTGGAAATGGATGACGGTGACATGGTTAAACAACATCAAAGTACTTGAAATCACAGAACTGGACCCTTAAAAATGGTTGACACAGTAGGTTTTAGGTTATGTGAATTTTACCATGATAAAAAAAAATTAGCATTCTGATGCATCAAATACTACCAGAAAATTACTTTAGAGTGAAGAATGTCTGGATGTGTGTCTACAGCAGCATGATAAATGAGAGGATCACTCTTCTATATATTAAACTTTAAAAATCTTGGAATCTTTTTTTTAAAAGAAAATAAGCAAAGAGACATCTTCCCTCCACATCATCTTTTTTCTTATTTACTTTAGAAAATTGTTGTTTTAATTTCTTTCTCTCTTTGAAATATATGTAAATCATTTAAAAAGGCCCATAAGCCTCTTGCTGGCCTCAAGACCCAGGAAGGTCTTTTTCAAGGACCTCTCTCTCTGGATCATATACATCAAGGAAGATTCCACAGACACTGGGAGACAGGGCCACTAACTTTGGTGGGAGCCTTGCACCATTTGCAAAACTACCTCTCAGCATAAAGGAGAAGTTTGCTTCTCCTCTGGATAAAGCCAATTAGCTAACACACAGAGACACTCTGGATTCCTAGGTAAATAGTGGATGGACTATTCTTGAGAAGTGGTGCTATCAAATCCTCATAAAGACTAGTTACTATTTATCTGGAGAGCAGCTACATAATGATTTGTGTCTTCTCTGCTATACAGAAGAGTGAGATTTCTGCCTTTTCCATCTCATAGATGGCCTATGATGCACTTCCCATTCTGGTTTGATCATTTTTCAATAAGAATGCAGTTCTCTTCCTCTTCTACTTTTGTGCAGAGGTTTTTCTAAGTTGGGAGGACAGGATTTTATTTCACAACAGTATCCTGCATCAACTCTGAGCACTGAAATGCCTGATACATTGTAGCCTTTGTCTGGTTCCCAGCAAACATGCCCCTTAGACTGATATACCCTCTTGGTTTCAAAACTCATAGAATAGTGGAATCTTGTAATGTGAAAGGAATTTTGAGTCAATGAAGAGATTTCTGTATCTACTGTATGAATGTCTCTATGTGGCATTCCACACACACACACACACACACACACACACACACACACACACACACATATTCCAGCTTTTATTTAAGGTCTTAGGAAAGAGAAGGTTTCTCCAAAGGTAGAAATAAAGGAACAGGGTCTGGCACGTAGAAGGCACAGCATGATCAAAGTGAACAGAAGGAAAAACTGAGTATTTGGGGAACACTGAGATGTCTAATCACATAAAAATATCAAGGGTATGTAGGAGCTTGGAAGACAGAGCCAGTAATGGAAGTTAGGACAACAGTGCAGATATCTGAATGCCAGGGAAAAGATTTAAAATATTCAAAAAGACTACTGAAATACAACCCAGCTTGTCTCCAAAGGGAGCAGTTTATGACTTAACAAGGATCTTTCATGAAAAATATGAACGAGTATATTCAGTGCTACGCTTCCTTTATAGTTCTGTAAAAACGAGCTCCCTGATTCTGGACAAAATCTCCAAACACTAGAAGAAAATACAAATCACAGCTTTTCATTGCTCTTAGGACTTCGTCTTTTGTCCACAATTACCCATTTTATATCCATTATATCCATAATAGCTAACAGCAGTCTGGGATGTTGATATTAAAATGGCATGACTGTTTAAAAGAACAATTTCTTTGTGCTCAACTCCTCATCTTCTGGGCCAGAAACAGCCACTGCTCTCACTTTTCCTATGCTGTCTCTTTACGGTGGCTAAGGCCAGTGGTTCTAGTTTTTCTTTGACCTTCCTTCTCATTTTCAGGGAGGTGTCTTGCATCTTTAAAGATGATTTGTTGAAACCCAAAGGAGCCGTCACGGAAATGTAAGAACCCACAGAATGCCCTCTTTCATTTGCAAAATCTGCATTCAAAGACAGATGCTTTCAGAAAGTGGCTCTTATTTAAGCACAGCAAATATACCTTTTTGTTTTCCAAGTAGCATAAATCTGTCACTGGACTAACGTAATTGCAATGGATCTTCAAAAAGCTGGGCAGAGTGACGAATGGATACAGGCAACAGCCATTTGTATTAAAAGTCCAACTTCTTTTGATGGGTGTATTAAAAGCACATGGATTGGAGGTGAGGAGAAGTGGCGGAAAGCTGTATTTTAACTTTTTCCCCTGATTTCATTAAAAGAATTTTCATCTCAACAGATGCTTCTATAATCAGAGCTGAGATCTAATTTATTTTTGGAAAACAGAGAAAATGAAAATGTTATGAATAGTCTTATTTCAGGCAATCAAAGAGAGTGGAACAAGAAATCTAGTATTTGATTTGTTTTTCACAAGTACGGTTCAAAGAACATCTGTGCTTAAATCATGGATCCTTCTATATAGGGTTCTCCTTTAGAAGTTTTAATAAGAATGGAGTTCATTGATCTGCAATTTGGTAAACTTGAGGTTTTGAAGGGCAGCCAAAGTTTCACTTAGTTTTTCAACCCCTCCCTCCCTCTCTCTGTCCCTCTCTCTCACACCTATCTATCTTGTTCCTAGAGAACTTAAGATGCATTTTTATACTCAAGACATCATTGTGCTAAAACTTGCAGACAAAAGCCAGCCAGCCTTTCTTGAGACACTAAGTTCTTTTTGAAGAAATATTTTATTTACTTTCTTAATGAACATGTCTGTCTTTAGTGAAGAAATATGCCTAAAAATATAAGTGCTACTTCCAATGAGAATTTTCAAGTTTTAAATCTAGACAGGGTTCAGGTCTTAGACATTAATACACACATGATTCAGTCAAGATTTTAGATAATTATTATTTTTAAAAATCTACCCAGCAATTAATCAATTGGAAATTTTAATCAGCTGGAAAGTTTCTCAGACATAATCTTGGTTAATTCAGAGTCATTTCCAAGTGTTAGCACATCTGAGACATTTCAGACTAAATCACATAATTTTTCATGAAAAGTACATAAATGAAAGAATAGGTATAAAGTAGTTAGTACAAGGCCTTGCACAGGGCTCAGTAAGCAATAGCTGACAATTTAGCAGCATGGTAGTGGCCGTAATGGTACCATTCTGTCTCTGACCCTAGCAGTTCATTTCATAGATGAGGCCCAGAGAAATTCAATTGATTTGCCCAAAGTTACAAAGTTAACTAGTGGTAGAACTGAAATTGGAATACAGGCCCCCTGACAAGTCTAATACTGCTTGTCCAATACCTTGAGGGAAATGATTTTTTTCAATTATAATGAGCTATTTTGTCATATAAAATATCCCTAGAGAGAAGGGCTAAGTTTTACTTCTATCCTCAGGTAGGAAGCCTTCTCAGTTTCTAGCCTGTACAACGCATAATTTCAGAATGTGACAGCCTTTTTCTCAGCCTTCACCTTCCTTTAACCTCTCTGCTACATTTAGTACCATCACCTACACTGTCCTATGGCCTAAGGACACCACACTAAACAAACTGCTATCTCTCTATTTATGCCTTCTCTTTACTTTCTTCTCCCCCCTTCATGTACTGGAAGTATGGGCATTTCCAAAGTTGAATGCTTCAATCTCTGTACTGTCTCCTTCAGACATCATACATATTCCCAAGTACTCTCTCTGTACAGACAATTCCAAAACATTTATTTTCTGCCGTAATGTCTTTCTTGAAATCTAGCAGAAGATTTCCAGCTTCCTACTGGACGTTGCCATTAGATGATCCAATATTAAGTCAAAATTATCAGAACCAAAATCAAAATCATCTTCCCCTTAAAAATAGCTCAAAACCTGAACTTCCACAGTTAATTAACCGTTCCATAACTCTCCAATCTTAAAACCAGGAAGAAGATACCTTTGAGTCTCTTCCCCTCTCATAAATAAACCATCAGACATTCTGTTTTTTCTTTATTCCTTCCTTCCCTTTCCCACTGAAATCACATTAGTCTAGTTCCTCACTCCAAGAGCCTCTTAACTGAGAGTTGTGCCTCTAGTTCTCACCATCTTAAAAACTACCCAAGAGTAATTGATTGTCCCGAGTCACATTCTATCACGTTGTTCCCTGTCCTACTACTTCACTATGCCTACTAGATAGGATCTAAATGCTTTGGTCTTGTAACCAAGACTCTCTGCCATCTTGTCCAGCCCTGTTATCCATGATGTTCATTCAATTTCTCAGCAAAATATGAACGCTACATGTTTTTGCTCAATGTTTGAGACTGAGGCAATGAGAAGAGGCACTCAGTGCTCAAAAGTACAGTGATTGTTTTCCTCTTAGGAGAACAAAAATTAAATGCAAATAGCCTAATATTTTTTTTAGAGTTGATGTCACTATGAACACTTCTGAAACTAAGACTTTCACTCTCTAGGAAGGTTTTATAATCATGGTCTTCCACAGATAATTCAGGTTAAAATACATTCTCAATGATAATAGTACTGAAGAAAAGCAGGAAGTCTATTTCATTTTTCTTTAAGAAAAGGTTAAGGAAGTCCAAAACTTACTGCTTAAGGACTCAGAATTTAACACTTTGCTAGAGGGACTATTTTTGGTTTTGTTTTTTTTTTTAATTGGTGGTTACTTAAGATTATAGTCACTATTTCTCTTTCTTCCATAGTATTAACAAAAATTGTCTAGATTCTGACTTCTCAGAATCTTTAGAGGACTGGTCCCATGAATTCTCCCCTGGGAAGGCTATTGACTCTCTACAAAGAAACACCTCTTTAATAGCAGTTCTTTGATTTGGTCACATTCTATTTCTTGTTTTTATGTATCCGTTTCTTCTAAAAAATTTTTCTCTAATATAAATTAAACTGAAGCACCTGTTCTCACCTATTAGATTAACGTAAGTCCCAAAATTTGACAACACATTATTTTGGCAATTTGGTAGAACAATCGGCACTTCATACATTGCTGGTGTTAATGCAAAATGGTATAAACCCTAGGGAGGAAAATTTGGCAAAATTACATGTGCTTTTAACCTACAATCCAGCAATTTCACTTTTAGGAATACATCCCAAAGTAATACTGGCAAAAAGACAAAAGCCCATTTTTGTAGCACTATTTAATAATAGCAAAGGAACAGAAATAACTCATAAATGGATTGAAACAAACCCCAGTTTCCCTTGCTCAACCTTTGCTTCTTTCTTTTCTCTTTATTCCCTTTCTCCTTTGTTTACACTCCCACCCTCCCACCATCTATCAATCTTGACAAACTACAAGGATTACAAAAGAGCTCTTTACAGTACTACAATTGCTAAGAGGGGATTATCCCCATGATCCCAAACAAGAGGCATGAAGAACCAAAACAATCTCCAAATGTTCCAACCACAAGTTCCTCTACAGCAAGAGGTGAAATCACATGACCATTACACAAGGACACGTACTCCTTTCTTCCAGTTCTATAAAATCCCTATAAAACTCCAGTTCTGATGCAGCTCAGGGAATTACTTGGTCTTCAGGTAATGCACAGCAGCTGAATGAAGTCTTTAGTATCTACTTAAATCATTTTAAATCTTATTTTTCATTGACAAACCCAAATGTCCATCAACAGTAACTGACTAAACTATGTTACATCCACCCAATGAAGTATTACTCAACTATAAAAAGGTCCAAGAATTGCCTACATACTACATTGGGATGATTTCCAGAAATAACTGAAAAAAAAATCACTGGGAAAAAAAATGCATTGAGTATGCAACCATTTATCTAAGAGGGGAGGATGTACATACACATATGTATTTACCTTGTTTTTAGGGTAAACAAAAATATTATACCATGACCTACAGGGGGAAGAAAGGACAGGGAGAAAAGTTAAACTTTTCTGAATATGCCTTATTTTTTACATCTAAATATTTTACATAATAATTCAATTTTTAAAAACAAGCTCTAAAAGCTAAAAGTACTATGAAACCATGAGTCTGTCTATCAGTAATATGAAACCATGAGTCTGGTATCAAGCTGGGAGTATAACCACAGTGAGGGCAGCTAGTTACCAATATTATAGGTTTTCAGTAATCATTTGTTGATCGTAGTGTTAGTATTGTGATCCTTAGACCTTTCTATGTGCATTGTTGAATAAAACAAATGAATGATTATACTGGTGTCATTAGTAACCAGGATTACCAGCACAGAAAAAGAAATAGACAAAAATCAAAGAAATTAAGTAAAAATTCTATCGCCCTACACTTTAATTGGAGATATTATGAATTTATAAGAGAATTTACCTTAAAGTTCCTATTTCCTAGTATTGTACACTGGAAAAACTTTGAAACCGCATTCAATCCAACAGTCATGGGCATCCCTTGTTCCCAGATTATACTTCAAAATGTCATTTCCTTCTAAAATGAACCAGGGCTTTTCAGGAAAATAGCTTGTTCCAGGTTTAAGGTGGACAAAGTGTAAGATAAGGTTGAGATATGTTGTCACACTAAAAATAGGGTTGTTTAAAAACACTAATGAGACAACTTGGAAAGGTTCTCACTGACCAAAGATAAGGCAATTTGAGCATAAGGAAAATAAAGTTCATAATTCTAATTTTTTAAAAAACTCATTATTTACTTTTGAAAGAGGCTAAATATATATATTTGAAAATGTGTAAATAAAATCAAGCTTTTATCCTGCCATTCAGAGCCTGGAGCCTGCTTCAAATTCTGTGTCTTCCCCTCTCTCCCTTCCCCTCCCCCTCCAAAATAAACATTAAAACTTTTTTTTAAATATTTAAGAGATATTATCAACCAATAAATGTATAGACTTCTTTTGGATCCTGATTTAAACAAACTATGTATCAATCAATCCATCAATCTCTCTCTTCTCTCTCTAAAATATGTATGTATGTATATTACTGTGATTATATGAAATTGCGACCAAATTTTTGGCATATAACAATGTATTAGTTTAAACTGTACAAAAGGCACCTGGGTGGCCCAGTCAGTTGAACCACCCAGGTGGCTCTGACTTTGGCTAAGGTCATGATCTCAGTTTATGAGATGGAACCTACGCCAGGCTCTGTGCTGACAATGTGGAGCCTGCTTGGGATTCTCTCTCTCCCCCTCCCTCTCTGTCCCTCCTCTGCTCACTCAGTCTCTCTCTCAAAAATAAATAAGCTTAATAAAAATAATTAAACAAACTGTACAATATAAGGATTTGACATAAGTGTATATTGTGAAATGATTAAAACAATAAGTTAATATCTACCATCTCACTTTACAAAATTTCTTGCAATGAGAACTTTAAAGATCTATTCTTTTTACGAATTTTTGAATATACAATACAATATCATTAACTAGAGCCACCATGCTGTATGTTACATCCCTAGGACTTATTTATCCTGTAAGCTGAAATTTGCATCTTTTGATCACCTTCACCCATTTCTTCCCACTGTCCACCCTCCACCTCTGCCAAACACCAGAGGTGCTCTGTTTCCATGAGTTTGTGTTTTTTAGATTTCACTTTTAAGGGTGATGATAGAGGTTTTTCTCTGATTTATTTTATTACTATCATGCCCTCAAACTCCATCCATGTCGTCAATTTACTGCAGGATTTCCTCTTTTTATGCCTGAATAATACTCCCTTGTGTATGTTTAACATTGTGTATGTGTGTAGGTGTGTGTGTGTGTAGGTGTGCGTGTACGAGTGTGTGTGTGTGTGTGTGTGTGTGTGTATTTCAAATGTTATTAATTAATCCATTGATGAACATGTAGGTTGTATCCAGGTCTTCACTGTTGTGAATAATCCCTCGATGAACATACAGGTGCACAGATCTCTTCAAGGTAACAATTTCAAACTCTTCAGATATATGGAACCACTAGATTATATGGTAGTTCTGTTTTCAATTATTTGAGGAACTTCCATACTCTTCCATAGTGACTGTATCAATTTACATTCCCACCAACAGTGCACAAGGGTTCACTTTTCTCCACATTCTCTCCAACTCTTGTTATCTCTTATCTTTTTGATGATAGCCATTCTAACAGATATAAGGGTATATCTCATTGTGCTTTTGATTTGCATTTCCCTGATAATAAGTGATGTTGAGCACCTTTTCAGGTTCCTGTTTGCCCTTTGTATGCTTTCTTTGGAAAAATGTCTACTCAGTTCTTCTGCCCACTTTGTAATCAGATTGTTTATATCTTTGCTATTGAGTTTTTTATATTTTTACATATGCCTATATATACATTTTACATGTATTAACATATACCTGTAACATTTATATGTATACATGTACAAATAATATACATTGTTATATGTACATTATATAATGTTTCATATACTATAAGACATTGATAAAAGATTTTCTTTTTTTTTTTTTTTTTTTTTTCCACGTCAGACGGGTAATGTGCCGGTATCGTAACAAGGTTTATGGGAGGCACATGTCACACAAGAGCATGAACACCCAATCATCACGCCTATGAACTTCGAAAGGATCCTGATAAAAGATTTTCAAGATGACACAAATAAGTGAAAAGATATTCAATGCTCCTGGGTTGGAAGAATTAATATTGTTCAAATGTCCATACTACCCAAAGCAATCTACAGATTCAATGTAATCCCTATCAAAACTCTATGGGATTTTTCACAAAAATAGAATAACCTTAAAATTTATATAAAACCACAAAAGACTCCAAATAGCATAATCAATCTTGAGAAAAAAAGAACAAAACTAGAGGCATCATACTTCCTGATTTCTAGCTATATTACAAAGTTGTATCATCAAAACAGCATGGTATTGGGCTAAAAACAAACACATAGGTCCAGAGAACAGAATAGAGAGCCCAGAAAGAAACCCATGCATATACGATGAAGTGATTTATGACAAAAGAGCCAATAAATAGCGTAAAGAAAACTAGACAGCCACATGCAGAATGAAACGAACTCAATCTTATGCCTTACCCAAAACTAACCTGCAAATGTATTAAAGACTTAAATGAAAGACCTGAAACCATAAAACTGGAAGAAAATTGGCAGTAAGCTCCTTGGCATCAGTCTTCACAACTGTTTTTTTTTTTTAATATTTGACACCAAAAGCAAAGACAACAAAGGAAAAATAAGTGGGATTACATAAAAATAAAAAGCTTCTGTATACAGCAAAGGAACATCAACAAAAGGAAAAGGCAGCCTACAGAGAAAATATTTGCAAACAGTATTTGGTAAGGACTTCATATCCAAAACATAAATACTTTTAAAAAGTCATTATCTTTTAGGAAAATGAAGAAATATTTTCAGAAAAAAATGATAGCTACCTTCAACCTTCTAATCTGGGGGTAGAGGAGTGAGTGGAGGTATAAATGAAACAAAACTGGATTTTATGGAAGCTGGGTGATTTGGCCAGTATCATACAGCTAGTAAGCAATAAAGCCAGAACTCTAATTTTGTCTGATTTTAAAGCCTATGATCTATTTGACACTCTGAGATACCTCTCAAATGCACCACACAGACACCTGCACACAGCCACTTGTAAATTATTACCACCTGTATTGCTTATCTTTGCAGGGTTTTCTATGCCTTAAATATGCATTTATTAACAGTTTAACAAGTGTATATGGGTTATAATAAAGAGTCAAACCAACTAAAAGAGTGGCAAATTAGACTTACAAAACAGCATAAGAAATAGACATTTTAAAATAAATGACAGGTATTCTTAATAAATGCTTTTGTTAATACATTCCATCCGTAACTGATAGCACTTGTCTAATAGAAATGAGTCTGTGATATATAATAGAAATGGGCTTACAATATAAGCACATATCTAAAAACTACATTGAGATTCTAAGTACAGATACTACATGGCTTTCCAAGTTCTTTATAAGCACCATAACTGTCCTCTTGTTTGTCTTGTTGCGCCAGTGATTTATGGAAGCCAAAAAAGAAAATTGTAGTCTCCAGGACCTGAGGGCAAGAGTTAATAGTACCCTCACAGCCTGAAGTAATTGATACATCTTTTTAAAATGCCAAAGGAAACTGTACATCAGAGTCCAGTGTTACCATCATCATAAGTCTAAGATATTTAAGCCAGTGAATCTGATATTAAGTGATTAGCATCACACTAGGTACTTTAGACTATCTCTTTGAGGAAAGAAATTTCCTAGTGATGCAGCTAGCATCAAGATACACTTTCTTCTGAAATGTTGCCAAGACAGAAAAGAAACTCTAGTTTTGAAACTTGTCCAACATGTACATCAAGTCAGCCCGTTTCCTGAGACAGATCACTCTGCTTTTATATTCTTCCATTTCTACATTTGCTCTCCTAGAGTTATGTATTTGTTTATTACTTCTCTATAGGATTTACTAAATAGAGAACACAAAGAGCTATAAACCCCAACTGCAAAATGGATTTTGTCAAATAACAGACAACCTTGGCTATTGACTTATTCTACCCAGAACATTTTATACTCAGAGTTTTCAAAACTGTTTATTCTTAGTTTTACATTTAGGCTGCTGTCACATTTCTAGATTGACCCATGTTTTAGAACCATTAAGTAGTATGTAACCTAGTAACATTGTACTATTCACTTTGCTATGATCCACCACATTTAAGGTGTCATAGTCTATCTATACATCATATCACTGCTGTTATTATTTTAGTTTTAACCAGTTATTATTAATTTTATTATTAATCATCCCCTTTCTTCCAAAGGTTGACTCAGACAGATGATCTATAGCATTTGAAGAGAAAAAAAAGAACCAAGAACCTAAGTAAGCAAATCCCCTATGCGTAATTTTTTAGCTCCACTCTGCTACAATTTTACATTAGGGAACAATTTCAAATTCTGAAACGCAGGCCTTGTACTTTGACAGTATTGAAAGAAAACTATAACTGTGACTAGAACAAAGTTGGAGGAATAACAAGAAATTTCTGCTGCACAACATTCCCTTGGTAATAAATTGTCAAGAAAAGACACCCCCCTCCAAAGATTTCACAAGCAACTGTTCTTCCCTTCTGATACATTATATACTGATAATACTGAAATCAAGTAAGAATAAATATATAAATTGGGGTACCTGCATGGCTTACGTCAGGATCTCCCTGTTCCTGAGTTCAAGCCCCACATTGGGCTCAACGCTGCTGGTGAGGAGCCTGCTTAGGATTGTCAGTCTCTCTTCTCTCTGCCCCTCCCCCACTCGCCTTTCCCACTCTCAGAATAAATAACACTTAAAAAAAAAAAAGAATATATCAATCTCTTTTAATACTAAGAAGTTGACCACAGGCCCACATCTATCATTCTTTAAAAATTCACAGAAGTTTAAGAAGATCATCAGAATGTAACTGTTTATATATTTTAAATGTAACTGGAAACTTACCGAAGCAAATCATCACAAAATTCTTTATCAAAAAATAAACAGTATTGATCATGCAGTAAAACCCTTCTTTTGAAAAACAAAACACTTCAGACGAATTTAATATTCTTGACAATATTTTAGGCCCAGAAGATAGAAAACAAGGATGCTTTCCTTGCTCCCTTTCTTTCCTTCTCCCTTCATCCTCCAACAAACATTTGCTAAGGGACAGTAGCATGCCAAGACATAGACAAAGATCAGTCCCTGCCCTCAAGAATCACATGATCTACTGGTTAAGGCAAACAAATAATATTATAATAAGGTGGATACATTAATAGATGTAAATCAAAATTGTATAAATGCCTGAAAGAGAGTCCTAATAGCTCCACCCAGGTAGAAGACTGTCTTGATATTACTTGAATGATATATTCATCAATCTACCAAAAAGAGTCTCCAAGATCAGGTAACTACAACAACCCAGCAGGAAAAAAAGAAATTAGGGTGGAGGGATAGGCTAAATGGGTAAGAGGCATTAAGGAGGACATTTGTTGGGATGAGGACTAGGTGTTATGCATAGGGGATGAATCACTGGAATCTACTCCTGAAATCATTATTGCACTATATGCTAACTTGGATGTAAATTAAAATATGAATAAATAAAAAATAAAAAGTTATTTCAAGGCAAGGGCTGACTTCTGCCTCTTTGTACTGTATTTAATGATCAGTATAAACACAAGGTAGGTGCTTTAATACATAGTAATTGCACACTCAAAGCTAGAAAAACATGCAAAATATTTTACCATAAAGATAGAATAAAATGCCAGTGACCTTGGTGAGTTAAAAATATATACAGAAAATAAATTAAAACTGGAACAAGCCTTTGACTTTAAACTCAAATAACCTGGGTTCAAATTCAGTTTCGACCACTTAATAAGCCTAGTGTCCTTCAGTAGGGTACCTAATAACTTCTTTGACTCTTAACTATTTAGCTATAAAATGAAGATGAGGATATTGATACTAATCCTTCAGGTCATTTTGAGGCATCAATGATATATATATATGATATACTGTACATGGTATATGAATGGTAGAGTATTCAATAAATTAGTCTCCTGTCTTTACTATTTACATGGAAAAAAAGATTTCCCAACTGTAAAAGACCTTGAAGGATCTCCTCATCATTCTCCTTTTAAGATGTTCTAAGCTGAATGCATGTGGAAAAGGTTATCCTACAACCTTCTTTATCAAAAGGTTCAATCTCCCTTGAGAGCAATAAGACAGTGCCATCAATATAAAACATAAAGTCCACCCATTCATTTATCTCACAACTATTGCATATCTACCCTATGTCATGGACTGGGCTCCAGACCAATGTCCTATAAACCTGGGTCTGAGTTTCCAATCTAGATAACCTGATGGATGATGAGCATCTACAACAAACTCCAGTGTTGAAAATTCACCACTTTCTGAAACAACTTTCAGTCTTTGGACAGAGGAAGTATTATGCACAAAGAAAAACAGATGGAGAAGAGTTTTAAGGAAATTGAAAATAAGTTCCATCAAAGATGTGTGGACTTTTAACATTCCTCTAAGACATCCAGGTGGAAAGGTCTAGTATACAATTGGATAGTCAGATCAAAAAGGTCTTGCCAGGCCCCAAAATTTGGCGATTGTCAACACAACAGCACTAGTTAAGTGATGAGGGAAGATGAGATCAACAAGAAAATAAGAATATGTTGATTAGAGAGACATGCCAACAAGGACAGAGACCTGGGAACATGAATATTTCATGGAAAAGGCTAAGGAAGAAAAGCCAGCAAAAGAGGTTCTAAAGAAATGGTCACAGAAGTAACTTCCTACAAATACTGTTCAACAAGGCCATAGGGGAGAAGAGTTGAGCAAAAAAAGAAGGGAGCAGTCATCTAGAAAAAATGTCAAAGAGATCAAATAAAATGAAGCCTAAATAAAATCCACTGGATAAAGAATTTAATTTACTCATAAAAATGTTCAAAGAAAGAATAAAGGGTCCACTTATGTTTGAATGCCTGCAAAATAATGCTCTCCAGGGAACTGTCCACTTGCACTGAACACTCCTGGTGTTAGAAATTTACCACTTTCAGGGCACCTGGGTGGCTCTGTCAGTTAAGCGTCTTACTTTGGCTCAGGTCATGATCTCACAGTCTATGAGTTCGAGCCCCGCATAAGGCTCTGTGCTAACAGCTCAGAGCCTGGAGCCTGTTTCAGATTCTATGTCTCCTTCTCTCTCTGCCCCTCCCTTGCTCACACTCTGTCTCTCTCTCTCTCTCTCTCTCCAAGAAATAAATAAGCATTAAAAAAAATTTTTAAAGAAATTTACCACTGTCTAAAACTTTTCATCTTTGGACAGCTCTAAATACTACAAACTTTCTCATTTTGAATCAAAATATTTCTCCTTATATATCTGTCCACTAATACAGTGGACAATAGTTTTCTAAATATTTGAAGATAAATTTTGTGATACAGCACTTACCCTAATTTGCAAACACATGTGTGTGTGTATATATATATATTTATTTATTTATTTATTGGCTCACTCTCTTACTAAACTCCAAGGATACTCTCTGCTTTACATACTAAGTATCTGCAGCACATAGCACAGCGCCTGAAACACAGTTAAGTGCTCCATAAACAATGATTAAATGAATGAATATATTGACAAAAAAGATTTAAACTCTAGACTTACTGAATGAACTTTTAGCATTCCTTTTTTTTTCCTTGAGAAAGAGAGAGCATACAAGAGTTCAAGCATGAACAGGGGAAGGGCAGAGGAAGAGGGAGAGAATCTTAAGTAGACTCCACGTCCAGCACAGAGCCCTACTCAGGGCTCAATCTCACAACTGTGAGACCATGACCTGAGAGGAAATCAAGAGTCAGACCCTCAACCAACTGAGCCACCCAGGCACCGCTGGGGGGGTTTTTTCCTTAATTAGATTAATATTCATATAATTTTCTTAATCAGTATGAGAAAGCAAGATAAACTAGATGCCTCTTCAACACCTTCCAGAATGCTGATCACACAAAAAAATCTTAAAAACATTATTTGGAAACATCCCACTAGGAAATCAGGACCCCTGGGTTCCAGACCTGGTCTGCCACTATTTCTGTGTCCTTCAGCACATCTGACTACTTTTCTGGACCATGGGGTCTCATTTATTAAGTGAATGTTTTAGATTATATACACCCCAAGGTTTTTTCCTGATTCACAACTCTAAGATTATGGGGGAGGAAGGAGCAAAATCACATGTAAATGTTATAATAAAATGTGTAAAAAAAAATATTTGAAGTGCCTGCTCATTGCTCTCATATTATTTTCTCAAACTTCACATTTTTCTTCTTTTCTAAAGTTACTGTGTGTCTATGGTAAGCTCCTTTTATACCACATTTTCACTTTGCCATATCCCCATTCATTTGAAATAAAACTGCCCTGTCATCTTCGACAAAGTGGCTCTTCAAGTGGAATTACATTGTTGTTTGTTATGATTTTAAATCTTCTCTGTAACAAGGGGCTTTTCTCGTGGCCCCAGCTAGAAAGTTTTGTTGCTACTTATAATTTTAGAACACAATCGATAGTGATATTTATTGGTAATTAAGACAAATTATCACCAACTACTGTTCCCATTCTTTAAGCCACAGCTATAATTCAGACCAAAAAAGTGATTCAAGTATACAAAGAGCATATTATATATATATTCTAAAAATATATATATCTTGTACACACACACACACACACACACACACTGGTGTTGCATAATACCTCTCGTTTCAAAAGAAAAAAAAGTGTGTCCCCATTCTTTTCCTTCAAAGACAGAGTCAAAAGAAAATACAACATAGCTGTAAAATAGTACTTCGCCTTTGATGTTGTCATATTAAAAACACCCATAACCTTCGAGAAGAGGAACCTATTATTCATATTACCATAGAATGTCTGCTGCCTGCATTATCATATCATTAGGGGAAAAAGTCTATTTACAGATATGTTTTCTGTTTTACTCCAAAAGGGATTGTCTGAATTCTTCCAATATAATTAATGTTTTCATGAGGCTTTGTCATTAATCCGAAAATTAGAAGATTGCATTGTTCAATACTCAGCAAGCATTTAGCATCTAATTAGCCTTATATTGATGTTCTACAGAAGCAACTGAGTTCCACAACCAGCAATTCTGCATAAGGTTATTCCCACCCCACCCAAAAGAAACCCATTTCTTACACAGCAAAAAGTCCAAGAGAGGTTTTTCTAAGACAAGATTTAATAGGCTATTTCTGTCTGAATTTAAATTCCAGGGGTGCCTGGGTGGCTCAGTTGGTTAAGCATCTGACTCTTGATTTCAGCTCAGGTCATGATCTCAGGATTCATGGAATTGAGCCCCATGTCTGGCTCTCCGCTGACAGCGCAGAGCCTGTTTGGGATTCTCCCTCCTCTTCTCTCTCTGCCCTCCCCCACTTACATGTGTACTCTCTCCCTCTCTCTCAAAAAATAAATTCCAGAAAAAGACATACTTTACCTCACATTTGCTTACGAGTTGGAGTTTTGGGGAATTTTTTTCAAATCAAATGAATAAATATTTGAGTATATAAATGAATTTTTTCAAATTTTATTGAACCCTAGCACTGTATCTCTTATCACTTAAAGTTTTTCATCAAATGAAATTAGAGAATCATAGAAAGCTACTTATGGGAAATTTGAGGCATAGTCAAAGAATGCTATGGATTTTAGTGTAATTTTAATGATATAATTCTAAACCTAAAGGAATAGAATCTACTTAGGATGTCTAAATATAAAGAATTTGAACCAGGACAATTCTCCAACCAACACCACGTTAAGCAAAAGGAGTATCATTTTCCAACTGAGGAAACTGAGTATGACTGAGAGCGTATCGTATGGTTTCAAACTCAGCTCTGAAGGCAGCCTGTGTGTTTCAAGACTCATCTCATCTTCTTACAAACTGTGGGGTCTTGGTCAAGCCACTTATTTATAAAATAGGGATAACAGTATTTCTTTCCTCTCAAATTTTTGTGTAAATTAAATGAGATAATTCATGTAAAGTGTTTAGCATGGTGGCTGGCACATTGTAAATGCTCAAGTTTTAAAATGTTAAAAAAGTCTATAGATCTCTACAGAAAGTAATGACCACAGAAGTCTCTGTCCCCCCACAGTGTTCTTGTCCATGACAGCTATGCAGAGAACCAGACTTTATACACAATGATACTCAGGGGATAGCAGAGCCAAAATGGAAACAGGCAACTCTGGGCATGCTCCCCACTTTCCTCCATTGCTCCTTTTTCTTCCCTAGGCAGCAGGTCACTGGAGGGAAGGTGGATCCCATGGTTTATGAGGCTCACTTGCTGTAAGCTGAGCAAAAGCCCTGAGACAGAACAATGGAGAGAAGGATGCCCTTCCTGCTGACGTTAAAAGAAAAGCTGAGATTCTTTTATATCCTAGTGTTCTCCAGGACTCTCTCCTTGGTGATTTTTAAAAACTATTCTTGGAGATCTCACCCAGTTAGAAAGTTCCAACAGCTCCATGGTGCCTTCCCAAACCTCTCGCTCTAAACCGTAATTCTGTCCTCAACAAGAGACCCAAATTTATGAGTATTTATTTAGATTTTCTTTTGAGTATCCCAAGGATGCCTCAAACCCAAAACGCTTAAAATTCAGCCAGTTATCTTCATCTAGATAGACTACAGTAGGCTCTGAGATCTCACTGTACAAACAGCATGAGTCACCTAAGCTAGAATCTATTCTGGACTCTTTTCTCTCCCTGTCCCACACATTCAGTCTCCAAGACCAGTTGGTTCTATCTCTAAATTATGCTATCTTTTCCTCCCTTCTCCCAACTCTTTTCTTCAAACTTTTCCCAGTTTCCACCACAATCACTGAAATAGGTCTCTAGTTGTTTTCCCTGGCTTCCTAGTCTCTACCCTCTATGGAAACTATCCTCTATGCTCCCACCAAAGAATCTAATTACCAGAGGAGGATGGGCCTCAAGAAGAACCCCAGTGGCAGAGTACTAAAAGCCTGGCAGCAGTATAATAGATGACTCATTTTTGCTACAGTTTCTCTTAGAGTAGCTACAAAAGTAGACATAAATGGCAAAGAAAAAGATTTCCTTTGATGTGACAGAAAGATATACTGTCAAGAACTGTGAAGGGTCTGGGATTTTTACCCTCCTTGCAAGCTTCCAATTTAGCCTACCATTTTTTATGGATGCTGGCAAAAGACCTAAGACTTCTGAGTCAGAGACAGAGGGATGTTTCTCACACACACAGCCAAACAGCATGAACATCATGTTTGAATTTGTTTCCTTTGCCCCCAAATCTCACAGGTGTGATGCAAGGCTGCCCATGTGGATGCTGCACACGCATTGATTTGTGGAACCCTGAACTTATAGAACCCAAATATTTTATAATGGACTACAAAGAGATCTGCCCTTTGCTCTAGAGGGAAACATTATATTTATTATGTTGGACAGAGAGTAAATTTGCCCTGTGATTCAGAGGGAGATATTACCGTCCAAGCCTATTCACTTCTTAAACATCCCTAAAAATGTATTATGAGCAGTTAGTGTCTTGAGACCCATGGAAAATTGTCTCCCAACAGCTAGGCCTTGAATTAAAACCAGACTCTTGGAACCCACTAGCTGTATGATTTTTACCAGTCTCTGTCAGTTTCTTCACCGAAAATTGAGGATAGCACTCATCCCTAACTCACAGACACTTTACAAAACCAAGTGAAATCACATGCATGAATGAGTTTTATAAAGCAATATAGCACTAACTATGCAAATGTAGTCATTTATGCCTCTGGAACTTTATTGTTTATTATAGAAACAAAAGAAGAAAATGATTTAGAATTTTCTAATAAAAAATTAAAGCTCAATTAATAAAACACTTATTAAATGCCTGAATGTGTTCTAGGTTAGGCTTGGGTAGTACAAGGTGAAGAATAAGACAGACTCCTTGACCTCAAGAATTCCACCGTAGGAAAGAAGCAGATAGGGCGGCATCTAAGATATGTGACAAAATAGAAGCATAAAAGGATGATTTATGGTAACCATTGACTTACAAAGCTTGGAGGGACTTAAGTAATCATTAAACCTAACCATTTCATTTACCAACAAGAAAACTGATTAAAAAATATTAAAGACTTCTTTTTTAAGAGTTGACAACAAACTGATATCAGGGTCAGAACTAGACCCATTCTTTCTGACTTTTAATTTGAGAAAACGCCTTGACAGAAACTTCATATTCCTGATAAAGTTTGTGCAAGACGGAGAGGAAAATCTGGTTTGGTACCATCATTTTTCTCTCCTCTATGGTCTTATTTCAGTTCATTGCCATTTTACCTCTTTGCTACCCAAGAATTACAATGGCTTTATTTATTTTTTGTCTAACTTCTTATCTCTCTCTCTCTCTCAAAGGTGAAGGATTTCCTCTTTTATTTGTATGAAAATGCTAGCCAGAACACACTTCCCTTCTGACCTCTGTTTTCTCCCTTTCATGTCATCTGGGCCCCTACCTAATTCTTCTTCCCCTTCATATCCCACAAAATGCTAACTAACTCTACCATGGTCTCAATCTCTGACTGCCAGTTATTCAATCTCCTTCTTTCTTTTATTTCACTCCAGTCTGCCATACCATCTACACAGTGAACTTGAAGCAGACTTCTCAAAATACAAAGTGAAACATTAACCATGTACTCTTAAGTCCACCTTAAAGACTGAATGTAATCAGCTGCTAGGAAAAGATACAAGGCAAGGAAAACCATAGCTCACCTACTCTTCCTAGAAGTACGGCTGGACTTGAACAACAGGGGAATTAAGGGTGCCAACACGTGGCACAGATGAAAAATCTGTGTATATCTTTTGACTCTTAAAAAAAACTTTACTATTGACCATGACCAGAAGTCTTACCTGTAACATAAACAGTCAATTAATGCATATTTTCTATGTTATATGTATTATATGCTGTACACTTACAATAGAGAAAAGATATTAAGAAAATAAGGAAAAGCATTTATAGTACTGTATTAAAAAAAGAAAAAAACATATAAGTGGGCCCACAAAGTTCAAACCCATGTTGTGCAAGGGTCAACTGTTTAACATGGACTTTGCTCCAAGGTAAAATTTACCAAGGTACAATAAGCTTGATTTTTATTCTATTCATTGATTTTGAAAATTTTTCAGTATTATACAGTACCTAAATGTTTCATTCATCTCTTATTTGGGATTGAGGTAGGGAAAAAGAATAGATCTCTTTTTCAGTAAGTTCCATAGTAGCACTAGTTCCATAGCCTTAGAGGTTGTATATTAATTATACAAGTATGAGAGTTTAAGGACAATACAGGGAAAAACCAGATCCATTCAACTTAAAGTCTGTCTTTTGACTCATTAAAGAGTTCCAAAAATACTTGCAAGAGTAAAGACATCATACTCAAGGGTTTTGAGAAAGTTTTTAAGTATATAGTTTATATGTATGTATGTACATAAGTATATGCTAATATATGCAGTTTAGTGCAATCTTTTCAAATAAAAGCAATGCAAAAAATTCAAATTCAAGTTTCTATTAATCTAGTGAGTTAACTTTTTGGTTTTATAATACACAAAGCTTTCCTTAATAATTAAATATAGGGAAAGAGTTTTAATTTTGTGAAATCTTCCATGGCAGCAAGCATTTGAGAGCTTTATTTAACACAAAAGGACTAAAATAAAAATCAATAAATACTTGAATGCATACTATCCATACTAAATAGCATTTAAAGTTAGAATACCAATAATTTTCAATATCACTGAAGCCAAGAACAATGGTATCACAGTTAATAGCATTCCTGAAGGTGAAAAAAGCAAATCTGGTTCATGATAAATTATGAAAATGGTAATTATGTAGATAAGAATAAATGGCTTTAAATTCCCTAATGAATGATGAGTCAAGTCACTGACAAGAGCAATCAAAATATACTCCATATGTATTAACACTTAAATTTGACATTGACAAATATTATTTAATTTATACAACAGTAGAATCACAAGTATATGTAGTCTCTAAACCTCTGGGTTATAATAAATTGTGGAAAGAATGGAATTATCAGCATGTTTTTGTCCTTTATGGTTTACCTAAAATGTATTTTTTAGTGCTAAAATATCTTTCAGGTTCGAGATGGAAAGTATAGGTCAAAATAAATGGCTCTCCCTCTCTTCTCTCTCACACACACTCAATTAGACAGGATAAATGACAATTCTTCACAGAATACTTCTTACCCATTGAAGAAACTTACAAAAAGACATTCTATCAATATGAACTATTAATCATCTTCCCATTAAATGTATTAAGTACCTATTATGTGCTAGACATTACGCTAAGCACTGAGAATCAACAGACACATGATATACATGGTTTTGCCTCACAGAGCTTAGAGTCTAACAGACTCAATAAAATTCATATTATTACTCACCTATAAGCAAAGATATTCTATATGACAGAAACTCCTAAGCACTTAAAAGAAATTTATTAAGAAATAATAGCATTACTATTGCAAACTATATTAAGCATACAACTTGCAAGAAAACAAATTGCTTGTCTCCCTCAGACTGACATGTTTAAATCTAATCTCAGTTTATAATTAATATACCAGCGTAAGGAAACTTAAGAATTCCCAGGGCATTGATAAAACTGACAACAAAATAGTCTACCCAGTGAACTGAACTTGTGACAGGAGACCCAGGTCAGACCTCTGTGGAATAGAGTCACACACCTGAGCTATGCTACCTTTTGAAATTAGTAAAATGGGTTTAGGAGAAAAAAATTAGTAACATATGAAGTCAAACTCCTTAAATGATAAGTTACTACACCTTCAATCCTAAAGAGACCTCTTCTGGACAAGTATTTAGGGTCGGCAGAGCAAAAACAAAAAGGATTTACTTAAAAGTGGTAAGCCCAGTAAACACACAAAACCATCATTTTTAAATCCATCTTCTCACCTACTCATAATGACCACTGAAGTAGAACAAAAATCTAGACACTGTGGCCAAAATTTTGACATTTAAGCCCTAAGAGGAAGCAACTGCTGTTGAAATTCAAAAAAAATAATAATTTGGAGAGCTAAAATTGACCTAATATGCTAGAGTACATCTGTGTATAATGAGATGCTGTAGTTATGAAATAAATACACTTACTTCTTCAAACTATAAGAAGTAAACCAAACTTGCATTAGTATGTGAAAAACAGTTTCTGATTTATGCTTTGGGATAAAATAGATCCACTAAATAGAAAACTAGTAAATAAAGCAAATGCTTATAAATTCCACACTCAGATTAGAAAGTCTTTGAGGCCAATGTTTTGAGTCAGTAGCCAGGTTTAGCTGCTCACTATAGGGAGAAACCTTGTCAGAGAGGTAAGAGTGGCAGACCTCCCACCCTGATACATGCAGGGAACGAAATTCAGTGGTGAAAGACCTCTCTAAAGCCTTGCAACTTAAAGTGTAGTCCATGGGCCAACAGCAATAGCTTCTTCACCTGAGAGCTTGTTAGAAATACAGAATTTCGGGCCCCACCCCAGAACCTCATTTTAGCAAATTTCCCCCAGATGATTTGTGTGCAAATACAAGTTTAACAAACACTGATCTAAAGGAATAAAGTGTTACAGAACTATAGAATCCATTCCAAATATTGGGCATAGATTTAAACTTCTGCATTGCCAGCACATCCCTTAAGCCCTCCAAGATACCATCAACTTTAAGGTGAGCTCAGCATCAAGCGTACAATGAGTCAATAAGAAGAAAGAAAACTAAATGCAGGGGTGTGAATGAACCACTCCTCATTATCATTCATGTCCTCCAGCTGAGCCCTTAACTGGAAACCGCCTGGCTCCAAATGCTGGGGGGGGGGGAAGCTGGAGGATTGTGGGTAGCAATGACAGAAGGGCAGGCACATGCCTATTTCCCTAACTAGCTGTCCTCACACATCCATCTGTCAACAGTGGCACATTCATGCCCCTTAGCCTGCATATGGCCTATAGATATGTCTGTTGGCCCACACAATATTTCAAATTTGAATTCATTCCCAACATTCATAAATCTAGAACTTTCACATTAAAAAAAAAACCTAAATACCTAATTCTCTTCCACAAATCAGAAAATCTGGCAACACCAGACCCCCATTCCAGCATGGCGCTAAGGCTCAGCTGTCCCACTTAGATGTTGACCAGAACCTCCACACTCCCTAGAGTCTCCCCAACACTATAGCTGAGGTTGAGTGTCACTTGTCTTTTGTTACCTTCCATTTGGTCTGCTTCACTCATTCACATTCCCAGCCTGACCCCTATAGGCTTTTGAATTTTTGACCCCTTTATTGATCTCAAGTCATTCAACCTATCTGAATTTGTTCTATTGTTTGTGTAATTCAGAAAAAGGAGCTACGGTTTGTATCACCTTCAGTTTGATCAGAAACCCTGTGAGCTGGAATCAATCCATTCAATTACATAGTACCTCACCTTAAATAGATACTATGATTTTTTCCTACACAATTCATTCCAATTCTGACATTTTAGCTATTTTAACTCTTTCTTTTCAGAACTGTGAATTGTAGTTATAAACAAGAATTAATAGCAAGAGCAGACACAGCAAAATCCACTGTTGAATCATTCCTCCAGATTCATTTCAAAACTTGAATATATTGAAATGGGAAATTGGGCGCCTGGGTGGCTCAGTTGGTTGAGTGTCCAACTTCAGTTCCAGTCATAACCTCCTGAGTTTGAGCCCCACAGTCAGCTCACTGCTGTCAGCGCAGAACCCACTTCAGATTCTTTGTCCCTTTCTTTTTCTGCCCTTCCCCCATTTGCCATCGCTCGCGCGTGCGCGCTCTCTCTCTCTCTCTCTAAAATAAACACAAACATTAAAAAAAAAAAAAGGTGGTAAATTCCATGAGGGCAAGTAACTTTGTCTTTGTTTACTGACATACCTCTCAAGCACCTAGAGCATGCTCAATGAATACTTACTGAATAAATGAAGGAATATTCCCAAGAATTATAAATTCTCAAAAATTCATACACAGATTTTGAATGAATGTCTTTAATTGCCAACAAGTATATGAAGATTGATCTGCTAACCTAACTCTATCTGGGTTCATCAAACAACCTTTTGATTTCAGTGATTACACCAGCAGTAGAGAGAAGACATGTTACCCTACCAAGCCTAAGACTTGTGGCCTATCACAACTTGTTTTGCAACAAAACAACATCATGTAAACTTGGCAAAATGGCTACACTGAATTATGAGATTTCCTCTGATTCAATTCTATGTACCCACCTCTAGAGTCTTTGGTCATCACCATAATCATCATCATCATCATCCCAATCTTATAAAGCTGGACAACTACCACAGATCACTTATTGAAAAGCATTTATGAACATTTACTGGTGTTCCAGGAACTAAGTGCTAGATGTCTGACTTCCTAACTAAAAGACATGTCCTGCAATACTATTGTATCTCCCACACCATGATGCTTAGATCTGGATACAATGAAAAAATTACATTTTTAATTGTCTTGAAAACTTGACTGAAAAAATAAATCCCTGAGAAACTGAGGTACAGAGAAATGAAGTGATTTTCTTGTGGTTATGGGTTATTTAATGGGAGGGCTACAAAAGCATCTCCAGAGCTCTCACCACTGCCCTACATTGGTTTTATAATAGTCATTTTCAAAATTTATCCGCTAACCAAAATGCAAGCCAATGAATTTTAGCCACTCAACAAATAATATGATGAGCAAATGTATCTTCAAATAGCAAAGTCTAAATTTTGACCAAATTCTGGTATATTTATAAACATACCAACAATCAATCTAAAAAGAGTTTGCAATAAAGTACATGCATCTTAGCAGAAGACTACTGTGATACAGTATTTCAAGAACTAAACCTAAAATAAAATTGTTAGAAATTTTCCTTACACTTACAGCTGCCCCAAACAGGGCCTGTTTTATGGAGGATGAGATTTCAATGTCCTTTTACTCTCCTCTTGGCTTTTGCATTGCCTGACTGAAGAAATATGGATCATCTACCTCCTTTCTCTGTGTATACCACACAACAGAAGAACGAATTCAACTCAACTTTCTGTAGAAAATACAAACAAAAGCAAGACCAGGTCACTGTTACTCACATGCCTGATGGCTACTCTAAGAAGGAATTTACCGAACTCTCCTGCACCAACAAATGTAAGCATGCTTTTCACCATACATCTGGAACAAGGGAAAACTAAAGTAAGAAGGAAATGGTAATAACCAGTTTCTTCCACCTTAAGTACATTTGGAACTGCCCATAAACTAATACAAATAAGAAATATAAGTGTGTATGTTGCTTTCCTCAAATGATCTGCCTTGGCCAGTTCTGAATTCTTGACTCATTTGAGTAGTCACAAATTCGCTCTATTGGAACACAAGGCTCCTCTGTACAAGTAGACCAAATTTTAGAGCTGTGGAAGGCCTGCCCTCCAGAAGAATGTATTCTAACAAAAATCTCTGTATTCTGTTACTAAGCTGAAACTTTGTTATTAAGATTCCTATGACCACATAACCCTTTTTCAGTGGACTGCTTTTGCTTAGTGTGATCCATAATGACACACATATGAAGACAGGAAAAAGACTGGGACAATTAATGCACCCTACCTTTCCTCACAGTCTTTTCCCTAAGAGAGCAAGCATATTTAGTTCCTCCAATATTTAAATACAATTCTCATGGGAATCTCAAAGGAGGAGGTTAAAAAAGAGAAACACTGATCCAAAATCAAATAAAACCATGGTATAGCTTCTTACATATAGGTAATAATTCTGAAAGTTCAGTTTTGTTGTACCAGAAGGAATCTGTCTCCTCACAGCCTGGGCCATTTGGACTTGAAAACTTTAATTGCAAAGCACAAATGCACTTTTCCAGAAGTTTTCTGTCATAGTGCCTACTACAGATACCTTCATAAATTTCCTTATAGAAGCTGCATAATCCACCACAGAAAACCAAAGTGTTATTCTGTATTATTAAACTCAGCAGAAAGCTCCATATGCAGCAACAGGAGGCCATAGGCAATTAACTCTGTAAATTGAAAGGTTTAAAATTTTTGCATGACCTTTAAAGGTCAACACAGTTGCCCATTCACATGCATGCAATTATACAGTGACTAGTACACAGCAGAAAAAAAAAACAAAAATATTTAGTGAAACAAATCTTGCATTCATTAAAAGCTACTGTGCACTCTCCAAGCTTTATGCGAAGAGTTAGCTTTGCATAGCCCAGAGATAAAAGAGCAAAAAAGACTTGTCTCCTTGTCCCCATTTTGTCAAAGTATTAAATTCAGCCCCACCACTATAATTGCTCAGAATGCAACACTGTCACATTAACCAACCACTCTGTGAAGAATTTCAACAATTGACTGTATAAAATATAAATATACATTGAATTAAATGAGTATGCTTCTGCTATGCCTAAGGGAAACGGAGATGTACCTTTGCTAATTGGCCATTCAGAGGAAATCATAAAACAATTACAACACCTATGGAATAATTTAGGAAATTGAAAGAAGTGATTAAAAGGGCTTTATCTAATATAAGCATGTACACGCTAATTCCTTAGTTCTATCTCATGCCTCATATGGATCACTGTGAATAAAACAGAATATTCTCCTTATAGCTTATATATTGTTTTCATCTGAATCACAGAAGTGACCTGAAAGTCTACTATTTTCCAAAGGCAGTAACAATCAATTGGCTAAATAGGCCAGAATTTCACGGATTCATTACTAGCTTGCCTATCATCACAACATAGGATGAAATCCCACATATACAGGTGGTACACACACTGAGAAGTGGGTGGGTTTTGGAAATCTAACAAATGGGGAATCTATCCATATGTTTCTGGAAAATTTGTAGATACCATGTGTAAACCAGAGTAGCATGCTCCAATGTAATGCATGCTTTGTTTTAACTGTGTGGAGGCGCACGGTTAAGAAAGATCACTTACAAACATATACAATGTTTTAAATGTGTTGAAATTCCCAGTCATAGGGTCAATAAACACATCCCAAGCCCCTCTACATAAAGGACAAAGTTGAGGGGTTTTTTTTTTTTTTTGCATTTGTAACCTAACAACATTGTATCTCCAAAAGAAAGAATAAAGAGAAAAACATTTGTAACCTAATAAGTAAATATATCTCCAAAAGAAAAACTAAAGAGAAAAACATACTACATGCAACAGTGATTCAAACAGTAAAACTCAATTATAAATGACCTTGTGAAACCATGGATGCAGTTGCACTGTAGGTCAAATCATGTAAGATAGGGAAAAACTATTTTACATGATTTAGTGAAAAATGTAGACTTTTTTTAAGGTTGTTCTTTCCTCTTTAACACAAAACCAGTATAATACATGGGTGCCATTAAATGAATACATATATATGTATATGGACATCTAGAGATATAAAGATTACACAGATAAAACAGAGAAATATATTTAAATACTACTTTTCTTACATTCTAACAAGTCTAACCACACCTCTTAAATTTCTGTTAAAAATAGAAAACAAGGATTGCTTGCTATATTTCATCAACAAGGACCCCTGAATCACTGTGCCAAATGAATAAAATCAGACTTTCTAAAAATGACCAAATAAATCAGTGGCCAATGAAAACTAAAAAACAAAACAAACTTCTGGTTCCATTTGCTGGGCCCACCTTTCCATTTTCCCTGTATTACACCATGCTCTAGATCTAAAGCAAATCAGATCTAAAGCAAAACATTTCTCTAAAAAGACTTAGGATAACTCCCTTGTGAAATTATTCTTATTCTTCCAGTGGTATAGTTCAATATGCTCCCAGTAGTTTAGAATAAAGTTAACTAAAGAATTTTGGAACAAATGGCTAAGGTACCATATTATGTATCATTCAAAAAAAATCAATGGTTTGAAAAAAAGATAAATACTGTGCAAGCATGGGGACCAGATAGGAAGTTGATTTAGTTTGGCCTTCATATCTAGCAGCAGCCTGTGTTAATGCATTTCTTCTCTTTGTTTTGATGGAGCCCTACTAATGACAGGTTGATGAATTACATGTGTAAATGTCAGGCATAGATCAAAGGGGACTATGTTAGATGCTTATTTTACTTCAACTTAGTGGGTTTTTTGGGTTTTTTTGCCAAGAAAACAAAACTGCATTACACAGTAAAGTTCCTTATTTTTACTTGAATCTTCAATGAACAAAACAGCTGCAGAATAATACGACTTAATGAGGCATCCCTAATAAAATACTGGAGAAGTGAAAGCAAGAGCACTGAACTGTTTGCACTCTGGTTGTTTCATCTTCTCAAATCTATTAGAAGTTAACTGATGACACTTTGGAACATTCCTAGTTTGGGGAATGCATCAAATAAGCAAATGGCCATCAGTTTGCACCCACAGCTGAACTTCGGCAGAATCTAACAATACCTTTTACTACAACCCATGATGATGCCTGGAAAATGCTGGAAAGGCACATCTTACCCTAGGTGTATAGGTTAATCCATACCTGTTCAACCCTAAAATGCACTTTCAACATATCAATATTAAAAAACATCTTGTAAAAGAATCATCATTAAAATACTATAGTGAAGATACTGGATCCAGAACCACTAAAATTTTTTGATAATATACAGAATCATTTTTATAAAATCATTTATCACCCCTTAAGTTTCATCACTTTATAAATTTTTAAAAAGGAAAAGTGGCCATATCTAAAAACAGATCTTTTTACAGCTGTGTCATCACATTTTATAACTTGGTGGTTAGTAAATACTATAATGCAGTGTCTAAGCAATATGTATCTTTTTTGACAGAGATCCATGGATATTTCAATGAATCTTCATTCTTAAATGTGGCATAGTTAAACTAGCTAACATTTTTCACATTCAGAATCACACATACTCAGAAACCTTACATTCCCCTTTGGTACAACTTGTAGCATCAAAAGTGTTTGCTTTACATTAAGGTTTTTGGTTCTTCTTCAAGAGGTATCATCTTAGCACTATGTATAATGTAGAAGTTCAAGTATCCTAAACTATACAATTTTATTAAAGCTAAGAAAAGAATCAAGATTTTAGTCTAAAAAAAATGCCTCATTTGAATATAACAACACACTGAAACTGTGCTCTTCCTCTTAAGATTCACCGTGTCTGAGCAGTTGGTAGTGACACTGCTCTCACAGTATGACATCTATAAATGTAACCCAATTTTTTCACTGAAAAATAAGAAAATAATCAAATAAGCTCCAGTTAGGTTACTGATGGCCTTTCAATGGCTACTGATGGCTTTAAAAAATTAGGATTCTAAAAAGGTCAACATGCAAACAATTGACTCAAGATCCAGAACAGATAAAGCAGGCAAAGAGAAAAATAAATGTAATCATTTCTAAGGATGTTAGGTACCAATTCTGAAATCTTAAAAGGTTCACCAGTCTTGAGAACACATGTGCAAACATGGAAAGGCTGGAATACAAGGAATCTTAACGCTTTGTTTTTTTAAGGCTTTCGAAGTGTTTTTAATCTCCTTTGCTAGTTATTGCTGTTTAGCACTCTACACAGAAATCTTAAATTAATTACTCATTTCTCTTAACTTACATTGCCTAATAGAACAGTTTTAAAGTGTTAATTGATAACAGTCTGATTATTGATGTCTCCAACAATCTAGTTGGTAAGACAGGAACCAGGTAATTACCATCCAGTCAATAGTCACTGAAATTCATCCTGTCCTGAGTGAAGGACTCTTACACACTAACTGCTTGTGGATACTTTTCAGAGTTAAGATTGCATCTAGGGCTTTGGGGGTTTTTTTGTCCCCCACCCCCGAATGATTTTTGCAAAATTCAAGAGGGGATTTAACACTCACAAAAGGAAGATATTTTCTTTTCTGTCTTATTGCCACAAGCCAGAGTCAGCCAGCACGAGGGGAAGAGAGGCTATCTAGCCACTACAGTTAAGTACACATTTGATTCCAAACCCTTCAGGCAACTGTTTAACACTTGGTCAGGAAGTGGAATACTGAATAGAAAAGCGACGCATACACCCGAGGGCTCAGCGAGCGCCTACAGTCCGTCCTTTTCAAGTAGGGACGAGATAGCTCAGACTGCAGTTCTAGGAGAAATAGGGCGACGGATATCAAACTTCCCTTTGCAAAGGCAGTTTCTGGAAATAACACGTTCCCCACTGACAAGTGCAGATCAGTAGCCTAAAGAAAACACCTCTTGGTGGGAACCTGGCCTTTTGGAACAGAAGGGGGAAGAGACAGCAAAGCAGCGGGGCAGAAAAATCCATCTACCATTAACAAGATTTGGGGAGGCATCTATCAGGAAAAAAAAATGTAAAAAAAAATCGTTTCTTGAAGCTGTTCTTTTCTCTGAACGCAGTTGGTAAAACGATCCTTTTTCTAAAGCTCTCCCATAGAATCCTTTACTAAAGCTTTGTTTCATTCAGTCATGAAGTGTCCGTTCCCAAACCTAAGAATAGCTTTAAAATAGACGAAGCTCCAGAACTTCCCAAGATGATTCTTTATGAAAAGAGTTAGAGGTGGGGAAATCAATAGCCTCATTGAAACGCCCACCCTCTGCAGACAGGCCCGAGAATTAACTAATCAGAAGTGGACTGAAAGTAGGGATTTCAGAAAGGCGACCTGACACGTCCTACTGATCCTCTCTTGAACGCGACCCCCAACTCCTTATTAAGAGTCCAAAATGGTAACCAAGCGGGATGAGTTTGGGTGAGGAATGGAATTAAACCCACTGCAACCCTCGGCCGGGCCGCTCGCTGTGTGAAGGGAAATGGGGCAGAGAAGAGAAGGAGGGCACCGCTCCCGGAGCCTCCTTCGCGTGCTCTGAGCCCCTCTCGGCGTCCCTCTACCCCCGCCCCTACCCTGACCGCCCGCGACGGAGATACCGGGTGCCCGGCCAGCACCTGCTCTCACCTCCCGCCGTCCCGGGGCGGGCCCCCTACGGCCCGCGACCCCCGGGTCCTCCAGCTGCCACCCGGTCCACAGCGCCGGCGGGGAGGGGCGCGGGGTGAGGGGTGCCGGAGACGCGGCTCGCACCTACCTGCAGCCCGGCTTCCTGGTGGCGGCAACACCTAGCGATGCTCCTGCAGCTTCCGCGGGTCCGCGCCAGCCTTATCGCTCTTGCATCGCTTCCAAGATGCCAATCCGCCGTCACCGTTCACGGGCATAGGGAACCCACGTCTGGTGGTGGTGTGTGCTCGTGGAGGGCGTGTGTGCGCGCGCGTGTTTCCTCCTCCGATGGCAAAGAGGGTTCAGGAATCTCTTGACATCCAAACTGGAGTCCCCCTGAAAGCGGTGCAAGGTGGCGTGCGTGAACCTCGCCTCTTTGCCCCGCTCTTTCTTCCACCGTGTCGAAGTAATCAAAAGATGTGTGTTCTGAGGCAAAGCCCAAGTCCCGCAGCCCTGGCCAGCGCCGGGGGCCGCCCGCTGTCCTCACCGGATGCGCGGGGTGCGCTCGGCTCCCCCGACTGCGAGAATCGAGGCGGTCTTGCAGCAGTTACCTCTCTATTCCATCTCTGATTTGTTTGCTCTCAACGCCGAGCAGACTTTTCCTCTCGCCTCTCGTCGTCTCTCCCTCTCACAGACACACACATTCACACATCCTCCGTCCCTCTCTCCTGCCCTCCCTTTGGCTCTCGAGGGAAAGGCAATTGGATGGAACGATTCACCTTCAAGAAAGCAGGTCCCTGTTCCCCGGCTCTAGCAGGTCCCAGGTCTCCGGCGTGGAGGAGTTGCAGCAGAGGCTCTGAGCTCAGCGGTCCTTGGCCCTCAAGACGCCGGCGTCCTCGGATCAGGTGCCCCTTGTTCCGCTATTAGCAGAGATAGATCCCAGCTGGGGCCCTCTCGGACACTTTGCGCCTAGTCCACTTAGCAGCAACTCCTGGCCAGCTGCAGCCCCTCAATCCCGCCTCGAAGTGCTGCGGGCAGAGCCCCACGCAGCCCCGCCGCTGCCCCCCTAGGCATCGTGGGCTGGAAGGAAATCCGCCGCTGTCCCCTGTCCCCAGTACGCTGCCGCCGTCACCCCCGAGAAGGTGCGAGTTCCAACACCGAACACAAGCGAGCAGGTGTTGCCTGTGTCACTTCGCTAAAGGCGGGAGGGAAAAGAGAAGGGGCGGAGGAGGGGGCCCAGGAAACAAATCCGAATGACCCGAAGGAAAAAAAGTAAGCGGTTTTAGTGATCAAAACCTCCTCCCCGCCTCTCACCCCAGGCGCTGTACTGTCAAGTCACCGGTGGTGTCTTTTAGAAAGTCACCGTAAAGGGCAGAACCCCCTGGGTCCACCCAGACCCCTTATTCCAACCAGCCTGGCTGTACCGAGAGTACGGAGTGCGGGCCTCCGTGTATAGTGCAAGGACCACGCAGAGAGAGAAAAGGTCCCGACACTGCAGGTTGAATTAAGCATTAAAATGGGATGGCAGAACCCGGCGGCGTTGCCTCCCTCCCCTCTCTCCCAATAGCCTGTTCTGTTAGCAGCCGCGGCTGCTGCTAAGAGCAAACTGCGGTCCTGCAGAAAAAGAGACAGTAAAGGATGAGAGGGCGGCAATCGGTATAAAAGCTGGACTATGTCTCCCTCTAGAGGGAGAACTGGCTTAGGAAGCTTGACTGGAGCTAAGTAGGACTCCCAATTTCTCCACAAAGGAAAAGAAACCAGCATCCGGTTTCTGAGAATTTTGCCTTTTTACAAATTCCAACCTCTAATGGATTTAGAGACAAAATTTTCACTACTACCCTATGTAAGCAGAGTCCTTGCTAAAGGAAACTCAAGATATTTACAGAAATCTAAGAGCCAAGACCCTGGAAGATCACTCACTTCCTTACAAGGTTTGGTCAAATTGGGTGTTGGTTTAGAATGCATATGAACTCAAATGAAGGGTCTCCTTAGGCTCGCTGTGATCAAGTTTGGTGATGAGCAAAACCTTAATCTAATGATTAGAACATTATAAAAGACAAATAAGTAGCAATAGTAGATTTAGAAAAAGAAAAAATCTGAAGTAAAGAAATAGGATGGTGATCCACAAAACCTTACAAGTCCTTTACAAACTGGAGATATTTCAAAGATCTTGTTTCAGAGCCAATATTCATACCTCTTATTCATCTAACTGATAATTTCCAGGTGAGTAGATTCCTCCCAGCTCTAAAGTTTTGTGCTTTGATAGCTCTGATTTGCTGAAACCATCAACAAACTGGGTATCACATGCTCCCTTTACCAGCTATAAAATAAAGGTAATACCAGTCACCATATTTACAAACAAATATGGAATATATGTTTTACTTGTTAGTGATTTTATCTTAACATGCTTTGTAATTCAAACATTTTATATCTGAAAGGCGTCAAGTAATTTAGGTTGGCATGGTTGTTTTAATAAAAGCGCTACAGATATTACGTTTTGTTACTTCAAATTCAAGCGAGCTCCTATCTGTAACTTTAATATTTAAAGTTGCTGTGAACTTGCTAGTTGAAGATTTGCTTTCGAAGTGTTTCTGCATGTTTGACTTATAGAATATGTACTTGTGTTATGATTAAATTCCTTCCCATTAACCATTCACTCTGAATTTTTGAAGCAATTCTATTTTAACTTGATAACCGAACTTAGTATAAGCTTAAAGAAAGAAAAGAACTTATAAGAAATACCTCAGACTGACAAGGAGCCAAAACTAAACCATGTGAAGATTACTATTTTAGTTAATTTTACTATGGTACATTTGAATCAGCCTAGCACATGACAATCATTTCAAGTACCCTCAAATGGTCTCTTTCAAAAGATTCATGTCACATGTACCAAAGATTTTTTATTTTATTCCTTTTTCCTGGCCACTTATTTCCCCAGGGAGCAAAGTTTTCCTCTTAAAACAACTGGCACTGTTTTATTGCAAATCGTATAGTAATTCTTTGTCTGCTATGTTAAGTAGTGGGATGGAATCCAAGTAGGAATGGCATTGGAAACCGAGGCTCTGTGCTGGGAGGAATAGCCATTTATAAAATCACTTTAGAAGATTGGCCTTCCTTTTCCACAAGAAATAGAAAGCATACATCATAATCCTTCAGTTTCTAATTCATTAGCTCTGTGTGGTTGTAGGAAAATCTATAATTTTATCATATTGCTGAAACTTATTGTTAAAATGGCATTTTCATCCTTATTTTCCTAATTAAACCTGTCTTTTTATAAAAATATGAAAAAAGTAAAGAGAACAAATGTATGAATTTACTACAAAATACAACAGAGAATTTCTTATTCACCATCATATGATGCTGGAATTCTGTAACAACATGTGTACTCTTTGTTAGTATCCGGATAATTCCTAGTGATTTTTAGATCAAGGTATTCCTATTTCCAGCACCTTCTAGACTTTAAAACCAAATCTTTTGTTTTCTCCCCAAAACAAAATAGCAAATACATCCCTAGCTTAATAGAAATCTCAAGATGATGCTTATTATCATCTATTTGTTTAAAGTGTCCACTTCCTCCTGTGTAAGCAATAAAAAATAATTGCTTGGAACGCTGAACTTCACTGATCATAACTCTGTATATAGCACTTCGTATTCTGAGGGGGGACTAAAATGTCATTTTGGAGCACTTTAAGCTTTCTGCCAGAGATTTAATATGTTATCTCAAATCTTTATCTCAAATCCTCACAACATCCCTTAAAATAGATGATGTACCCCCATTATACATATGAAAAAAATTGAGACTTAATTTCACGGTCATGAAATGGCAGAGCTGGGATTCAAACCAAATCTACCTAAATCCAAACCCAGGTTTTGGTTTTGGTTTGATTTGGCCTAGGCTTTGATTTTTCTCTACACTCCCAAGCACCACCGTTAAAATGTGTGTTACAGAGAAATAAAAATCATTTGGATTTTGGATATGGAAAAGCCTTAGCCAAGGAACTTGGCTTCATTAATGAGAACAGAAAGGAGTGAAAGGAAAGAGAAGAAAACGTAGCACCAGCTCCCCTCAGCAGTCTTCCAGGGCCCTGGGGTGTTAAAACAAACGAACACAAAGTCTGATTCCCAGTACATACATCAAGAGAAATGTCACAAGCCTCTCATTCCTGCCTGTCTCGTCTTTGTTTTGTTTCTTCAGTTCTAACTACCTTATTACTATCTTTTCCAATAATGCCTCTCCCACTCATCTTTTAAGTGTTTTGGTCTACTTAGGTGAACAGAAAGCATGGAATCCATTCCATATAACCCAAGGTGGCATGCGTATGTCATTAACTTTTAGAGTCCCCATCCCCTAGCATAATACCTAACACAATAGGGGCCCCTGGGTGGTTCAGTCGGTTAAACGTACGACTTTGACTCAGGTCATGATCTTGCAGTTTGTGGGTTTGAGCCCCGCATCGGGTCCTGTGCTGACAGCTCTGCTGACAGCTCTGTGCTGAGCCTGGAGCCTGCTTCGGATTCTGTGTCTCCCTCTCTCTCTGCCCCTCACCTGCTCACACTCTGTCTCTCTAAAATAAATAAACATTAAAAAAAAAACCCTAACAATAAATACTCTTTAAATACTTTCTGGTCGGTAATCAGGACACCAAAAATCAAATAAGCAGACAGATGCCATGAAAATAAATCAAGAGAACTACTACATGGAGTGGTGTGAGAAAGAACTGAGACAGGAAAACTGTCCGATATGTAGTAAGTAGGCAAATGAAATAAGCCACTCCAAAATGTATTGACTTAAAGAACAAATATTTATTGAGTTCATGTTTCTGTGAATTAGCAATTTGGGATAAGCTCATCTGGGCTCAGCTAGCCAGCTCCTCTGGACTCAGCTTATATATCTGTGGTCAACTGACAACCTGGTGCTTCATTCCTTAACTAACAAGTGGCTGACTATACGACGGAATATCAGGGAGTAACCAGGCCATGTGTCTCTTACCATCCAGCAGGCTGCCAGGCTGTTTAACATGGTGGCAGTCACAGGCTTCTAAGAGTAGTGATAGGGGAAGTCTCAGTACTTAGCACCTTCCAAGACTTGGCTTGCATCATGTCTACTACGGTCTTCTTGACTAAGCAGTTCATCAGGCCAGCCCAGACTCAAGGGTTGAAAAAAAAACTCCATCTCTTAATGGATAGAGCTACAATAACACACTCAAGAATCTGGTACAAGAAAAGGAAGAACTTGTTTTGATTTTTACAATCTGGTACAATAGCTCTCCCAGAAGGCTAGCATTTTGCATGATAGCTTAATCCACTAGATGTCTTGTGGACTGATCTGTGGAAAGCAGGATATTCCCAGCAAAGAGTCAAGGACACCTATATTGAGTAAGAACTAGAAGTTTGTCCAAATTATCAAGTAAGAACTAGAAGTTTGTCCAAATTATCAAGTCTCCAGATTTGCTCCCATTATCAGATAGTCTGTCCAACAGCTTTCACCAATACAATGGAACACGTCTCTGTAATTCTTTCTCACTAGAAGGCACAAATTTTCCAAGACTTAATGTACTTTCCATATTAGCCATTGAATTAATCCCAAGGCTTTAACTTACAATTAAGATTTATCAACAGTATTATAAAACCTGACTTGTTAGGCTAGAAATTACTAGCAACCTTTACAAGGCAGTGATTATTTCATCGTTGGTAAATGGACCTCACATCATCTATTTTGGTTGAAGACACTTTTTTACTTTCTGATTTAACATGTTCCAAAGAGTTAAGAGGAAAAATACCTATCATAAATGACTTCCCAAATGGGCTTGATTGAAACCCTTGGCACTACCACATCTATAAACAATCTCACCTAGTTAACTCTAACTCATTCATTAAGGCTCAGGACCAGGGTTATCTCCTCTAGGAAATCATCTGATACTTCCCTCCATCTTAACACTCACTACATTGTGTTATAATTGATTCATTTTTTATAGATTTCATGAACTATCCTATTTTAGTACATTTGTATTTCACCTTGTGAAGCTGCAGACATGGATAGATGGATGGGTAACCAACACATGTCAATGCACAAGATTTTGGAATAACCTATGATCATATTTATTTTAATATCCAATAATAATGACTTCATGCTTCCATCATGCTGATTACATGAATTACATTCATCTAAATATTAGATCTTCAAGTGACCTGGAAATCTTGAACAATGTTGACATGGTCTGTGAAATTAGCCTTCTTCATTGCTGCACACACACACACACACACACACACACACATCTCCAGAGACAAGGATCTCAAATGTACTCCTTAAAGTCTATCTTGTCCTGCTGACCTCCAGAGCCCCACCTACTTGTTTCTATTTCCTACATTCAGCTGTTTCCATGCACAATTGAACACTAAGCCTTGTTTTAGAATAGTAACTAAAGTCCAGATTTCCCCAACAGCTGAACTACAGTGGCTTCTACAGTACACAGGAAGTTCCACTTCTCCACAGTGTTATATTCAATCAAAGATCAAAGAAAAATAGACCTATCCTCCCAAAGCCCTAGCTTTTCATGATCAATGCATAAGTTACAAGCACATAAACCTTTTTCCCACATTGCCAGAGTAACTGTATAAGGAAGAAACCCAGCATTAGCCTCATGCTGAACCCAGTAAGAGCCCTTCCCTTTGACAACTTAGATGCTGGTGTTTTGCCTAGGTCTCTGATATCTAGGTATCCTCATCCCTTGTCATCACTGAGGTCGGCCACAAGGAGAGATAAGATGAGATGGGCATTCTTGGTTTCTCTGCCTGCCTGGATGCTTGCTGAGCTGCAAAGACCAGAGAGAAAAAGAGCCCTTGGGAGAATCTAATGTTTGTTTCCCCCCGTAGTTTTGGGACAAATGTGAAATTATAGAGAAGTGCCTGCTTCTTCCCTGAAAAATTCTAAAGGGAGAAGTTTGGCTGAAGTGGCCGAGAACAGCAGTCCAAAATAGAGGGATCATGTGAGAGTCAGGAGTCAAATCTATTATTACTGCAACTGGTCAAAGACATATTAGTTTTATGGACCAAGCGGCCATCACAAAAGGCTATAGCCTGAGACATCGAGGCACTGGGAGAAAAATAAAAAAGTACCTTGACTTCACTTAATAGTTTGTGCCCACTTATTAATAAGCTTAACATTAAGTTATATGAATAATGGCCTTTTGGACATTTTAGTTCTATAGTATAAAGCAGCACAAAAAATATTTTACAGACATTACTTGTTCATAGAAAGGAGCTATTAATATTACAGTAGTCTGAGATCTCATGATTTCTGGAACTAGGAAGGAAGCAAGTAAACAGCTATAGAATTATTATGAACAGCTCACATGGATCGAGGATTGGGAATAGACTGACAAATCCCAGATATATGAGAAATTATGGTCCATATAATGAACATACCAGTCTCAACAGCATAAATTTGGAGGGTATGATCATTGGAATCAAAGGTGTTAGCTTAATAACTGTTCTCTTCCTCCATCAGAAATAAAAGTTTCCTTTGGTTTGAGCAAAGAAGTCCAGGTTCTTTAACCACTGTATCTAATTTAATTCATTGGCTGTCTTCTTTCGTAAGATTTTCATAACAGTTACCCAGAATGGTCTTTCTTCTGTCTTCACTTAAGGAGTGATACAACCTCCAAAAGCCTATACCACCAGCTCCGGATTGCCCATCTTTTCTTGATTTATCGTGCTTGTTAGTAATCACGGCTATTTAATATTTCTCCTAAACCTCATTCTTCCTGCCTGGTTTACTGCATTAATTAGATTGCTTTTGGCCTCTCCCTCCCTTTGTACCCTCTTTCCTCTCCCCACTTACCCCACGCAAGGTTGTAGAAGCAGACAGACTCTCAATTTAGCAGGGAACCAAAGATTTCACACAGAAAAGGTACATTCTGGAGGAACAGACCAAGTAGAGAGTCAATTTTCAGTACCATACTTAAGAGGCTAGGTCATCCTAACCTTTAGCTCAAAGTCTGATTTCCCTCTATTATTTGCTGATTAAATAGGTTAATAATCCACAGTTTTGTTCATTCACAGAATGTGGCTAAGAATGGGGAGAAGGGAAATGAAATCCACTGAACTAATTGACCACACAGCAAAGAGTATTTCTAACTAAAGCTAAGTAGAGAGGAATGTTTACAAATTTTCCTTCAAAAATGGCAAGCAAAAATAAGAAAGAAAACTAACTTCTCTCTTTCTTCTCATAATAGTTCTCTAAATTAGATGTTATCTCATTTTATGATTTTTAAACTAAGGCTCAGAGTTTATATAACTTGTCCAGGTAATTCAGGTAAAAAGTGAGGGCATCCAGAATTGTAACTAGAGTTTTATTGACTCAGCAACATAAACAAGAACTCCCTCTTCCAGTTTCCAGTCCAGTGTGCTTTTCACCCTACGTATTGTTCTGATCTAATTATTTCCAGAGAGCTCAAGCTCGAGCTCTGAAATTTCTCCATGCAAATTCTCTTGGATCCCTATACAAAGTTTCCTCCCATTTTAAGTATGATAGAGAATGATTTCTGTCACCCAACATATTCAAAATGTTTCCCAGGAAAAGTTTTAGTTTCAATTTCTCCGTGCATTTTGGCCACCCAGTGTCAAAACAGTGCAACTGCAGGCAAATGCTAATGTTTCTAGACAAGCATGATAGTGTACACACCTTTGCTTTATAGCAACAAAAATAAATCATGACAGAGGTTCTGGAGTCTTTGAAAGGTAAAGTTTGTACATATAGAAGATGTTCCCACAACAGAAAGATGTGCATTAAACTGAAGAGACAAAGTTTTAAAAATGAAAAATTTAAATATCGTAAGTGAAGATGTGCCTGTTCCAAAATGCTAGAAAAAATAAAGGAGTAAAAGGAAATGAGATAATAAAATTTAATTGTATGTAAGGAGGCAGTTTTGGGTGGGTTTTGTTTCACACATTTTTTAATGCAGAGGTTAATTAGACGTGTAATGAGCCACACAAAGAATTAGTGGAATTGCCAATATTAGAGGTATTCAGTGAAATCTCTAGATAGACAACTGATGGGAAACCTATAGAAATCAAGTTTCACCAAGCTGTAATGACAAACACAAATGAACACCATGCAGTTAGATCCATTAGGACTAACATTAAAACATCATCTTCTAAGTGGACTCACTACACATTTAATTGTACATAGATAGCACCTGCCCTTTGAAAAACACAATCTAATAAAGCAGAGATGATGTCATCATCACAAAATGAAGCTATTAGCTCATTGATCCAATTACATGAATGACAAAGCAGATTGGGTATAGAGCATATGTTTGTTTTCAATTTAAAAAGCAGAGGGGTGCCTGGGTGGCTCAGTCATTTGGGTGTCTGACTCTTGATTTCAGCTCAGGTCATGAGGTCAGCTCAGGGTCCTAGGATCAAGCCCGACATTGGGACCCATGCTAAGCATGGAGCCCACTTAAAATTCCCTCTCTCTCTGTCTCTCTCTCTCTCCCTCTGCCACTCCCCCCCCCACACACTCCCTTTCTTTAAAATTAATTAATTAACCAATTAATTAATTTAAAAAGTAGAAAAATAGCCGTAGAACTCTGAGTATAATAAGAAAAGCATTTTTAATGATAATAGGTCTTCTTTCATAATTATTCAGGATTTGTGCTTGGGTTCTCTGGGTCAACTTCTATTATGAAATCCTTTCTCTATTGGGGTATTGGCCCTAACACCGTGCACACACATACAAGGCTACGGATTAGACCAGCAGTCTCAACATTTTGATTAGTTTCCTTATATGAGATAGAAAGCATTCTCATAAATGTACCAGGGTTATTCGAAATTCTTGGCTTCTTTCCTGTAAGTCCTTTCTCTCCTGCTGACAAAGCACAGCTAATAAAAGTGAGTGAAAAGGACAATTATAGGGATAATGTTTCCAGTTTATATTTCAAAATAAATACTTCCCAAAGTTCAGTGCCTTATTAGTAGTAACTTTATTATTAACAACTTCACAACAAATTACCACATTTTATGAAGCTTGTAATCAAGCAATAAATAATGTTAAAAATCATAATATAATTATCTCTTTGTAGTTCAAAGCATATAGCAAATCAGGAAAAAGTGGGTAGAAAGAGATTCAGTCTATACTTACCATCAACTCATAGAATTGGAAAGGAATTTCCAAAAGGGCTCAGTTTTCCTTCAATTCTAAAAGTTTGCCTTCAGGCGCCTGGGTGGCTCAGTCGATTAAGGGTCCTTCGGCTCAGGTCATGATCTCACAGTTGTGAGTTTGAGCCCCGCATTGGGCTCTGTGCTGACAGCTCAGAGCCTGGAGCCTCCTTCCTCTCTCTTTCTCTGCCCTTCTCCCACTCGCAATCTCTCTCTCAAAAATAAATAAAACATAAAAAAAATAAATTTGCCTTCAAACTATTCTAGACCCAAAATCTTTCTTATTTTAATAATATTCAATACTTATCAATGGAAATTCAACAACCTCTCCAAGAACCCACTTGTAAGGAGGTGCTTCACTCTATTTCACAATTCACCTGTTTCTTCCAGTTTTGTCTTTATGGGTTTTGAATAAAGGTCTCCCTCTTTTTATGATCAGGTTTCAAATTATCCAAGGATATCCTCTAGGAAAATTCCTCTCTGTCACCATTAGACGTTTTGCAATTTGATAAGGTATTACAGCTGAGCCTACCAAAGTCCTCTGACATCTGTAGAGGAAAAATCACTCTACTCCTCTCTCCTTAATAACATTATGGGATGCCTGGGTGGCTCAGTCACTTAAGCATCTTCTTAATCTCAGCTCAGGTCTTGATCTTGGGGTCATGAGTTCAACCCTGCATTGGGCATGGAACCCACTAAATAAATAAATATAAATAAATAACCATTCTCTAAGCTTTAGTTCTTTCCTAGACAGACCTAGTTGTTTTCCTTCAAAAGACTGTTAGAACAGTTGAGATTGTAATATGCTCTACCCCTCTGAAAGAGTACTAATACAAATGAAATATTTGTAAACACTTGCTTTTTTATTCATGTGGCATTCTAAATTACCATAGGTGTAATCCAATTCTCGAGAAAAAAAATATACATTGCAACTGTGCTGATACAATAAGTTTCCTAACTATTGTATTATTCTGAGAATAAAAAATAAACCTCATTCAGTCCAAGAGAGATATAAATTCCAAGGTAAAAATTATTTACAGAAGATTAAAACTTAATATGAGGGTGTCCCCCTCTTACACTGTTGGTGGGAATGTAAACTGGTACAGATGCTATGGAGAACAGTGTAGAGGTTCCTCAAAAAATTAACAATAGAGCTCCCCTAGGACTCAGCAATAGCACTGCTAGGAATTTACCCAAGAGATACCGGAGTGCTGATTCATAGGAGCACATGTATCCCATTGGCAGCACTTTCAACAATAGCCAAATCATGGAAAGTGCCTAAATATCCATCAACTGACAAATGGATCAAGAAGATGTGGTTTATGTATACAATGGAATACTACATGGCAATGAGACAGAATGAAATCTGGCCATTTGTAGCAACATGGATGGAACTCGAGGGTATTATGCTAAGTGAAATAAGTCAGGCAGAGAAAGACAGATACCATGTGTTTTCACTCGTATGTGCAACAGGAGAAACTTAACAGAGGACCATAGGGCAAGGAAAGAGGAAAAAAAATAGTTAAGGAGAGGGAGGGAGGAAAACCACAAGAGACTCTTAAATACTGAGAACAAACTGAGGGTTGATGGGGGTGGGGGAGAGGGGAAGGGGGGTGATGGGCATGGAGGAGGGCACTTGTTGGGATGAGCACTGGGTGTTATATGGAAACCAGCTTGACAATAAACTATATTTTACAAAAATATGAGGGTGCCAGAAGATTCCCCCAAAATAAGCTCAAACAATTATTAGTACTTGAAATATTTGCCTCATATTCTAGGGTGGTTTTTTTAATGCAACTATGAAATTTTATAAAACAGAGGCCACGAGTAATGTATTTTGTTCTCTTTGGTGAAAATAATTATAGTCTAGTTGTGAAGTAACTGTAGCATTATACCAGCAACTCGGGAAGTTTTGAGACCACACATTTTGCCCCCTTTTTCTGAATCAATTTATACCCAGGAGTCACTATAAATGTCTGTCTTTCTCTTCTGGACTTAGACTAGGCAGCCACTAGCATACCACACAGCTTTCAATCCCTCCTTATTTGAGTAAGAAAGGAGGGATAGAATAGTTCTAAAGCCATACTTTAGGGGCGCCTGGGTGGCTCAGTCAGTTAAGCGTCTGACTATGGCTCACGTCATGATCTCACAGTCCATGGGTTCAAGCCCCGCATTGGGCTCTGTGCTGACAGCTCAGAGCCTGGAGTCTGCTTCAGATTCTGTGTCTCCCTCTCTCTCTGCCCCTCTCCTGTTCGCTCTCTGTCTCTGTCTCTCTCTCTCAAAATAAAATAAAGACATAAAAAAATAAAAATAAATAAAGCCATACTTCAGAATTCAGAGGAAAAGTCCCTCTGCTTATGGATAATGTGCCTAGTTTTCAGGGTAATTATGTGAAAATTCAAGTAAGTTCGGGGGTGCTTGGGTGGCTCAGTGGATACTCTTGATTTCGGCTCAGGTCATGATCTCATGGTCATGAGATCCAGCCCTGTGTCAGGCTCCACACTGGCCTTGGAATCTGCTTGGGATACTCTCTCTCCCTTCTCTCCCTCTTTTTCTCTCTCTCTCAAAAATAAATAAGTAAAAATTTTTTGAAAAAAAATTAAGTTCAATTTGTTTGATAATTACTTAAAGTACAAGTTACTATTAAGTACTCCTATGTGTGGTAGTGTGCTTCATAAATATACATAGTCTGGTCTTGTAGAAGTTATATCCAAGCTAAAGCATAAAATATTTCTCAGCCACTGAAATCCTTTAAATTCAATTATTCTTTATCCCAGCTATAGGTAGCTGTAACTAACAAATGGGATGACATTCAAGACTTTGTTATTTGGAATTCAGACTGTCCCCATCCCATGGAAACAATGATTAAAATGGATAGTAGGCTCCTGGTCCTGTGTACCAAGATAAAAAAAATTCTGAAAAAGCTGTTAAACACAAAGAAGCTGAACCAAGTTTCTACTTGACACCACTACCAGCACATAAACACCATTTGGCCTCTTCACTTTTCTCTACAATTTTCATAAACTCTTTCAAGGAGTCCAGCAATTCCTGACCCATCCAAATGTCCCAGGTTAAGAAGAGCTGAGTTAAGGACACGTGGGTGACTCAGTGGGTTAAGCATCCGATTCTTGATTTCGACTCAGATCATGATCCCAGGGTCGTGGGATTGAGCCCCACATCAGGCTCCATGCTGAGCATGAAACCTGCTTAAAATTCTCTCTCTCTCTCCCTCTGCTCCTCTCCCCTGCTCCCTCGCTCTCGCTCTCGCTCTCTCTCAAATACAATGAAGGGGCACCTGGGTAACTCAGTCATTTAAACATCCAACTTCAGCTCAGGTCATGATCTCATGGTTTATGAGTTCAAGCCCCACAACGGGCTCTGTGCTGACAGTGCAGAGCCTGCTTTGGATCCTCTGTCTCCCTCTCTCTCTGCCCCTCTCCAGATTGTTCTCTCGTGCGTGCACACTCTCGTTCTTGCTCTTGCTCTCTCTCTCTCTCAAAAATAAATAAACATTAAAAAATAATATAATAAAATAAAATAGAATAGAATAGAATAAAATAGAAGAGCTGATTTAGACATTTGAGTGATAACAGCAAGATGATAGAAGTTCCAGCCCTGGTTTCCCAACAGAGACACTGGTAAAACAAAAATTCTTGGGCCAAGATACTTTTATGAAACCTCCAGAATCCATTTAATAATTTGCAACACCCCAGGGGATCATAAAATTAAGAATTTTGCTTTGAAGTGGGTAAGAGAAACAGTTTAACTTTATCTGTGTCAGATCCTCCCTCAAGCCTCCCAGCTCAGGCTGAGAGAGTTCCAATCAGCCTGTAATTTCTCCCTCAGGGGAACGGCATCCCTAGGCTTTCAGGAAACTGCCCCCAAAGACCTACTACCTTCTCACCTCACTCAGAGCGCTGAGGCAACCAGTGTAATTAGAATACCTGGGGGCAGCTAAGAACAGAGAAAAGATGGCTTCACTAGTGAATTCTACTAAACACTAAAGAAGAATTATTACCAATCCTTCTCAAGTTCTTCCACAAAACTGAAGAGAAAGGAACAGTTTAAGCTCATTTTATGAGGCCAGCCTTACCCTGATACTAAAGAGGGTACTACAAGAGAAGAAAATCACAGGCCAATATGGCTGATGAATGTAGATGCAAAATCCTCAACAAAATGCAAGCAAACAGAATGCAAGAGCACATTTGAATGGGTCATATATCATAATCAGGATAGATTTATCCCTGGGATGAAAGGATAGTACAACATAATATCAATAAATATGATGCACCACATTAACAGAATGAAGGGTAAATATCATATGATCATCTTAATAGAAACAGAAAATTCATTTGACAAAATTTGACATCCTTTCAGGATAAAAACTCTCAACAAATTAGTTATAGAAAGAATGTACCTTCACGTAATAAAGGCCACATTAAACAAGATAGCATCCTACTCAACAGTGAAAAGTCAAAACCTTTACTCTAAGATCAGAAAAAGACAAGGTTGCCCACTCCTATCATTGAGACCTACTCTCCTGATCCAAGACTAAAAGGAACATGTCTAGAAAGGAAAGGAAGTTGTAGAACTCTCACTTAAGAGAGATAAAGTTAAATCATTATTTTTAGGTAAGATATCTTTGTATATGAATATAGGAGACTGAAGCTTTCCAAAAACCATCATACCCTCCAATTTCTGAACAAGGCAACAAAAGGCAGTTTCCACTTGTTCATATTTTGTGTTATTGATAATATGTTAACAATTCCCTTAGTCCCTCCCCGAAGGATCTCACCTAATCAATGTACTCAGCTAAGAAAATACTCAAACATTTCAAGGGCTTTGGGACACAGGGTTTGAGTTGATACTGAAGCATCATCATGTTTCCTCTGTTAGAGTACCAGCATATATGGGTAATGTAATAAATGGAGTCTTGGCCAAGTATCTGCTAACAGTGGATCCACAGACCCATCCAGTGGTCACCTCTCTTGCTCTTTTTTTTAATTTTTTAATGTTTTATTTATTTTTAAGAGAGAAAGAGAGAGGGAGGAGGGGGAGCAGGGGGAGGTCAGAGAGAGAGGGAGACACAGAATCCAAAGACAGGCTCCAGGCTCTGAGCTAGCTGTCAGCACAGAGCCTGATGTGGGGCTCAAACCCACGAACTGCAAGATCATGACCTGAGCCGAAGCCAGACGCTCAACCAACTGAGCCACCCAGGTGCCCCCAACCTCTCTTGCTCTTAAATGCATAATTATAATGGACATACCTGGTAATTTGCAGAACGCCCATATTGGTTCCTTAGACTGTGGAATAAGATCTACATAGTACAGAAAGTCAATTAACAGCCTCTGAAACTTTCCCTCCCTGAAGATTATAGTTTTTTATGAAGTATTTTATCTCTGGATGGAGGGTGAGAGGAGTAGCAGAGATCAGTGCCCCCCCCCTTAAAGACCTAAAGGGTGAATGGCTGCTGGTCCTCATCATTTATTTAGCTAGCTTGGACCCTACAAAAAACAAACATATCCTGGAGAATTACCTCAATTAGAAAGTAATCCCAAATGCAACTGCTGGCCAGATGTGGCCTCTCTGCTAGAATAGATTATCATGGCCTCTGATGCTTAATATACCATTACTGATCTGATGAACATATTTTTCCATTCCTGTTGGGAAGATCAGAAATTGTTTGAATTTACTTGTATGTATATGTAAATCTATTGAAAGTCTTACCCAGAACTAGGTTAATACTTTTGTTCTCTGACATAATATAGTTAGAAGAGACCTGACCTGGTCATTTGGTAGAACATTGTGTTGGTTGCTATATTGATGGTACTGTGCTAATCAGATTGGATAAACAAGAAATAACATATAAATAACAGGCCTTGACATAACATTCCTTACAGAGAGTGAAAGTTAAACCCTGTAAGATTTCAGGGAAATGCCATGTAAGTAATACGTAGGTGTTTAGTGATCAGGGATAATCTATGACGTTCTTTCTAAATCAAGAAACAAGTAATTGCATCTTGTATCTCCCTGCACAAAGAAGGAAATATAATGCCTTATATTCCTCTTTGGATTCTAGAAGCAGCATGTGACATACTAGGAAATACTAGTCTGACACACTTACCAGGTAACGTGAAAGTTTGAGTGAGACCCAAAGCAGGAAGGAGACTTGTAGCAGGTTCAGGTTGTAATGCTTAGGCCATATGATCTGATAGACCCTTCAGAATTAAAGGTAGCAGCGACAGGAAGGGATATTATGTGGTATTGATACCAGGTCCTCTAAGTGAAATCACATCATAGATCACTAAGGTTCTGGATCAAACCATACCATCTGCAGAAGTGAGTTATACACTATTGAGAGAGAGAGGGTGTGAGAGAGAGAGAAGCTGTCTATAGTGCTGCTGTCTCTTGGAGACAGAGAGACTGACTGTGGGAGATCAAGTAATCAGTGGGCCAGAGCTGATCATTATGAGGTGGGTTCTGCCATACTTCTCCGAAGTTAGCTAAAGAGAGCCATTTTGTCCAAGATTAAGCCCTTTTCCTGGGGACATCCCACTTCCAGTGCCTAATCTAGATGTAAGAATACAAAGGCCTAGCATTTCTTTCAAAGTTGAACAACTCTGAAGGAGTACACTAATTCCAGCGCTCCCCTGGAGATGTCCGAGGCCATTGTCACAACTGCCTCACAGCTTAACCTTCCATCTTGCCATTCTTACTTCCCTTGCTCCCCCATGGATATTGATTCCAAGGGCATTCTTCAGTAAACCTCTTGCAAAGAAATCTGCATCTGAGAATTTTCAAAAAAAAAAAAAACCTACTTAAAAAATACATATCAAAATTCTAGTTACTTAGATGGATGAAAGAGAAGCTTTACTTCTGGCTTTTTGTTATAGCAAATCTGAATTAAATTGCTAATTTATAAAGACAAAGAGTGGAAGAGAGGAAGGGAGAAAAGGAAAGGAAAGGTAGAAGAGACTCCCCTTCCCATGTTTGATTAACACATCTCTCCCATTCTTTAAATGCTTTGTAATCAGTTGGGTAAATTTTCACTTCCCAAGTTACTAAAGTGAGGAATAAGGTTAGTCTAAAGAAATACTACCATTTGCTATTTAGCAAAGAACTAAACATTTTAACCCACACTGTACTTGTGAAAAGTCTGAATTTCATTCATTCACTTAGTAAAAATTTATTTAGTTCCTACAACATACCAAATATTGCTCCATATTCTATAATATAGTGCTACTCTCTCTATGTACACTCTTAAATCTAAAAATCAAATAGATTTTCTGAATATTCTTGGATAAACTGTTGTTCCTAGCCACTTGGTTTCCTATTTTATATTTTGTTGATTCCTCATTGTAAGTCACAAAGTCAATAAAGCAATGATAATCAGAGTAGATATCAAAAGGGCATTTAAATTGGAATCGTTTTCTATTTACCAAAGATATTCTGAAGGACATATTTTTAAGCAGTTACACATTTACATAGGACATTCAATAATATCATACTTGCAAAGTAGGTAGACATTTGGCATTTCAGATTTGAGATAATGGGATTAAAGTGGCAATATATAAAAGCTGTGATTTGGACTAACTGAGAAAAGAAGAGGACAAAATTATATTTTAATTAATAAGAATAAATATGTCCAGGTGGGCATAGTAAAAGAAAAAAGCTTTAAAGAAAAAAACATTTTTGAAAAAATGTAGTTTAGAAGTTCTTCTTATTAATATTTTATCTCCATAAATTGATGAATTAAAATATGTTCCACATCCAACTCTGAAAATAAAAACCTAGGTTAATGTATAAGAACTCAAATACATAACTAAAAGAAATTAATTTGGTTATTTGAAGTGTAAAAATTAAAAATTAGCTTTGGTTAAAATTATAAATGAAACCAATTTAATTATAAGTGAAATACAATTTCATTTGTATTTAATAGAAAACATAAAATAAGTTGCTAACACAAGTGCTTTTGGAATTGCAAAGCATTGGTAGATATGGGAGAAGTTTAGAGAATATTTATATACAGTAAGCACAAAATAAATTAAATCTATACTTAATCTAAAACAATATAAACCTAAATTTCTGTATACCGAGGACAAAGAGTTGTTCTAAAATATTCACAAGTTAATTTCAGTAGTAAAACTCCCAGGACTGTTGACTTAGAACATTTGAGAGTTGCTAACAAGAACTTTTCACTTCAAGTTATAAGCAAAATGTGTCAAAAGGAGTTGAATTTGCTCACCAAACTTAAGATAATTAAATCACTACAACCTCACAGTTCACCCAGTCCATAAAAACTGTGCCACCTCCTATCATGTCAGAACTGTAACTGTGAGTCTTCCTTTTTGAATGGGTTATTAAAATAAATAAATTATTCTAAATATTAACTTTAAACACAGTGCAAAATCTCATTTTTTAAGTCTCTTTTTTCATAGGGATGTCAACAAGTTAACATATAGACTTGGAATTTTTTTTAGACCAACTGATGAGCAGATCAGAGAGAATATAAGGTGGAAATTGAAAATACTTATGGGAAGTGGAAAAATCTAGGACAAATTATGGAGCATTTTTTAATTATAGAATATTTTTAAATAGCTAAATTATTGAAATGTCACCAAAAAGAAAATTATTTCAGAATGACTTTACTAAAGGTAAAACCTAACTAGAGGCAGAAACAAACTGCCCCCTGTCCCAGGGGGAAAAGAAAACTGAATAAGTTAGAACAAAGTATGAGTCATTGGAAAGTAAGACATAGAAATAGTAATCTAGGAGGAAAAACAGATACAACAATGAAAAGCACTAATAGTTATTTTGAAAAGAAATTATAAAATTGAGCCCACTTAGTGAAAAAAATACAAATTAACAAAGGGAGAAATGAAATATAAGAACTAAGATAAAAGATTTTTAAAAAATACCTGATTAAAAGAATGAGATATTGGGGCGCTTGGGTGGCTCAGTCAGTTAAGCATCAGACTTCAGCTCAGGTCATGATCTCAAGGTTCCTGAGTTAGAGCTCTGCGTCAGGTTCTGTACTGTCAGTACAGCCTGAAGCCTGCTTCAGACTTTGTCTCCCTCTCTCTCTGCCCCTCCCCTGCTCATACTCTCTCTCTCTCAAAAATACATAAACATGAAATAAAATTTTAAAAAAAAAGAATGAGATACCACAATACACCTGTTAGAATGGCCAGTCCAAAACACTGACAATGCCCACTGACAACAATGCGAGGATGTGGAGGAACAAGAATTCGCATTTACTACTGGCAGGAATGCAAAACAGTACAGCCATTTTCAAAGACAGTTTGGCAGTTTCTTACCAAACTAAATATATTTGTAACATACAGTCCAGCAATTTTGCACCTTGGTACTAATCCAAATGAGTTGAAAACTTATTTCCACACAAAAAGCTGCATGCAGATGTTAATAAGAGCTTTACTCATAACTGCCAAAACTTGGAAGCAACTAAGATGTCCTTCAGTAGGTGAATGGATAAATAATGGAATATTATTCTGCACTAAAAATAAATGAGCTATCAAGTCATGAAAAGGCCTGGAGGATATTTAAATGAATATTACTGAGTGAAAAAGGCCAATTTAAAAGGGCCATATACTGTATGATTCCAACTATACGACATTCTAAAAAAAGGCAAAACTATAGAGATATTTAAAAAAAAAAAGGATCAGTGATTCCCAAGGGTTCTTGGGGAAGGGATGAATAGGCAGAGCACAGAGTATTTTCAGTCCAGGAGAACTATTCTGTATGATACTGTGATAGTGGATGCATTATGCCATTTGTCAATACCTGTAGAATACACAACACCAAGAGTAAACCCTGATGTAGACTAGGGACCTTGGATGATAACAATGGGTCAATGTACGCTCATCAGTTCTAACAAATGTCCACTTTAGTGGGTGCATTGATAGCGAAAGAGGCTATGCATGTTCAGGGGCAGGTAATATATGGGAAATCTCTGCCCTTCAACTAAGTCTTGCTATAAACCAAAACTGCTATAAAAACTAAACACTGTTAAGAAAGGAAAAAAGGAAGTAAGAGAAAAAAATGCTTGAAAATAAAGAAACCAAAATATTTAACAAAATAATCCTCTCAGTAGCTGAAATATCAGTCATTTTTATTTTCCTTATCATGCTTTTCTATATTTTCCAATTTTCTATGATATACATGTAATATTATTGTATGTTATAACCAGATATAAAATATACTATTTTTAAAAGATAGTGGAAATGAGTGAAAATATTTTCTAATAGTATAACAATAGAGGTGATATCAAAGGTAAATGAATGGTTACAAAACACTGAAAATATATTTTAAAATATAGGGAGTATTAATAGACCAATATGATCAAAACAGACCAGTATGATCAAGAATTTATCTTAAAAATTAAGTTTTAGACCACAGAGAATTCACCGAAAAAAATAACTTACTATTTTTTAAATGAGCATTATTTAATATACACTGTCCAAAAATATTGAAAATATTGAAAGAACACCCAGCTTATTTTAGTAGGCAGTCAAGTTGGTAACAAATACTAAGGTTCATTATTAAGGTATGATAATTACAATTGAGTGTTAGTAGCACAGAGATAAATAAGTAGGTCAATGACTAAGAGCCGACAGATAATCAAGAAAGATCTATTCATATATGAACATTTGATATATGACCAGAGTATCATGAGGGATTGGTGTGTACAGGATAGAATTTTATTAAAAGGACCTGAGATAATTGAGGAAAATGACATTGGGCCTCACCCTCATAGCATTCATAAACATCAATTCCAGGAGGATTAGAGAAGCAAATATAAAGACAAAATGATAAAGATTTTAGAAAATAATGTTAAAGAATATGTTTATGACCTTAGAGAAAGAGTTTTTCAGAAGAAGATGCAAAAAAACTATAACTATAAAAGATTGAAAAATTCTAATCTATTAAGATGAAGAATTAAACGATAGCATAGAAGGGTAAATTTTTTAAAAATGAAGCTACCAGGGCCCCTGGGTGGCTCAGTCAGTTAAGTGTCAGACTCTTGGTTTCCACTCAGGTCACTATCTCACAACTTGTGGGTTCGAGCCCTGCATCTGCCTCAGTACTGACAGTGAGGAGCCTGCTTGGGATTCTCTCCCTCCCTCTCTCTCCCTGCCCCTTTCCTGTTCACTCTCTATTTTTATCTCTCTCAAAATAAACATTAAAAAAAAAGAAAGCTACAGAGAGGAGAAAATATATTTTCAATATAGTATCCAAAATATATAAAGACTTACCAAAATGTTGCAGAAGATTTCCAGATTAAATTTCTAATCCACAAACAAAGAATTTGAATCCAATAAATTGATGGAGTAGGGCTAAATAAGGATCAAAGCAAGGAAGCCTTATTCTAGGATGTAGTCTGTGTCTGTGACAGAAGGTTGAACAGAGATATTGCATTGTGAGAACCCCTATCCATTGAGAATAGATGCTTATCTCCATTGAGCAGAGAGAAGTAAAGGTTTAAAAACACACAAAAAATCCTGAGTCATAAGGAAATTTCAGCTAGCCTCAATATGGCCCCAGCTCCCCTCCAACATGAGGTATCCACAGGAACCTTGCCCTGGAAAAACTTCCCTCAAGATGAGTACTCAAAAACAAACCAGCACAAGATCTGTACAAAGATACTGCCAGAGTAAATGAATAGGAAAAGCTAATGAAGATGAAGAACATTCTCAAGAAAATAATGCTGAAAAATAAATAGAAGTTGTGACCCATACATTTCAACATGAAATTAATATAAATATTCAAAGATGTTATTTTTCCTCCATGAACCGAAAACAAAAGAATTCAGTAAGTCTTCATATAAAAACAATGTGACCAGTTAAGATACAAAGAGATACAAAGAAAAGATCTCACTTACAATAACAGAAAACATAAAAACACTTGAGAATGTATTAAAAATATTTGATAGCTATATAAAGACTATTTTAAAACAATATTAAAGGACACAAAGAAGACAAAACAAATGAAAAAGCATACCATATTCTTGGTTAGGAAGACTCAACATTATTAAAACACAAATTCTCTTTAAGCTAATCTTAAATTTCATGTGATTCCAGTTACTAAGAAATTTTTAATTAGGCAAGCTGATCCTAAACTCTACATGTTCAAAAACTAACATGTAATATATGATCTAATGATTTTTGACAAAGGTACCAAGACCATTCAATCAGGAAAGGACAGTCTTTTCAACAAATGATATTGGGAAAACCAGATATCCACACACAAAAAAATGAAGTTGGACCCTCACCTTATACCAAAAAAAGAAATTAACCCAAAATGGATTAAGACCTAAATATAAGAGCTAAAATTACAAGACTTTATTTTTTTATTTAAAAAAATTTTTTTTAACATTTATTCATTGTTTTTGAGAGAGAGAGAGAGAGAGAGAGAGAGAGTGTGGGGGGGAGGGGCAGAGAGAGAGGGAGACACAGAATCTGAAGCAGGCTCCAGCCTCTGAGCTGTCAGCAGAGAGTCCGACATGGGGCTCAAACCCACGAGCGGTGAGATCATGACCTGAGCTGAAGTCGGTCGCTCAACTGACTAAGCCACCCAGGTGCCCCTAAAATTACAAGACTTTTATAGGAAAATATTGAGAAAATCTTTATGACATTAGGTTTGGCAATTTCTTGGGTATGACACCAAAAGCACAGACAACAAAAGGGAAAAAAATAAATTGGACTTGATCAAAATGAAAACTTATATGCATCAAAGAATATTATCCACAGAGTGAAAGAGAATGTAAAATAGTGCAGCCACAGTGTAAAACAGTATAGTGGTTCCTGGACAATGGAACATATCTACTATAAGATCCAGCAATTTCACTTCTGAGAATATACCCAAAAGAGATGAAAACAAATACATGAACAGATATTTGTACACCCATATTCACGGCAGCTAAAAGGTAAAATCAACGCAAATGTCCAAGGACAGATGAATAGATAAACAAAATGTGACACACACACACACACATACACACTGAAATATTCAGCCTTAAAAAGAAACAAAAGTCTGAAACATGCCACAAAACGTTTGAATCTTGAGAACATTATGCTGATTGAAATAGCTCACAAAAAGACAAATACTGTATGATTCCACATATATGACCACATATTTAGTCAAATTATATTTTTTTATGTTTATTTACTTTTGAGAGAGAGAGACAGAGCAGGAGTGGGGGAGGGGCAGAAAGAGAGGAAGAAACAGAATCCGAAGCAGGCTCCAGGCTCTGAGCTGTCAGCACAGAGCCCGACGCGGAGCTTGAACTCATGAACCGTGCGATCATGACCAGAGTCATGCTGCTTAACCAACTGAGCCACCCAAGCACCCCGAGTAGTCAAATGATAGAAACAGAAAGTAGAATTGTAGTTGCTAGGGGAATGGAGGAATGGGGAGCTGTTATTTAATGAGAACAGAGTTTCAGTTTCAGATGAAAAAGTTCTGGATGATGGTGGTTGCACAACAATGAAATGTACTTTATGTCACTGAACGGTACACTTAAAAATGGTTAAAATATTAAATTTTATGTCATATACATTTTACCCCAATTTTTAAGTTAAAATTTAAAAAACAAGTAATTCCAATAAATTTCTGAAAAAAACATTAAAAAGGAATTAGTTCAAGCAATTAATTAAAACACTGTAGTACTAGGATAATAGTAGATCAATGATGGAAGAAATGAACTAGAATATCCAAAAATATGTTGAGAATTTAGATGTTTGAAGTCACTGGAGAAAGATGAATTATTATTCCTTTTTATTGAAGTATAGTTGACACACATTGTTACATTAGTTTCAGGTGTAAAAATAGTGATTGGCCAGCTCTATATATTACACTACGCTCAACACAACTGTAGCTACCAGAAAGATGGATTATTTAGTAAATGGTGTTGGGACAATGAGCAGCCTTTTAGAAAATAATGAAATTGAGATTAATATTTCCCATCTTATAACAAAAAAATCCAGATTGAGGAAAAACTCAAATTTAATCATAAAGGAACTAGAAGAAATTACATGGAACAAATTCTGATCTGAAATGAGGAATTTCTTTCTAAGTATGCTTCCAAACTGAAAAGTCATAAAAGAAAAGACTGATTAGTTGACTGCAATTATTTAAAAACAAAACAAAACAAAACAAAAAACATGGAAAACCCACCAAAGTTTTCTTTAAAAGAACAAAAGAAATTATTGCAACTTAATTATGAGAAAATGATTAATTTTCCTTATGTAGTAAAAGTTTCTCCAAATCAGTGTTATAAAGAAAATATAGAAAATAGGGAATAATCTAAAAAACATTTCATGGGCTCTTGGTCATATAAAAAGATGCACAGACTTTCTCACAAGAAAAGAAACATATATGCAGATATGCCAAAATGCCAATTTACACTTATGAGTTTGGCAAAGATCAGAAAGTTTAACAACACACTCTTGGTAAAAGCATAGAGAAGCAGGCATTTGTATACATAACTAGTTGGTGTGTCAATGAATTTAAAATCTTTGGAGGACAACTTGGCAAAATTTATCAAAATATCCAAGTTTCATGCATTTTGATCCAATCTCACTTCTAGCAACTTACCCTACCAATGGTCTCGTACAACCAATATGTACACCATTCCCAAACAAAGTACTTAGATTTTGTTCCTCAGGCTATGCCTATTGACTTTGAAAAGTTTACTTTCTGACTCTTTGGAAGATATTCATAATAATGTGTTATCTCTGATTCCTCCTACAAATACTTTTGCTTAATTTCTAAGGATTTGCTGTCATTTCCACCTATTTTATGCACTGGAGTTTTAGCAGTCTCCTGATTTGTGTTGTTTTATTTTCTCATTCTCCTAGTTGCTTTTAGATCATTTTTCGGAAAAGGAAAGACAAATGTCAACTACTTATGCCACCATCTTCAAACCACAAGTCCTTCTGATTACTTGAATCCTCTAATACCTTGGTGTCTGAAACCAGAATCCCTCCTTGTCCTGTATGACCTACCCTTCCCATTCACATTCATGAATTCTTCTTCCTATGCCCATCCTTTAAATGCTCTTATGTTTTCGGATTCCACATCTTTCTCTTGATATACTCTTTCTTAGCAATTCTATCCACTCTCTGGACCTTAACTACCATCCATACGTTAATGGCCCCCAGATCTTTAGCACTGACCCTCTTCTTCAGACTTGTATATCAATTCACCTGTGTGTTACACCTACACCTGTAAATGAATACCTAAGACTAAATTTATCCCACTTCCCCACTCAAACACATTCTTCCTCAATTATCAATTCACCTTCCTTCCTCTTTATCAATTCACCTGTAGGTGACACCTACACCTGTCAATGAATACCTAAGACTAAATTTATCCCACTTCCCCACTCAAACACATTCTTCCTCTCATATTTCCAAAAATCAATTAATGATTTCACTATTCACCAAGTTTTGGAAGGCAAAAAAATATATAGGAATCGTCCCTCTTCTTCACTTTTCACTTATGATCAATCATCAAGTGGTATCGATTTTACCTCCTAAACATTTCCCAAATGGCACTCCTCCACTGCATCCTTGCTACCACTGCTTTTGTTCAGGTCCACATCTTTTTTGGGCCTGGAATATTGCCACAGCTAAACAACTTCTCTTCCTGTATCCAGCCTTGTCCCCATTAAGATCAAAGCCATTAAGATCAAAGATAAAATCCAGATCCAAACACATCAACCCTCTGCTTAACATACATCAGTGGATCCCCACTGTCTTCAGATTAAAGCCCAGACTATTTGCCATGACACAAGGTTTTCATAACACATTACTGTCACCTATTTTTCTTCATTGCATGCCTTGAATTTACATTCAGGTAGTGCAGAATTTCTGTGGTAGTTTGGCTCGGATATCAAGCTGTTTCTTACCTCTATCCTCTCTGTTTATCTTCTCTCTCTTCCTTCTTTTTGGCTAAACCTTATTCATCTTTCAAGACAGGAGTCTTATCGTATCTTCCAAGAAGCCTATGCTGAAACTCTTGATTGGGATAAGTGTCCAATCCTACTCTGTATAGTTGTGCAGTTTATACACTTCGCTAAAGTACCTGTCTGAGGGGACAGGTGAGGGCAAACAATGGCTTTGACAAAGGTACCATAGAGGCAGAACCAGCTTCATGGGCATATGACCTATGTCATCTCATGAGGTCCCAGGCTTAGAAGGGTAACATGCCCAGTTTAATACTCTGATGTCATCTTCTTTAATTCATAATAATTTTTAACAAGGGCCTCACATTTTCATCTTGTACTGGGCCCGTATATGGACAATCTCAGCCCTATAAATCCTCCAATTCCCAATGTCATCATGGAATCTCTTGTGTACATCTTAATCTTTATCATTTTTTCTATATTATATAATAATCATCCATTTTATAGCACTTTCCATTAGCCGGGCTAAGTATCTTACATGTATTATCTTATTTAACCCTCCCAACCTGGCTCTCTGTGGTAGGAACTATTACCTTCCCATTTTATAGATGATGAACCTAAGGTTTAGACACATAAGTAGCTTACCCAGAGTTAGGCATATTAACTCTAGAATCCAGTTAAACCTTTAATCCCTAAGGATTTTAAGAGCGACTTCTAATCTATAAATCTAGCCATCCCACTAGATTTAGAACCAGAAATTATGTTTTATTCATCTTTATAGCCCTGGCAACTAGCATTGTCTGAACATTTTAAGTATCTGTTAAATGTTTATTGATCTAAATGTAAATCTAATCTGCAATGAGTTGTATTTGGAAGTTATCAGCAGAACTGTAGTATAGAGCTTCCTAAAGGTAGGTGTATTCTTGGTATGTTTATACATACCCTGAATATGACTGGGTATCCTTGGGCCATTCGTGCACTGTCTTTTAGCTTCCTTTAAGCCTATTAGACTGTATCTTTGCAATCACAAAAAAACAAGAGTCCAATTCTATGGACAATGATAAATATGTAGATTTTTACAAAACAGAAGAGCAAAACCTCTTTCTAATTCCCTTTGAAAACCTCAGGAATTTTCTCAGAGTTTTTCTTTCCACAGCAACTGACCTGTCTTTCCTTTTTCTCCCGCTGTGTCAATTGCATTTATCTCCTCCCTCCACGGTCTTCTCTCTGACTGCTAAATCTACAGTATGGAGAACAATTTAGCTCTTTTAGGCTTCTTCAGTTTCCATCCTCAATGTGGCAAATTGTATTTTCCAAGGGTTAGTATCACAATATGTCCCATCTCACAAAGCCCACCCCTTAAAATACTGTTGTGCTTTAGGGTTTCATTCTTGGTCCACATCTTTCACCTGGTATACTCTTCTCAAGCAATCCCATCTACTCTGGGGGCCATATTAGTATGCTAATGACCCTTAAGTCTTCCGCACTAATCCTCTTCTTCAAACTTTCACACAGTTTTACACACATCTTATTACAAGATGACATTGATATCCTGCCATCAAGAAATGGTCTTTCTCTTGAATCTGAGTGGACAATTGTGATTACTTCAACCAACAGAGTATGTTGGGAGTACTACTATATGACTTCCACAGCTAAGCCGTAAAAATGACATGCATTCTACCTCACCTTCTTGTAATACTCTCTCTTTGAAGCTAACCATCACACTGTGAGGAAGCCAAGCAGCCACATGGAGAAGCTGTGTGTAAATGGTCCATATAAGGTCCCAGACGATAGCCAGTATCAACTGTCAGATATATGAATGAATGCATCTTTAGGTGATTCCAGACCCCTGCCTTTGACAAACTCAAGGCAGCCCAGATGATATTGCATGAGGCAGAAATGAGCTGTCCCCACGGCACTCTCCCAAATTGCAGATTCATAAGTAAAATAAATGGTTGTTGTTTTAAGCAACTAAATGTGGAGTGGTTGTTATACAAAGAAAGATAACTGAAACAATTATCTAATGCTTGGCTCAATAACACTAAAGGTCTACTCTCCATAGAGGACAGAGAGGGATTATTTAAAAAGTTTTCAGTTGCATATATATGTATAAGTTTAATTACTATATAGTCAATTATTCCATAGTTTTTTTTAAATGTGTAGTTATTTTGAGAGAGAATGAGAGAGAAAGCACATGCGTGAGTGGGGGCGGGAGCAGAGAGAGAGGGAAAGAGAGAATCCCAAGCAGGCTCCATCCACGCTGTCAGCGCAGAGCCGGATGCAGGGCTCAATCCCATGAACTGTGAGATCATGACCTGAGCTGAAATCAAGAGCTGAAATCAAGAGTCAAATGCTGAATTGACTGAGCCACCCAAGAGTCCCTGTTCCATAGTTTAAAAATAATAATGCTCACATAAGCTTTTAGGTAACTATAACATATTATCACTATTAGTATTATTTTTGTTATCATTAAATCCTGAAATAAAATAAAGCTCTTATGAAGTTTAATAGAAAAGTAAATTAAATTATATCTATTTAATAACCATTTTAATAGAATTTTGACATCTAGAATAGGTGGACTTAGAGAAGCAGTACCCATTACAAAATGTGTTCTATAAAGATTAATTCTGTCTACCTATGGCATATGTTATATAAACTCCTTGAGGAAGTATATTTGAGTTTGTTTGTGGTCTTCATCAGCACCAAATAGTAAAGGAGCATGGATTCATCTCTGGGCTCAGGCACTCCCTCTGCAGCACATGATGATGGAGAACTGAGGGCCCAGAACCAAAAATGGTTAGGGAAGCAGTAATGATGGAGAATACCAGTGATTGTTAATTGGACAATAACTGTCCCTATTTTTCTTTTGATGCTGTAAGACTGATTTTTCTTGACCATAATCAAAGAAAAGCATAGTCATTATAGCAGCCAACCATTTCTTCAATAGTGGCCAACTATAATTCTCAGATTCAGGAAGTTTTTATCTTACCTTCAGCCTGAGTAGACTCACCAGGAAAGGCTGGTTATTATTCAAGCAGTTTGAATAATAAGTACTATTGCTTTGCTATATTGTACTATAATCGCCTGTTTCCTATGTTGTGTAATTTTTTAGTCAGCAAATTCTATTTAATTGGCTCTTTAATTATGGGCATGGAGATCTATAGTAATTCAAGGTGGCTCTCATTTCAGAGTTGTTCTGACATAGGAAATTAGAAATTGTAGACTTATGTAAACTCTGGAAGATTTGTCTGTTACTTATCCTTGTGTTAGAAACATCATAGCTAGGTGCACCTAGGTGTCTCAGTCATTTGAGCGTCAGACTTCAGCTCAGGTCATGATCTCATGGTTTGTGAGTACGAGCCCCACATCTCTGCTGTCAGCACAGAGCCCCCTTTGGATCCTCTGTCTCTCTGTCTCTGTCTCTCTCTCTCTGCACCACCCTTGCCTGTGCTCTCTCTCAAAAGTAAATAAACATAAAAAAAAGAAAAGAAACATCATAGCTAGCCAGACTTTTAATATTTTATAGCTAGTACACTCAAACATAGAAGAATTCATTAATCTGACCTGCTACTGATTACACTCATATTATCACATCCCATAAACTTCCAATCTCAGTTTTCTCAGTTAAAAACAAGCACCTTATCAAAAGGTTTTGAACTATTCAGTGTAACAAATGTTTATTGAGTGCCCACTTATATGCAAGTCCCTGTGCTAAATGCTTCGAAAGATGTAAATATGAATAGGGACTCAATTTCTTCCAGGGATTTATAGCCTAGGGATGACAAAAACAAATAGTAAGTATAAGTCTTCCATGTAGAAGAATATAGCATGTCCCATAAAAAGTATATAAATAAAGAGCTACAAAGGATCAGTGGAAAAAGAAATAATAACAGGATAGGGAAATGGAGGGTGAGCAAGGGCAGTAAGAGATGAGGTTGTCCTTGAGATGAGCAGAAACATTGGGTAGAATTTTACTACCCAAGAAGCCTGAGGACAGAAGAGAAAAGGGGTGATAGGACACTCTAGACCTATAGGTTTGAGTCCTAAGTGCACTCTAGATCACTAGAAGAATATCTAATTTTCCACACCTCCATCCAACACACACAAGCCAAGGTTGAGAACTATTTTTCTATGAGGACAGAATAGCGTGGTTTTTGTGTACCAAGAAGATATGAAATACGGATATGTCCTAGAAAACTGAACATATAACCAACATAAACATTTTGGTTTAAACATAAAGTACGATAAGAAAATAATGAAAGATAGATTTGTATAAGTTAGATTGGGGCCATATCCTACAGCAAATTCGCCTCATATGGTACTTCCACTATAAGCACTTAGATCTGACCCACTTCCTTTCTGACTTCATTTACTGTGGTTTAGAATTACAAATGTCTTCTGGTTTTATCAAAGACAAAAGGTGGGTTTCCTATTTTTCTTCTCTTCATTGTATTGACATTCTTTTCAAAAGGAGGACTTGGAAATATCTTTGCCATCTTTAAAAAGGACTACTCTTTATTTTTCAATTTAATTTCCCAATGAAGTCCTTATCCTGCCTCGTGCAGAAATTTTAACTAGTTTTTTTCCCCCCAGGTGATCTTTTTCCAATTTAGTGATGTGTCAGTCGACATCCTAATTTGGTTCCAGCAACTGCTGCCACGGTAGTTAGTGGGAATGTGGAAATATAATTTCTGGGTCCTCTGAAGAAACAATATACCATGGCAGAAGAAAGGAAGATGTTTCCAACTGCCTCCCCATTTGAAAATTATCTCAAGCAACAAGGAAGACAAGAAACAAAACCACAAAGTACATCTTTGCCTACATTGGGAAAAGCAAAGAGAAACAAGCTGTCTTAGCCCTCAGAACCCTACAAGGGCTCAGGAATTGGAGGCAGTGATGCAGAGAAGGGACTGATAACACAGGGATTGTTTGTAAGATGGTACAGTTAGTAATTAGACTCCCAAGTTCTCACCCTCAAGAAAGCCAAGAAACTGTCCTGTCCCAATCCCTGTAGGGAAACAAGTGTTTGTTCTTGAAATACAGAGGTGCCAGTCTGAAGGTTATCAGACATAGGGGAAGGTGATGAAAGAGTTCATACTGAGCAATAAGACCTTTCTCCTCTCTCTTCTCTGTCCAGATCCAGAAAGAAGACAAAGGAAAGCAATGAGAATACCAAAAACAGTGACAAACTGTTCCCAGAGAACAGTGAACATCAAGCAGAAAGCAACCTATTAAGACTGGCAAGACATCACATATGTCCAGTGCTGATGTTTCTATGAGAGAAGTTAGAAAAAATAAACTGTCTTAATGTTTATGAAGATGAAGATGATGTTGAGATATATTTTAAGGAGATTTTGAAACCATGGGGAAAGTTTAGCCAAATTTTCAAAGAAAACTAATGAATGAAAATGAAAAATCAAGCAATTATCAACTTTAGAAAAAGAAAAAAAAAAGAACAAGATAGTAAACACCTGACTCATCAGTGGTCAATATTCACGTAGTCAAAAGATGGAGACACAAGATGGAGATTTAATAATCAAAAATTGTGATATAAAATGTGTAGAAGAATAGAAGGAAGAAATAAGAAGCTATAAATGAGCTAAAGTTTATATGTCCCAAAGCATGAAGACCATAGATGTCTATAATTAATAATCAAGCAATGCCAATATAAGCATATTATATTTAATGGAGGTAAATACCAAAATCAACTTTTAAAATAATTGAAAGTGATGGTTTCCAGGGAGGAACATGAAAGAAGGTAGAAAAAGAGACTTTAATTTTTATGAAATTAAATAATTTTTTTATTTCTAGATACATACTTTACAGAAACTCTCATACATGTTTACAAGGGGATGTATGTAAGGATGTTCATTTCAGACTTGTTTGTAAAAGCAAAATATTAGACCAAATTGAAATGTTCATTGGGAGAATAAATAAATAAAATATGGCATATTTAAAGGACAAAATATTATATAGCAAGTAAATCAATGCACTAATTATATGTACACACACACACATAGACACACACGTGTGTGTGTGTGTGTGTGTGTGAAAAACAATACTGTTGAAAAAAACAAGCAGTTGCAAGGTGATTTATGCAGGATGAATTCATTTGAGTAAGGTTTAAAACATAAAACAATACAATATATTTCGTCTGGTACTATAATGTGCATGTAAAACCATAAAATTTGAATGGAAGGACACACATTAAATTTATGGAAAAGGGGAAAGGAATTTGGACTGAATTGGGGCAACAAAGACTTCAATTTATCCTAATGTTTTAGTCACTATATTATAAAAAGATAAAACAAATATGACAAAATGTTAACTATTGAGTATTATGTGCTCGTTTCACAAGTATATGTTTTATTACTTGGTGTAATTTTCTATACTTTTTAAATATTCCCAATTTAAAATTTTAATTTCACACATGTACAGTCTGTGACTGCATCCACAAAGCAAAGTCTTCTTGTTCTGAGAAAATGTAGTACTTTGACTAGAGTCAAGTTCACAGAGATTGAAATTTACATGCCTTATATGAACACAATCTACAAGTAATAGGAACTAACCAACTTGTAAAATTATCATCAAAAACTTTCTTCCCATCTTTCTGCCCAAAAGTTGGATTCGTTAAAAAGGACTTTGAGGGCGCCTGGGTGGCTCAGCCTGTTAAGCTTCCGACTTCGGCTCAGGTCATGATCTCACAGTTCGTGAGTTCAAGCCCCGTGTCGGGCTCTGTGCTGACAGCTCGGAGCCTGGAGCCTGCTTCGGATTCTGTGTCTCCCTCTCTCTCTGCCCCTCCCCTGCTCACGCTCTCTCTCTCTCTCTCTCTCTCTCTCTCAAATAAATAAACATTAAAAAAAATTTTTAAGGACTTTGGAATGAGTCCCTAACCTGAAAAGTAGATAAGAAATATGTGTTTAACATAAAATTTGTGTTGAATACTATAGGCTAAACTACTAAGATTTTAATCTATTAAGATTTTGAATATTGGGACAGTTAAGATATTAAGAAAATTCGGGGCACCTGTTAAGTTATTACGATATTAGTTAAGAAAATGAGAGCCTCAGTCGATTAAGCATCTGACTCTTGGTTTAGGTTCAGGTCATGATCTCAGGGTCATGGGATGAAGCCCCACATAGGGCTCCATGCTGGTCCTGGAACCTGCTTGGGATTCTCTTTCCCACTCTCTTTCTCTCCTTCCCCCATTTGCATTCTCTCTTTCTAAGACAGAAAAAGAGAGAGAGAGAGAGAGAGAGAGAGAGAGAGAAAGGGAGGGAGAAAATGAAAACACCTTTAGTTATGAAAGATTTGCATAACAAAGATTATCAAGATACCAGTTTTCCATTACATATTTCCATATAGCAACTACATTTCAATGTCAAGCTGCTCTGCTTAGTAATATTGATATAGCAAGCATGGCAGGGAAAAGCTTTAGTACTTATGATGCTGGACCTGCAATGTAGCACTAGCAAATGTGGCTTTAAGAACTGCCTAATTACATATTTATAAATGCATATCATGTACCTTTAGGCTGGAATGAAGCCTCATAGCCATTTCAGTTTATCAAGTAGATGATGTAATTTTTTAAAAATACTATGCAGTCGATTAAACCAAGCAACAATATATATTCACAGTTATTTGTAAAGGCTACCATTTATGGAATGATTGTCTATTTCATTACGTGGTTAAATGCCAGGGACTTGAGCTAGCAAAAACGAAATACCCTGGGTAAATGCAGAAAACTGAAATGATGGCTCAGTAAGCGGTCTCCTCTCAATCAGTGCAGTCATTATTTTTAACAGTCACTGTGCATTGGCAATATTCTGCTCATTTTATAAAATATCCCTGCCTCTTCAAAGACCAGCTTTTGGCTTTGGGGGATTCTTCTTTTTGTTTCTTTTTTAAAAATATTTTTGAGAGGAGAGAGTGCTAGCAGGGGAGGGCAGAGAGAACACAGGGACAGGGGATCCGAAATGGGCTCTGTGCTGACAGCAGACAGCTCAATGAGGGGCTCGAACTCCCAAAAGGGGAGATTATGACCTAAGCCGACGTTAACACTTAACCAACTAAGCCACCCTGGCATCCCTTGTTTCTGTTTTCTATTTTATTTTTCTGTGGCTTTTCCCAACATCTTAACCTGAAATTTTAGCTCACCAATTTTCATTTTTTCTTGTATATACATTAAAGACCATAAATGTCACCCTTAGTTCTGTTTAGCATGAAACTGCTTTCATTGTCATTCCTTTATCAATCTTATATAATTTCCAATTATGATTTATTTTAGCCATGAGCTATTTAGTTTCACTCTTCAAACACAGAGGATTTTGTAATAACCATCTTTTTCTTAAAGATTTCTAATTTTGTACAGAAATGGAGATCTTTACAACATGGATTGTTTGATATATTTTTTAAATTTTTTATCACTTCAAACTGCAATTTTCATGAATGTTTTATCCTTGTTTGAAGTAATCTTTATTCTCTAGTTGTTGGGTAGAAGAGTCTGATTATGTTGTCCTAATCTTCTATGTCTTTAATTTTTGCTTGATCTATCAGCTTTTTAAAGTTTCTCAATTTCTATATATATTTCTTGAGTCTTTCCACTTTATATACTTTGAGGTGATGCATTCAGATACAAAAAGATTCAAGACGTTACATTTTCCTTATAAGCCATTCTTGTTATTTTTCGATAGTGACTTTTTCTAATAAGGTAGATTTTTTGCCTCAGAGTCTACTTTAATTGATATTTGATTAATAACAGATGATAACACAAAACAGATTTTAAATTTCTTTGATGTTTTTCTCCCATGTTATTTTTCATCCCTTTACATTCAATGTTTCTTTATGTCTTTGTGTTTTAGGTACCTCTTATGATAAAATAGCTTAAAGCTGCTTTTTTTGTTAATGTTTTTAGGTATAAGAACCTCTGTTTTTTAACAAGTCACATTAGTCTACTCACATGTACTGCATTTACATTTGGCCCTATCTCTACTATTGTAGATATGTTATGTTTTCTGTATGCTATGCTTTCCATTGTTTCCCCCCCCTTGCTGTTATTGCTATCATTGTTCTCTTTGTCTGCCTTCTATTGGATTAGCTTAATTTACTGTATCACTTTTCCCTCTTCTACTCTGTTTACGTTTTCTTTTTCTTTTGTTTTTAATGTTTATTTATTTTGAGAGCGAGTGAGAATGGGGGAGGGACATAGAGAGAGGGAGAGAGACCATGAGAACATGACCTGAGCGGAAGTCAAGAATCATATGCTTAACCAAGTCAGCCACTGAGGCGTCCCATTCTTTCTCTTTTTTTTTAGTCACTCTTTTTTTTTTTAATTTTGTACACTTTTTCTTTTAATTATTTTTATGTTTTTTATTTATTTTTGAGAGGCAGAGAGAGACAGGAGAGCAGGTCAGAGAGAGAGGGAGACACAGAATCTGAAGCAGGCTCCAGGCTCTGAGCTGTCAGCACAGAGCCCGACACAGGGCTCAAACCCATGAACCATGAGATCATGACCTGAGCCGAAGTCGGAGGCTTAACCGACTGAGTCACCCAGGCGCCACAAATCTTTAACATACTTGTCTTAAAAAGGTCTAATGTTAATTGATATTTCTATACTTCTGCCATCTACTGTGTTTGTTAACATTATTTCCTTTCAACTTCTTTTTTTAAAAAATTTTAATTGTGGTAAAATATACACCAAAAATTTACTATCTTAGCCACTTTAAGTGTATAGTTCAGTAGTGTTAAGTACATTCACATCGTTATGTACCCAATCTCCAGAACTCTTTTCATCTTACACAATTAAAACCCTATACTAATTAAACAGCAAATCCTCATTCCCTGCTTTCCCCAGCTCTTTGCAACCACCAGTACATCTTCTGTCTCTAAGAATTTGACCACTCAAGGCACCTTGTATACATGGAATCCTATAGTATATACGTCTTTTCGTGACTGACCTATTTCACTTAGCATGATATCCTCAAGGTTCATTCATACAACTTCTTTTTAAAACACCCCTGCCTCAAATCAGTCTTATGTATTGTTGTTTCTGTTTATTTCCTTGCTCACAAGTACTCCTTATGTTCCACTCACTTCTAGGCTCAAATTTTATCTTCCTGAAGTACATTGTGTGAGAACCTGCGAAAAGTCAGTATGTTGCAAATTCAATCTTTTCCTATAAATCTCTTTATTTCCTTTTATCTAGAATACTTTAACTGAATACAGAATTTTAAGTTGGTTTTAATTTTTCCTTCAGCACTTTGAAGATATTATTCCAGTGTTCCCTTGCATATACTGTAACTGATGAGTTTTCCATCTAAAAGGCATTTCTTTAACAGGGAAATCTTCCTTTTGGTATTTAAGATTTTCTCCGAGATTCATATTTTAATGTTCATGAAAATGGGTCTACGTACTTATAGGTATGCATGTATGTGCATTTTTATTTTGATCATTCCCATCAAACTCATTGTAATTTCCATACATATAAGTATATGTGTATATATAGTGTGTGTATGTGTGCATATAGAGAATTGTTTTTTGTTTTGTTTTGTTTTCATGAAATTCATTTTAATTCCTGAATCTGAATCTGAAGATTTCTGAGTCCTTTTGGGAGGACGGTGAAGTGTAGGCATTATCTCTTTGAATATTGCTTATTTTTCATTCTGGAACTCCTAATTGATGTATGTTGGGTTTTGTCCACTCTCCATGTGTCTTAATCATTCTTTCTTGTTTTCCATACTTTATCTCTATCTTGCATTCTGATAATATAGATTAAAGGATTTTTTTTTTTTTTAGCAAATGATCCCTCCCTTCTCCTCTCCCCACAGGAGGAATATACTTCTCTGCCACAGATTTCAAGCTTGCAAATTTGGCTTCACTCTGCATAGCCTGCTTTTTGCATGAGAACATGACTCGAGTAGCTTCTGGCTTGAGGAGAATGAGATGTATGTGGAGCAGACTTGAGTCCAACCTGCAGATTGCAGACCAGCCGAGCCCTGCCAGGATCAGTTAAACTTCAGCCAACCCACAAGTGCATGACTAATAAGTATATGTATACTATTGTATGTCACTAGGACTTGAGGTGTTTTGTAAGGCAGAAAAAGTTGTCTAGTACAGAATTTTGTAGTTAAATTATTTTAATGTTTATTTTTTTAAGAGAGAGAAAGACAGAGTGCGAGTTGGGAAAGGGCAGAGAGAGGGGGAGACACAGAATCCGAAGCAGGTTTCAGGTTCCAAGCTGTCAGCACAGAGCCCAACATGGGGCTTGAACCCACAAACTGCAAGATCATGACCTGAGCCAAAGTCTGACACTCAACCGACTGAGCCACCCAGGCGCCCCTATAGAATTGTGTATTTGGAGTGGAGTGCTGCCATAACAAAAACTTAAAATATGTGGGTGACATTGGCCATGGGAATGGGGAGTAGGCAATGATGCAATTGTCATAAGAGAGAGTGGGAAAATGGCAGCAGCCTTATGTAGTAGCAAAACATTTGGGAAAATTGTTACCTGTGATAACACAAAAGGCAGAGTATGTACTTAATAAACTTAAATTGGGTGAGGTGATTTTGAGGCAGAATGTTAAAAAAAAAAAGCTAGCTGCTGCTTAGCTGCACTGCATTTAAAAAGGCATAAGCTGTGATGAACACCGGGTGTTGCATGTTAAGTGTTGAATCACTAAATTCTACACTTGAAACAAATATTACAGTGTATGTTAACTAACTGGAATTTAAATAAAAGCTCAAAAGAAAAAATGAGGCAGAAGAGGTGAATTCAAAAAGAATTGTCTGAATTACAAATAGAATTGAGAAGGAATATAAGAGTCCAGAAATTCTGAAATTTGTAGGGTTAAAAATGAAACTATTTATCATGAAATCCCAACCTCAGAGAGAAAGCAAATCTAGGTTGCTGCCAGTAACACATAATCCTTGGGTAAAGGCCAAATCAAGGGTGTAATTGCAACATCTTTTAGTAAAACCTCAGAAAAGATAAAGGTGGTACTGCAGGTCAGAGCACCATGAAACCAAAGCTTGAAATGGAAATTAGCCTGCAAAGAAATGTTCTCAGAATCAACACCTATGGAAGAAAAGGAAGCAAGAAAGACTGGGCAGAGAAAGAAGGTAAGCTCTACTTCATTTACAAAAAGTCTTCAACCAACCCACTGAAATTAGATGGCTCCTCAGAGTTGTCCCAAACTGAGGCAAAGGTGTCAAGCCTTTATAGCCCCACATCAACCAATCATTACATACTGGCTGCCCCCTGGTAGTGAGCATGATCTAGGCATAGTAGCTCTTCATTTGATATATTATGAAAGATCCTATGCCATGAGATCAAACCCTCTGTAAGTCCTTTGATGGTGGAAATGGTTCAGGCACTGTTGGCAGGAAAGGAAAATCATACCTGTAATGTCAATTCCAATCAAGATAAATCATTGTGTCTTTCTGAGTAAAATCCAATGTATTTAACTTACCACCATTTGTTTGTTTCTCTTCTGGGGTTGATTCCATATCACAGGCTCAGCATTGGTCTCTGTTCCTGGCAGGCTACACATGTGACAGCAGTAATGGTTAGATCAGCCTTGGTAAAATGGAACCCATTCTTTGGGGCCATTGTATAGCCACTGTCCCTGCCACTGTGGTTATGCTTTCATGTGCTCATTGTTCTGGCTCTGCGGATAGAGGCTATTTGATACCAACTGTCTGAGTCATTCAAGTCTATTTGTTCAATACCTGTAGTGGTATATCCTTTATGATTGGTGTTCACAGGTAACACTAAAATCTTGACACTTTTACCCACTCCCCTAGCTCAAGCCACATAACTTTTCCTTAGACTTCCTGGTGCTCAATCTAACAATATTTCTCCTTTCAGGCCCCTGACCACACTTGTCTTTCCATGCAAAGTGGATGACCAAGTGTACCATCCAAAGCCCTGTTCATTGGAAGAATTTCCCCTCACTACTTGCTTTCAAGTCCACCCATGGATGCTTCGGATACCATCATTTTTTGGCTTATACCCACATACCATTTCTAAATAAAACCTCAACTCGTCCCCTTTATTGTAAACTAGTCATAAGGTAGCCATCATGCAGCCATAGGTATGAGTTTAGGTAGACTGTCTACTACACATATTATTTACTAGATCTTTTCAGCTGGAAAAGGGGGGGGGGAGCTAAGAAAGATTAAGAATATGGCCTAACAGAATGTTGATGGAGGTGTCTGTAATTAAGGCTATAAAGTGAAGTGATCATATCTCAAGGAGAATTGTGGATTAGCTTTTGGTATGTAGCATTGACTGGAATCAAATACATAGAAAATCTGTAACTATTGAAAGTATCACAGGCTTGGACTAAAAGATACTGAGACTCTTCAGATATAAAAAGAAACGTGGATGCCAATCTTCTACAGTCAGGGGCCAGACCACAAGTGTCTTAGCCACCAAGAAGAGCCCTCTTCAGAAGTAGCTAAGAGGGTGATGAAAAAGGAAAAATGCTCCCTCCCCACCAGGGAGCAGAGCAATATGCCATGAAGAAGCATAGTTGGGAAGTGTTTTTCAAGATACAGAAGTAAGTCTTCATCAAGGAATATTCCACATCCCCAAGGTGGAGGGACTTGGAAATATTTGCCTAGCAAGATTTAAGAACTGCTGTGGGCCAGTGACTCCCATATGTATCTTATTCTTCTCCTTGTCAAACATAATTGTTGACTAAAGTTATCCTACCTTTGTTCTACCATCATATATTGAATGTGTGAGAGCAGATACCTTATCTTTTTAGTATTCAGGGCTTTGAATCACAAGGAGACACTCTAAATCTTATATAAATCATGTGAGCCTAGACTTTAAACCTAATGTCATGCTTGAATGAGACTTTTAGGGTGTTTTGAAATGACTGGGTACGTATGGTTGATAAATGAATATTTTTGACTAAAAGGGCAGACCGTAGTAAAGTAGATTTAAAACACTGTCCAACAAATAGTCATTCCTTCCCTCCTCTTCCAGGCAGCAGTATACTTTCCCACTATTAATATCCGATGGGATATTAATGGACACAACAGGACCAAAGGCTTACAATGTGCTTGTGTGGCTAGGCTTTCTCTCTTGCCCTCCAGCTTTTCGCATCAGAACATGTCTCAGGTGGCCATAAGTCCTTATGATGACAGAAATGTAGAGTATACATGGGCTCAACTTGCAGCTTACAGCCAAAGTCACTTGAGCCTAAACTATATTTGCCAAGTCCTAGTGGCAGTAAATGTATAGGAAATAAATGAAAGTATATTTGTTGTATGCCACTAAGTATATGGGCAATTGGTTACAAAGCAGAAGCCAATTAATACAGGGAAATTTTCTCAGATTAAGAATTTATGAATTGTTTCTTCATTTGCATCATATTTGTAACTTAACCTGTTACTATAAATATTTGTTGGGGGGAGGGGCACCCCCACCCCCACCCCAATTGATATGTTGAAACTCTAATCCCCCATGCTATGGTATTCGAAGGTGGGCCTTTGGGAGGTAATTAGGATTAGATTAGGTTATGACAGTAGGGCCCTCATAATGGGATTAATGGCCCTATAAAAAGAGGGAGAGACATAAAATGGGTCTCTGACTGACTGCTTGAACAGAAACATCCATCTTCACCTGTCTTTGCTCTGGGACTTATTTCATCTGAACCTTCTGCTGTGCCTCAGGTCTTCAGACTTGGACTAGAATTTATACCAGTGGCTTTCCTGGATCTCCAGCTTCCAGACAGCAGATTGTGAGACTTCTCAGCTTCTCTAATTGTATAAGCCTATATATATACATATATATGTACACACACACACACACATATATACACATACACACAAACACATATGTGTGTGTGTTTGCGCCACAATTGGCTTTGTTTCTCTGGAGAATCCTAATACAGAAATTGGTACTGAGAAGTAGGGTGCTGCTGCAACAAATACCTAAAAATGAGGAAATAGCTTTAGAACTGGGTAATAAATGAAGGCTGGAAGAATTTTGAACTGCTTTCCAGAAAAAGCTGGTATTGCTGTGAAGGTGATTCTAGTGAGAGCTCAGAAAGAATAGAAGAGAGCTGAAGAGAGAGAGAGAGAGAGAGAGAGAGAGAGCGCAAGCCTCTGTCTTCCTCAAAAACACATAATAATCCTGAATGGAGTAATAGTAGAAATGTGTATAGTATCAGCCATTCTGATGAGGTCTCAAGAAACTGGAGAAAAAGTATTCCTTATTATAAAGTGGCAAAAAAATTGGCTGAATTGTGTTTGTGTTCTAGTGTTTTGTGGAAGATAGAACTTACAAGTAATGAAAGGGAATATTTAGCTGAGAAGTCTTCTAAACAAAATGCTAAAGCAAGAGCTAGGTTTCCCCTGAATACATAAAGTAAATTTCAAAAAAGAAATTAAGTAAGACAGAATTGTTGAGCAAAAAGAGACCAGATCTTAAATATTGTGGAATTTTCAGCCTGTCCATGCAAAAAATGAGAAAGTGTCTTGGGAAAGGAATGCTAAGGGTGTGGCTGACTGGCCATTTAATTAAGAGATTAATATGGGTGTGAACCATGGACCTAATCGATGATCCCAGCAGGGGCACTGCCAGTTTGAACTGAAAGGAACAGAGATAGGACAAAATTAAGGAAGGCGTTTGGGTTTCTTAGATCCTATAGAACCCAGACCATAGAGTCTTGGGCTGTAAACTCGTGTTGTTCCTCAAGACAAGGGAAGCATGACCCTGATGCTGATTCAGAGATCATTAGAGTCATCAACTCACATTCAGCAAGCCAGACAGCTCTTAATCCAAACCATGGGGGTGAAGCTGCCAGGAGGTCTGGGGACTTGACAATCACTGGCCTAGCTGTGATGCAGACTGCAGCTTCCCACTGGGCCATGGGGATGAAGATGCCACCCCAGTGGGTCTGGAGGGTGGAGCACCAAACAAAAGAAGACTATTCTCCCATCGTAAGATCAAATGGGATTTGCCTTGCCAGATTTTGGACTTACTTGGGACCCCTTCCTCTCCCTATTTTTCTCTTTTGGAATGGAATTGTCTATCCTATGACTGTCTTACCATTGTATTTTAGAAGCAAGCACACAACTTGTCTGGTTTCACAGGTTCACAGCTGGAGAGGAATTTTGTCTTAGGATGAATCATACTTCAAATCTCACCCATATCTGACTGAGATAATAGCTAGATGAGACTTCAGACTTTGGAGTTTAGAGTTGATGCTGGAAAGAATGGAGACTTTAAGGGATGTTCCGATGGAATGAATATATTTTGCAATGTAAGGATATACATTTGGGGAGGAGGGATGGCAGAATGCTATGGACTGAATGTTTGTGCCCCACCCCCCAAATTCAAATGTTGAAGCCCTAATACCAAGTGTGATGGTATTTAGAGGTGAGAACTTTCAGAAGTAATTAGGGTTAGATCAGCTGATGAAGGTAGCTCTCTCATGATGGGATGAATGCCCTTATAAAAAGAGGAGGAAACAGATCTTTCTCCACCAAGTGAGCACATAGCCTGGAAAGCAGCCACCTGCAAACGTAAAAAGGGCTCTCATCAGAACACAATCATGTCCACACCCTGATCGTACACTTCTAGCCTCCAGAATGGTAAGAAATAAATTGCTACTGTTTAAGCCACCCCAGTCTGTGGTATTTTAGAGCAACCCAAGCTGACTAAGATGCTTATCCATTTAGATTTTAATTTCAATAACCATCTTATCTTCATAGAAGTTCTAACTGGTTCATTTTTCAATTTGCCTTTTCATTTTTGTACATTTTACTATTATGTTTATAACCATAGTAAATTTACTTATTTTTAACACAGACTTTTCCATTACTTATGGTTTTTAAATTTTCTCTTTTTGGTGCATATGTTGACACTTGAATGGTGGTTTGTTTCCTAGTGCATCTTGTAACTTTTTATGTTATCTTCTGTATATGATACTTTTTCTATGGTAGTCCATGAGAGCTGGAATAGAATAATGTTTCTACTGGGAAGTGTTCATTTGATTCTTTCCCATCTCGAGGGGTTTCAATATCCTTGGATCAACAGCCTCTATTCGGCAGGTTCTACATTCTGAATGTACCCTTTCCCCATACACGTATCATAATTATGTATGGTGAGAACTTATACCTACTGTTCTTTAAATCTTATTTTTGTTTTTATCTATGATACACGGAGATTTGATCCAGCAATCCCACTTTTAGGTACTTACCCAAGAAAAATGAAAATGTACATCCACACCAATACTTATACATGAATGTTCATAGCAGCATTATTCATGGGAGTCCAAAAAGGGAACCCCAAATGTCCATCAACTATGCATGGATAAATTAACGTATATATCCATACAATGGAATGCTATTCAGCAATAAAATAATGAACTACCAATAAATGCTACAACATAGATAAACCTTGAACATATTATGCTAAATCAAAGAGACCAGTCACAAAGGAACACTTAATATTTGGTTCTTATATTTATGAGAAGTGTCCAGAATAAGCAAATCCATAAACATAGAAAATAGATTCATGGATGCTTAGTGCTGAAGGATGAGGAGTTGAAGTGACAACTAAAGGACATGGGGTTTGGAGGAAGGTAATGACAATATTTTAAAATTGATTGTCATGGTAGATGTACAATTCTGTGAATATACTAAAAACCATTGGATTGTACACTTTAAATGGGTCAAATGTATAGCCTGTGAATTATATGTCAGTGTTTTAAAAAAAGAAAACAAAATCCATAGTTTCATTGTGTGGCCATGTGTTCAGCTGAAACTTCTATTGCTATAGAAGAAAAGCAGAATATATATATATATATATAGAGAGAGAGAGAGATAGATAGATAGATATTTGAGGATATATATATATTTGAGGACAGTAAGCAATCTCTGACATAGAGAGTATTGTGACTTGGCATTGTTAGTAAGTTTCCAATTTAGTATCAAATCATATTACATTAAGAATGCCCAGCACCAACACAGTGATTTATTGAATTAGTGTGATATTACAACAAGGGTATTGAAGTCAGAGTCAGGTCATTTGAATGCTAGTCCTGGCTCTACATTTACTAGCTTTATTACTTTGATAAGTCACAACTTCTCTCACTGAAAAGGTAAAAATTAAGCCAGATGATTGCTATAGGTCCATTAAGTTCTAAGATCATTTGGTTTCAACTCTACAAATTTATCTTTTCACAGATTACTTCCTCCCTATTTGTCATTTTGAGACATTTTGTTTAGAGTGTTCCCTTGAGTGACCTTCATGTATATCGCCCACTTTAAATATTGTTTAAATAATATTTACTTCTCATTCTCAAATAGTTGATCTTTAATTTTCTTTGTCCTTTCCAAGTTTGTATTTTATTATTTGAGGTACTAAATGTTATCTCAACTTTTCTCCTCGACATTTATTATAGATTCCTAGGGCTGAATTTGACATCAGGGTAACAAATTCAAAGCCCTGACTTTATTCTTTTTTAATTTTTTAAAGTTTATTTATTTATTTTTAGAGAGACAGAGAGAGAATGCAAGCAGGGAAGGGGTGGGGTGGGGGCTGGACAAAGGATCTGAAGAGCGCTGATCTGCACTAAGAGCAGAGAGCTCAGTATGGGGCTTGAACTCATGAACTGTGAGATCATGACTTGAGCCAAAGTCAAACGTTTAAGCCTCTGAGGCACCCAGGTGCCCCCAAAGTCCTGTCCTTAAACAGGGAAACATTCAACTACAGTTTTAAATATCATTAATAAAGGAGGTTCCCCAAATTATTCATCAGTAATTTCTAAATAAGAAATTTTAGTTATAATAAACACAAATCCTTCAATTCCACTGTTTCCAATTAAGGGAAATGCATCTCTAAATGACATTTTTATAGATGTTTTACTCTTAAACTTAATTATATTTAATTAACTTATTTTAAAAGCCATGTTTACCTTGTCATAGTCTCTGTGTATTATCTAATAAATGGTTTTTTATTCAAGACTCCTTTGATTCTCATTTTATATTCTTTCTTACCTGTCAAAATAGAAGAGTCCGAAGAAGTCAATTTCATAAACCAATAGACAGCGAACTTCAGTACTTTTTAGAGAAGTCGTGTTTTCAATCCCATGGGTCCTTAAATTGCTCCTAAGTATGCTGTACTTACAAGAAGAGAAATGGGCCCAAGAAGAAAAGATCACTTAAGCTCATTTTGAGGTGGGGTTGGGATAGGATAGGAGTGGGGTATCCACTATCACAATACAAAATGGAGAATGTTTAGCAATAAAAAGAATAATTGCTGAGTTTTCATTTTTGTTGTAGTCCTTTTCTGTAGAAATTGAGTACTAAAGTACTAAAGAATGTGTCATTTTTACATATTCCCTATATGATCCTTATATAAAGAAGAATCTAAAGTTTTGAGATGACAGCAGCCTACAAAAAAGTGTTCTACTCTTTTCAGTGCTTCCAGAATGAAATCAACTTTTAATAATAAGAGTTTCTACTGTGGTGATCCTTATTGCAGTGACAAAGACTATGATCCTTAAAAATATAAAGCTACCAAGGTTTTGGTACAGAATCTGTAACTTATTATACATCTAAATAGTCATAGAGAAAAATGTGTGGTTTACTATACAAGTATTTCATTCCCTCTGTTTAAAAATTATCTGTAGGGGCGCTTGGGTGGCTAAGTCGGTTAAGCGGTTGACTTCGGCTCAGGTCATGACCTCATAGTTTGTGGGTTTAGGCCCCGCATCTGGCTGTGGGCTGACAGCTCAAAGCCTGGAGCCTGCTTCAGATTCTGTGTCTCCCTCTCTCTCTGACCCTCCCCTGCTCATGCTCTGTCTCTCTGTCTTTCAAAAATAAATAAACATTAAAAATTTTAAAAAAAAGAAATATTAAAAATATTATCTGTGATAATAAATATCTGTATTGTATAGTATATTTGTATTATATTTATATTTAACCATTTATGACCTAAATCTTTTTTTAATTTTATTTTTTATTATTATTTTTTAAACTTTATAGTTTATTGTCAGATTGGTTTCCATATAACACCCAGTGCTCTTCCCCACAAGTGACCTCCACCAAGACCATC
>CM053571.1:51178882-51204380 GCA_028646485.1 Cryptoprocta ferox | reverse complement strand
CGCTGGTGGCCGGCCTCCCGCCCCGGAGCCGCCGCAGCCGCCGCCGCCGCCGCCGCCGCCTCCGCTGCCACCGCCGCTGCTGCCGCTTTTCAAGGCACCTCTCTTGGCGCCGCCGCCACCGCTCTTCGCACCGCCGCTGCTCCCGGTGCGGCTTGGAGTGGATGCCGCTGCCACTGCGCCCAAGGAAGAATTCGCCGGCCAGATGGGACGGATTTCTCTCCCGGCGCCCGGCAGTTATATATGGGGAGACGGGCGAGTTTTTCCTCCCTTAGAGATGGTTCTAGGTGCGTTTTCCGTCTCTCTTTCTCTTCCCCTGGTCTCTCCGGGGCACAACACGCTCTCCTTGTGTTGGGCTCGGAGGCTCCTTTCCCCTGCACCACTGGGACTCCCCCGTCCCCTAATTTCCCAGATCACAGTCACTCACTCAGGCATCTTTGAGGTTGTCTTCTTTCTGGCATCTGTTTCTTCTTTCCCCCACTTGCAAATCCGAGTTTTATCACTTCAGTCCTTCTCAGTTCAATCCATACGGGCGTGCGTGGATTACAGAGCTCCTTGCTTCTCCACCGTCTTTCCTGCTCGGTCGGTCCTCACCTATGACCTAAATCTTAAGTTAGGTCTTTTTATATAGTACTTCTCTTCTAATAGAAAAATTAATTACTTTTACATGGTTTACTAAAAATATTTATCATCAATTGAATATACAATTCTTAGATGTTTATTGTGTTTTAACTGATAGGGACCATAAATTGTTAATGTAGAAACATCAAATAGAAGAAATTATTGAATATTAAATCAGTCCACTGAGATAAGCCAACATCTTTATTAAAAACATTATCATATTTTTAAAAAGAAAAAATATCCTATTTGAAATAATAACAGTTACAGTATGTGAGTTATACTAGAGCTGTTCATTTAATTTATTGAGATTAAATAATCCTAGAGGGCTGGGGAGAGATCATTCTGTCAAGAATGAACAATCCAGCTTGCAGCTACAATATAATCTCACTCTTATCACAAGGCCATTGCCTGAATCTGGGCAAAATTAATTGAAGAAGCCAACTTATCTCCTTAGACTAATGCTTCCCAAACTTTGGAAGGCACAAGACTCACCAGTGAGCTTGTTAAAATGCAGAATTCTAAACCTTATCTTCCAGAGATTCTGATTCAATTCTGGAGTTGGGCCAAATAATCCACATATTAAAATGCACCTCAACTCTTCGTGATACAGCTCATCTAGAGAGTCCACTTTTAGAAACACTACCTTAGGCTGAAATGAGTTTCTTTTTTAACCCTCCAGCCATTAACAGTCCATTGGATAAGTAATATCTTTAGGCAGCCAAAAGGAAGAGCAAATTCCAATTGAGTTCCATTATCCTTTTTTGAAGTTCAAATGAAGAATCACATTCTCTTGCTAGATACCCTGCTTCCTAATTTAAGAGTCCTCTTTTTTGAGGCAAGGAACACTAGAATTTAATTTGGGGTGCCCAAGTCTATTCTTAATCAGAGAATACTATTTCTCTAGCTTTTAAGGGAATATCTAAAAAAAATTCCTTGGTTGATTTTATAATAAATTTTCTTAGATGTCATGATAGCAAATATGTAATAGAATCAATATTGGTAAAGATTTTCTTCCTATCATTTCCCATAGATGAATCTTTCTGCATTTTTATTTTTATTTATGTATTTATTTTTTATATTTTTTATGTTTATTTATTATTGAGACAGAAACAGAGCATGAGTGGGGGAGGGGCACAGAGAGAAAGAGACACAGAATCTGAAGCATCTCCAAGCTATCAGAACAGAGCCCGACGCGGGGCTTGAACCCACGAACTGAGAGATTAAGACCTAAGCCGAAATCGGACACTTAAATGACTAAGCCACCCAGGTGCCCCTCTATCTGCATTTTTAAAAGCTTATTTCCTCTCTTTAGCATAGTTTTAAACTTCTTTCAAACTTGGAAAAAGTATTCACATCTTTATAAAGTTTTATTGTTTGTTTTCTGAATTAATTTGTGCAATATGAAAATATAAAGCTAGAAAATGGAAATCTTTTTAACAGTAGAAGCATTTGGGGGGAAATTATTTTAGAAGGCTGACAGTTCTGAAGTTTTAATTTTCTAATTTCTTTTAATTTACTTCAAGAGAAAAAAGTTTGAAATCCATTTTTCTCTGAAAGGGCTGAAACCTTATGGTACAATGCCATTTATATGAGCCACTGAAAAGAAGTTACAGGATATAGAGTCTAAAGGGCATTACTTAAAAGCACTCAGCCCTTGCTCTACTAAAAGCAGGGTTTTTGTCTTCTTACCTTGATCTACTTCTATTTCCTATTAACCACTTTAAGTAGTCAGTAGAGCTGAGTGTTATTCTTAGTTTTCACCTGCCTACAAAGACATTTCATTCAGTAAGTACTTATCAAGGAATCACCGTCCACATAAGGTTTTACAAATGCCTAAGGGCACAGGAAGAAAGAAAAGGAGGGAACAACTGAAAGAGAGAGAGAAGAAAGGAAGTACGGGAGGAAGGGAGAAAGGAAAGGAGGGAGGGAAGGAGGGAGGGAAGAGGTAGGAAGGAAGGAAGGAAGGAAGGAAGGAAGAAAGGAAAGGAGGGAGGGAAGGAGGGAGGGAGGGGGAAGGAAGGAAGGAAGGGAGGGAACTTCTGGCTACATGTATTGATTTGTAATCTAGTTAACCTAATAGTCATATGTACTATCTAGCTCTATATATACTTAACAGCTCTATTTCTCATAAGTCACCTTGACTCAATTTCCTCTGATTGTAATAATGAAGTTGGCTAACAGCTGCTTTAGCTTCCCTGGACTGATTCAGAGTCTCTATTAGTAAGTCTGGATAGCATTTCTTTTGTGTAGCATGCCAATAAATATTCTACTACAACATGTCTAGAAGCTATTTGAGGATCTACTATTTTCTATCCTTGGCTGATGATATCTGGCCAGTTGAAATGTAATCAGCACAATTTATAAGCTCCAGGTCCTTACCTTTGATGGATATTTATTATAATTTAATGTTAAGAATTTGATGACATTACCTAAAGAGTTAAATTAATCTCATAATTGCTGAAGACTTTGGTATGGCTATTATTTTCTGTAGTGGATCAGTTTTATTATTTTTTAAAATGTTTACTTAATTTGAGAGGGTGGCAGGGGCAGAGAGCTAGGAGGGAGAGAATCCCAAGCAGGCTCTGCACTGACAGTACAGAGCCCAATGCAGGGCTCAATCTTATGAATTGTGAGACTGTGACCTGAGCCTAAATCAAATCGGCCACTTAACTGATTGAGCCACCCAGTGCCCCTGTATTGCATCAGTTTTAGAGCTCATTCCTAAAAATGTCTTCCATACTTTTGTCAACTAGTAGTTCAGATAATATATCTTACTGAGCCCAATTTCTTATAATTGTTATCCATGACATATCTGTGTACTGCTACAGTAGATGGACAAATTGGTCAATTTTGGGTCTAAAATGATTTTGCTTTGTCTTAATTTCCTTAGGGTAGTCTGTTCTACTACTTATCTGTTTTAATTTTCTAATACTACTTTAACAAATTACCATAAACTTAGTGACTTGAGACAATATAAATGTATGATCTTACATATTTCTATAGGTTAGAAGTCCAATACGGGTCTCACAGGACTGAAATCAAGGCATTGGCAACACTCTTCCTTTCTGGTGGCTTTAGAAGAGAATTCATTTCCTTGTCTTTTCTGCTTCTAGAAGTCATTCACATTCCTCAGCTCATGGCCCCTTTATTTTATCTTCAAAGTGAGTCCTCTGTTGTCATATTTACCTCCAACCACAGCCAGGAAAGTTTACCCACTTTTAAAGATTCTTGGGGGCGCCTGGGTGGCTCAGTCGGTTGAGTGTCTGGCTTCGGCTCAGGTCATGATCTCATGGTTCGTGGGTTTGAGCCCCGCGTCAGGCTCTGTGCTGACAGCTAGCTCACAGCCTGGAGCCTGTCTTCAGATTCTGTGTCTCCCTCTCTCTCTCTGACCCTCCCCTGCTCATGCTGTCTCTCTCTATCTCAAAAATCATAAACAAAATATTAAAAAAAAGATTCTTGAGATTGTATTAGACCCAAATGAATAATAGAAGATAATTTTCCCATCTCAAGGTCCTTAACCTTAATCAAATCTGCAACGTCTTTTTTATCATGTAAGGTAACATACTCACAGGTTCTCAGATTAGGACACTGACATCTTTGAGGAGTTGTTATTCTGCCTTCAGTGTTGTCAGTCCATAGGTAAGATGACTGTGACCCATGTCTTTGATATGTTATGTACCTATTTTGTAATTAGAGAATATTCATAACAATAATATATTTCTATTATGTTCTTCTGTGGCTTCCAAGTACATTGTTTTATACTTCAGAATACCTTCACAGAAAAGACTGTGAGTAAAGCTGGAATTTTAATATTATCCTTCTTACCCTTTTAGTGATTAGGTTCCTTTGACATGGGGTACTATTAATTTTAACACAAATGTCTAATAATTTTAATTATTGCATAGCAGCTCTGTGATCTTAATGAACTTGTTTAGACATTAGACATTTGTCTTACTAGACAAACTGCCCCAGTCGAAGAGGGACAAATATTTCATATGTAATCAGTACTATACATTGAGCTCTATTAAGAGTTTCACATTTGTGATTTCATTATCTTTTTACTGAAGAAATACTTAGAAATAAGTCTATTTTTCCCATTTTACAGATGAAGAAAGTAAAGTTTTCAGTGTTACAGAACTAGCAAGTAGCAGAGTGGGCCATTCACGCATAGGTCTTTCCAACTCCAAAATGTATAATCTTTCCACTCTATTCTATAAACATTTCCATAAACAGTAAGTTAAATTATGTGTGAAGGTATATTATTTCCTACACATCTCGTGAACCCTCCATACTATAGAAATCATGTCAAACATATTACATAGTAGCATTTGGTCACTAATAATTTTAGAAATTCCTAACTGACTTAGTTCAAAAAGGCCTAGACAGAAGTATACAGGCTAGCAACAAAAAGCAATGGTAAATATTTTATAAAATCACTAGACTTGTTTTATCTTCCTCATTGAGGTATTCTAACAGACCCTTAATAGGGTCTGTAGTGCCCTAGTGCTTAGAGATACCTGGAAGACAACATCATGAAAAATGCCTCATTTAATGTTTACATCACTCCTGGAACATAGATGCATTCTTTAAGACCTGCCATTATATTGTTCTAAGACTCTTTGTAAGCCGTTTGAATCCTTTTGCTATCTAAGCCAAAATGAAGAGAAGGATTGACCAAATAGAAAATCTGAATAATTCAGTCCTCTCTTGGGAGAACACAAAGTTAATCTCTCTGGAATCTATATATTGCAGAGTCAGTGGATCATTACCCTGTCCTTCACTTTGGATGTGTAGACTTCCTAAATCCATGAGCATAAAAGAAAACATTTTTAAACTCTTGCACAAAACTGATATAAAGTAAAAACAATCAAGTATATAAAGATCAATATTTTGTTTAACTTGTCTTTTAGGACAAAAAATCAGCATGACAAAAATAATTTTGCTTTCTAAAGTTCATTCATTATTATGAAGTTGGGGAAAGGACTCAGAGGCTGCTTAATGTTTCTTTTTTTTTTTTATCAAGTGGTTCTTTATCAACCTTGAAATCTGTCAGTAAATATAAATAACAAAGTATAAAACAGGCAGATTATCCCTACTAGCAACCTTGATTCGATCTAAATCACTTTTGCTTGGAGAGGATAACCCAATTCTGTCTTGGAAAAGTTTCCCAGCGTACAAGTATATTTCATTTAGAAATACCTACAAACCATAAAATGTACTGTGTCTATTAAGATTTTTTGTTGTTGATGATAGAATTCTAGACTCATAAGACTATCTGATTTGTTTATTGAGTCAATTCAGTTTGGTTCTATTACCATTCAGTGAGTATCTACTACAGAGTAGACTGACATCAATCTCAGGGTAGTGTCAGCTTTCAGAGCATTTTGTGTGTGCTTCCAAAAAGAGAATATCAAATAGCATCTCAGATTAATCAATTCCCAGACTTCATGCTGATGTTAAAACGTGACTTTCTAGGTCCTTTAGAGTAGGAGATATAATTTTGTTTGTTCTAATTTTTTTAATTTAAATAACTTTCATTGGGGCAGACAGTTCATTAGAATTCCCACAATTTCATACCATCTTAGAAAAGATTTGCTTCACCCATTTACATAGTTACATAGTCTAACCCTTACAAGCATTTGAGTTTTAGTTTTGGAAGAGTTTAATCACCCTATTTTATAATGAGAAAACTAATGTTTACAGAGATTAAATGACTTGACCAGAGTTACCCAGCTAATTAGTGGCACTGAGCCAAACTCACAATCCGTGTATACTGGCCCTTTGTACAAGCCAGTGTATTCATTTCGCTACTTTTTCTTTCTCTTTACCAGGACCTAAGTTTGTCTGAAATAAAGAGACTCTGTATTCTTTTTTTTAAAGTTTTGAAAACTATCATGCACTTAACAATTTTTATTCATATCTCAAGCTTCACAATATCATTAACAGATTAAGCACTTTACTACATACTGTTTTGGTGTTTGCACTACTCCCCCGCCTTTATACTGCCTTTTAGTTATTTTGAGAGCTAGTAAAGGGAGAAGGGAACTATAAAATTACAAAAGAGAAAAGAATGAAGGTTTTAGAGAAGTGAATACAATTGGAGGGAAAGGGAGTTATCAGAGAAAATAACTGTAGAGGAAGAACAAGGTAGAAAGAAAAAATGAAACAGTGCTTATTGAAGGCTATAGATAGTAAGAGTTGAGAAAGACAGCAAGGTATCAATCATTGTTCTCTTCAGGGATGTGTTCATTCTGGAAGATTTTTCCTTAGCCTCATGTAGCCAGCACCAAACAATACTGTGAAGTAGGCAAAACTTGTCTTGGACTTCTCAGTATTTTCTTCCATTCCATTTTATTTAAAAACACAGTTTTTTTCATTCTTTCTCTGGTCCATCCCAGGCAGAAAACTGGCTCTCATTTGAAACCTCAGTTTTAAACCTTACTCTCTCCCAAAGGTTTACGTTTGAAGTCCTATCTTTTAATTGGTGTGTATAAGAAATTCTCTGAAAAGGATCATGTAAACATCAGTGAGAGGGGAATCATTTGAACGATCAAGGAACCCTTCCTAGAGTATCTCTAATTTCAAAGCCTACTCTGCCTTTATGTAAGGTATACTTGGTTCGTATCAAGCCTCATTTCTTAAGTTCTCAGCATACTGCTTTCCCCTTCTCAAAGCCCTAGGTTAAGGTTTTAGTGGACAAGAAAAGTACAGAGAGTCTGAGAATGTAATGAGAATCACCAAGCAAACAGTACATTCTGACAAAGTTAACTAAGGGAAGCATCAAGACAGTGATTCCAAATAAGCAATGTAAGTCCTGACTTATACTCATTTATCTGGGTGATTCAAGAGAAAATTACATTTCTCATCAATTTCTGCTCATTCAGAAGGGAAGTGAACCTCAACTAATTCAATGTTTATGAACAGTATCTTATTTCTCTTCATAATTTAAAATAGAGGAAGCGTAAGTTAAATAAGCAGAATTTACATAAATTAGTCAACTGAGGTGATTAGAAAGTTGACTGCTATAATCAAGATCATCATTTCACAATCTATGAAATCAACCATCATGCTACACTCCTTAAACTTACACAGTGATACAAGTCAATTTTTTCTCAATAAAACAGGGGGGGGGAGATTGAAAGATTGGAAGAAAAATTAAAACTTACCCAAAACTTTTAGATTTTAGAGCTAGACTGGTTTCAAATTTTAGTTCAGTCAATTGCATCAACTCCTTCTCTAGAATGGGAATAATAATAATAATACCTACCGCATAGGGTTGCTATGAGGAGTGAGTTAATATTTTAAAGTATTTAGAACTGGTCTTGGAACTCTGTGTTTGTTTAATAAAATACCGTAACTGTTATTTCTTTCCCGCCTGTAAAGGCAACTAATTAGGGCTACAAAATGACCTCATAAATCTGATGTATAATTCAAATTAACATTGAACTTACATATGTATGTCCAGTTAACTCATTGCCTTGAACATGGTGCACATGGAAAGATTATTTTACTTTGCTGCATGAGTACAGGCTTCAGTATTTCAAATATGCATTTTCTCTGAAAGAAAACTGAATAGCACAGTATGCCTGAGGCATCACTTCTCAATTATGCTATGTTTATAAAATATTGTTCATGCTCTGTCTCTGTCTCTCAGAAATAAAAAAAAACATTAAAAATAATAATCAATTATGCTATGTTTATAAAACAACAGCATGGTTTTGATTTCAAGTCTGTGACAATTTTTTCAACAGCTTTATTGAGATATAATTTATATACTATACAATTCATCCTGTCACCAGTAAAGATTAGTGTTTACTGATTAGCTATTATGTACTAGGCAATAAACATATTGTTCTATTTAATCTTCATAAAAATCCTTTAAGATAGGTATTAGTATCCCCAATTTTATGATTAAATGAAAAGTTAAGTACCTTGCAGCTAGAGGTTGAGGTGAGGTTTTGACTCTAGTTCATGACTCCAATATTGTTCCCATCTCATGCTGCCTCCCTTTGGAAAATTACTTTGTTGTCTTTCAGAGGTTGGCTGAGAGGGGGGAAATGTGACCCTTTGATGATACTCATAGTTAGAGAAACTATTTTTTTAACCTGTCATAAGGAAAGTCAAATAATATAAGAAATAGCAGTAACTGGAAGCTGCTTTCAGACTCTCAAATCAAGGATGACATGATAATACAAAATAGTATTATGAAGAAAATACGCAATCATAATGTTGATACACACACATCACAATGCCAGTATACACTACTTTAATTTGGAAGAACTGGGTACTTCTTATGAGCATAACTGCATTAATCTTTATTGCATTCTCACCAAATGAGTTAAGGTAGACATTAAGAATGGGAAACAAGAGATCGTGCAGGAATTCTTATCCATCTTTGAGAATTTTCAGATCATTTACATTATCCTAAACTCAAATTTCTAGACCTCGTGCTTGGAAATACTCAAGCAGTTTTGCCACAATTTAAACAAATATTTAGGTGGTTCTTAGATGTTAGGCGGCACTATCCTACCCACCAGGTGTTCAGAGGTTTAACACACACACACACACACACACACACACCCACCCAGTGCAGCCCAGTTTATAATTTCAGGTCAGATTAGTGTGCGCTAGTGGACAGATAGCACGTGGGCTTTAGAACCTGGGTCATAAACTTCCCTCTCCACTTACTGTGTGACCTTGGCATTTGATTTTTGATACCCGATTTCCACATTTGTAACATAATTGGCTACAATAAAAGCTGCTGTTGCTACATAGTTTCAGATATACACACATTGAGAAGGTGTGGTCAAGAAAATGTTACTTTATAACATCGAAGATAAAGGCTTTCTCGCATGTTTTCTTCCTCTGTAGTATCTGGCATTATTTGATTCATATTTCACACCCTGTTCACCGAGGAACTGGAACATGTTTTTCACTGCAGTTTGGCGTCTGGGTGTGCCTGGGGAGGCGTCACAAAGAGCCTATAAAAGGTTTCCACCTACAACAGGAGTAGGAGGGCAGGAAGGAGCCCAAGAAGAGCACTGAGGCCAAGTGTTCGGTTTCGGATTGTTCTTTGGGCCAAAATCCACCGAGCTTAGGTTCTACGACTGGCAACGTAAAGACTCGTGTCTCAGAACAGTTAAAATTCTCTGCCGTATGTATATTAGCTGTCCCCACGCCCCCCGCCCCACCCCACCCTCCAGCGTGAGTGAATGCGCAAATCAGGGTTTTCAGCCGTCTGTGAGAAAGAGGGAGGAGAAAGGCAGAAGTCGAGGATGGACGGGGCGGTGGCACCGCTCAAGAGAAAGAGAGGACCCAGGGCCCCATAGAGAAGAGTTAAAACCTGGCGGTCCCGGGCCACAGGAGGCCAAGACGAGATGCTGGACGGGCGGGGGCCGATGGGGGGCAGCAGACCTCGGCAGCTCACTCCTTCGGCCCCCGGGACCGACTCTTGTCCCGAGGCGACCCCCCCCCCATTACGTCTCTTTTGGTTTCGACCTGCCGACTGGGAGGGGCCGCGAGACGCCATTCCCACAATGCTCTGGGGCGTGCCGCCGCCGTCGCTGCCGCCTCCGCTACCGCTAGTGGAAGAAGATGGCGGAAGGCGGAGCGGCGGATCTGGACATCCAGCGGTCTGACATCGCGACGCTGCTCAAAACCTCGCTCCGGAAAGGGGACACCTGGTGAGAGAAAGGCGTTGAGGTGGCCGTGGTTGTGGGAGGATGGGGGAGAACTGGGCGGGAACTGCGGGCTGGAGTCTTTCGCTAGTGACAGGTGCGGGCAGGTCCGGCGGCGGCCGCTCTGGGCAGCAGGATTTGGGCTGCTCCCGAAATGTTGGGGCAAAGATTGGACCCGAGATGAGGGTCAGGGGTCGTGGCTGGTTGGGGCGCGCTGAGAGGTGTGCGAGGAGCGGCGACGGCGACTCACACAGTTCTTTTCCTTTCCGTCCTCCTTCCTTCCGTAGTGCCGCTCCCACCTCAGGCCTTCCTGAATGATAGGTTACAGTCCTTCGGCGTAAGTCTCTTGAATTTTTGACAGGTCCAGGTCCCGCGGCTGATCAAGAGCTCACCCGCTTTCCCCCTCCAGTCATTTCCTTTCCCGGCATTGTCGGCATTTTCAAGTTCCTCGTTATTCTGTTTCTTGTATTCTTTCGGAAGGCAGGCTGCAGGATGTTTGCATCCTACTACACAGGTGGCATGTGTCAGGGCGCCACTTGAGAGAAAGAAACCCTAGTTTCTAGGTCCTTATCGAAAGGAGGGAGAGGAGTACGGAACCTTAGGCTAATGAGAAACACCACGTGGTCTTGTGCTTTCGGGGAGGCTTGGTAGAAACCGGCAGCATTCCCTTAGAAGCGCAGCCTTCTCCTCTCGTTTGAAGGATAACGCAGGCCTGCAAAAAGTAGATAAGTCCACTTGAGGCTTAAGTCGCTTGCTAATAGTCAGACTTACGAAATACCGAAGGATATCCGTAAAACACTGAAGGAAGTGTGTATACATTTTAATGCTTGTCGGCCATTGCAAGTGGCATTCAGAATAACTTAGATATGGGAATATGTAACATAAAGAGCAAGTGCTCTGTTTATTAAGAAGGGTGATGTTCCTTTTTACAACGATAGCCATTAATTTCGTGTCCCATTTTCAACATAACAGTGGTATATAATTTACAGAGTGTTGTTGTTTTTTTTTAATCTCCTCCTCTGTGACTTGGTGGAAGGAACATAAGATTTAGACCTTGTTAGGTCACTGTTTTCACCACTTAATCTGCAGTGTGACTTTGAGGAAAGTTAATTAAAATCATTGTACTTCAGTATCTTCATCTGTGAAAAATGGGCAATAATAATTTCATTATGGGGTTTTTGAAATACTCCAGAGTATTATCTGTTTATGAGATAGCATTAAATTTTAGTTACTTTCTTGTACCGCCATTTACGTCTAATAAAACGCTGTAGTATTCGGATATTTTCAACTAAGCTAGTAGATGGCAGTCTTGGGACTGTTTTCCTATTTTATTTTATCATATAAGCTACATTCTGTGCTTATATGATAAAAATCCCTAAGGGTGTAAACATACACTTGTTGCATTACAACAGAAAATATGGTCTTTTGGATGATTTGGTCATTATTGTTCATACTGGAGTGCTTGTAAGATGTTTCTTCTTGTGTGAAAATTGGGTATTTCCTGAGACACAAGTTTATCTTAGTCTGCGGATTATTAAAGATAATTCTTCCTGTTATTTAAGAACACTTAAAAATTCTTAATTAGCCTAGCCTGTTACCACCTCATAATAAATAAATAAATGTGGATTTCCATAAAATAGAAATCTAAAATTTAAATATGCTTCTTATTCATGTGGATATTACTTCTCTTTAAAGTGTGGTTTTGGTATACTGAGTAATAACTGGTGGTGTTGACCCTGTAGGGTGATAGGAACAGTACGTGTATTGTGGGCGTTAAACTTTTTAAAGTTTAATGTTTTTCAAATAAATGCGTTTTTTGCTTTTTGACAGTTATTAGAAAATATTTTAATGAAATATCTTAAAGAATACGGGAAGTCCATAAATTTGAGTCTTTTCAAAAGAAACGGAAACTGCAACCCATATTTTTAGGTAACAGAATGTCAAAATTTTTATTCTCAAATTGATTATCTTTCTTAGTTAAAGGGAAAAAATGCAGGAGCAGGGTGGTAAGGGGGATTTGCAAAAACCAGTTTGGTTTATATGCAAGCCAGTTAATTTGCAATTAGGTGAAACCTGTCAAAAAAGGAAATAGTTTAGAGCAAAAGTTTGATTCAGAGCTTTAAGGAGAATAATTTGATAAGTACAAATTTGATCATGTATGGATAATTACAGAACTGGTAAAGATATTTAATAATTTAGTTGTTACTTAGGCTCGTGTTTTTGGGACTCTTTCAAACTTGTTTTTAACTTGTTAAAAAGTTATTTCTCTTTTTAATGTCTTTTTAAAAGATCTTTGGATTAGTCATTTTTGCTTATTGGGGCAAATCCATTCTGGTATTTTATAACCAAAGTGGGTCATATACAGATGGAACAATGTCTTTATATATGTGTGTAACCATCTTGAAAAAACTGGACTATTGAAAAAAAATGGAAGATTTACCATAAGTTTATTCTTAAAAGTTTAATACTGATGTTTGATGTTATGGTCAAGAGTATTAAAATGAATAAATTTCATTAAGTAGTCTGTGAGCACTTTTTGGATAAGGACTGGTTTCATAGTAGTCTGGTCGATAAGTAACACTCATGGTTACAGATTTGATTTTGCTTGGAAACTGGAGTTTCTGTCTATTTGTAAATAGTGAATGATTTTTTATATGCAGACTGACTTTCTATAGATGAAAATAAGTTGCACAAGTCCAAGATGAGGAAGAACACATTTTATGATAAATTTGATACTAGATTTTACAGTGACAAATCAAAATTGATGCAAGAGAATTATACCTCTTAAAAAGGTGAGGTACGAAAGTGACACTGACCTGCATTAGAAGTAAAGAAGTAGTCTTATAATGCTATTTCTTAATCTGTATTTTAGCTCAAAGGAGATATTCAGAAACCCATGAACAAGATGATTAGAATTTAGTAACTATAGAACTAAGGATAAAGGAACTAGAATTGTTTAGCTTAAAATAAATGAAAGATAAGTTATCTTCAGGTACTTGGTGATTTCTCCTGACCAGACAAAAGGAAATTTTGTTTAAAGTATGTTACATGTTTAGTATATTAGGGATAGAGGAACTTATTCAAGGGGAATGAGTAGTTAAATAAATGAGTTAAAAAGACTGTGGGTTATGGAATACTCTCTTTGGAAATATAAGTAAATAAATAACTACACATTATCAAAATCATTGCATTACTTCACCATTTTTATTAAATTTTATTTCTCTACCAGTCATTTTCACTAATTTTTATGTGTGATTTTAATTTTTACATACATTCTATGGTAATGCATAGCTGACTTTACAAATACACAGTTGTGTCATTTCTTTAATTAAACTTTTTTTTTTTTTTTTTTTTTTTTTTTTTTACTTTAGAGAGAGAATGGGTGAGAGCAGGGGAGAGGGTAGGAGGGGGAGATAGAGAATCTTTAGCAGACTCCATGCTCATCATGGAGCCTGATATAGGGCTTGATTGTACAACCCTGGGATCATGACCTGAGCTTAAATTAGAAGTCACCAGCTGAGCTACCCAGGTGCCCCTGTGTGTCACTTTTGTATACACCCTAATAACTCTAGTAGGCTTAAGGTACTTCAGAGAGTAACTTTAATTTGTATTTAGAGTCATTTCAAATGATATGTATGTATGATATTTTTGTTTCAATACGTTGGCAAGGAGTAGCCCATCAGATCCAGGTTTTCAGATTAGGAGACATTCAGTTTTAGAGTTTTCCTTTCATTCCTACTCTTTTTACTTAGAAATCTTTGAGGCTTTATTTTATATGGTCTCTTATGTTTGTGAAACTTTGATTCACAGTAAGAGAAAATACCTTAAAATGACAGACCAGGTTATAATGTAAAGGGACACTATTAATATAAACTCCAAATTGTTTAGTAAATGCTTGCTAAAAAATTCTTTTCATTACTATTATTGTAAATGTTAATTTTAGTTGTGCCAAAATGTTAACCACTAAATTAGGATACATGTCACATCATTTGTAGGAAATGAAACCAGAAAGCAAAACTGTTTGTTTAGTGTTGGTGAAATTGGTGAAAGTAAGGGCAGAAATAGTGACATTATTAAAGCGTATTTTTCACATTTTAGTTGCTTAAAATCTAGAAAGGGAATTTTTCCTAATTTAAGCCTTCTTAGAAGTTTTTAAGTCACTTCTAAGTTCTTAGTGAATCCAAAATTAATGTACCTTATTTGCCAGGAAGATCCAGAGCTTTTTAGTCAGTGATTTCATTTACCTGTTTAGTGACATTTAGGCTCCCCCCCATCATACCATTTTTTTCCCATTAGCACATGTAAAGTACTAAATGTTCTTTTTACAAAATAATTTTGTGACAAGTATTAATCTTGCTTGTACATAAGTATAAGAAATGGGTGTCAGGCCATGATGTGTAATATTACATTAAAAAAATTTTTTTAATGTTTATTTTTGAAAAAGAGACTGAGCACGAGCAGGGGAGGGCCGGGTCGGGGGCGGGGGGGGGGGGGGCGCACAGAATCTGAAGGAGGCTCCAGGCTCTGAGCTTTCAGCACAGAGCCTAATGCAGGGCTCAAACACGAACTGTGAGATCGTGACCTGAGCCAGAGTCAGATGCTTAACTGAGCCAACCAGGTGCCCCTATATTACATTTAAAAACCACGTGTTAGGTATTGTTTTAAGTACTTACATATGTTAACTTATTTACTCTTTGCTACAATTCTAGGGCACTAGAATGTGAAAGTGCTGCAGGAATCCTAGGCTTAGAGTATTCATACAGTGATATATCTGGGATTTGAACCCAAGTGGTCTGCGGCTTTAATTCAGGCCCTAAAAACCACTATAGTATACTGCCTCTTATTTTGAAGATGCATTTTAAAACATCCCACTTTAAAAAGGGAAAAAAATGGACATTTTTTCTTTTTAAATGGAATCCGTTTTTTAGTGGCAGCATTCTACCATTTTATTGCCAACTTACCTTTTCTGACTGTTCACTTTAGATATGATACAGTATTTAGAAAAATCTTAATGTCTTCTGGAAATTTAAATTTAATTCATTTAAAGTTTAATGGGTGATTAACTCAGTATGTAGAATAAATGTTGTTTTGATCCAGAAGTTTATTTAAAGAAAAGAAATTGGGGTGGTTTATTGTTGAAACTTTGAATTTAAATTGTTTATCAGTAATTGCAACCTTTTATTAGAGGCTATATGGCTCCTTCTCATACAGTTTTACAGAAATAACACATCAAGCAGACAGGAAGAACTTGTAGGATGTTTTTTGTTTTAGTACCTTGCCTGTATTTTAAAAGTGTTGGCTTATAGTAAACCACAAATACGTAAGGATCCCTTTTTGGACTATAAATCCATAGAAACACCCCAGCCCAGAAATGCAAATATGAAAGTTTGGTATTTTATATTCGATGTTTACCAACTGATTTTTTTTCAGAAACAACTCTTTTCATGAATTTTGAAAGTCAAAAGACGTTTGAATTAAGACAGTGAACGTATTGATACCTCTTTAACATCTTCCTGAAAACTTACAATTCAAGTAGCTTTACTGCAAAGAGAACAGTCAGTTTTGCCATTTTAGTCATTAGGTATATCCATTTTATTATTCCTCACTTTGAGAATCTCTTCAATAATAAGCCATGATTATTGATAAAAGTGAATTGAAGCCATCAGGCATATTGATGAGATAAGGGGAAGGTTAAGAACCAATGAAGGTGTTTACTACTTGCATTAATCTGATTTGGTCCTTAAAATAAGGATCAAGGTATGTATTTATATTTCTTATGGATAAGGAAACTAAGCTCAGAGAATCAGTTGATTTGCATGTGGTTCACAGGTGGTACCTATAACACCACTAGTGAGCATTTATTGAATGCTTACTCTGTGTCGTTCACTCTTATAAATGCTTTATACTTATGCAGCCTTTAAAGTCAGTGTTCTTATTTACCTCATTTTGTAGATGTTTTGAGGAGTTCAGATCTGGTTTAAATACGTGGTTTATAATGATTTAAAATAGTAGGTATTATCAATATTTCTTTAGTATTAGAAAAGTCTTCTTGCTGTCGCTACTCAAATATAATGCGAATAGTATTTCATTAAATCATTATTCCTTCTGAGTTCCTATATAGAATTTTTCAACGATTACTAAAACAGTTGTTATTTTTCCTTGACTCAGTTCAGTTTGTGCCTTTTATTTTCATTTCCTCAATTTCCACTGCAATTCATACTCTATATCTTATATTTTTTCCTTTGAAGTCATCTCTCCACACTCTTGTTCCATCTATTCTTTAAACAAGGGAAAGTAGTTCTTTCAATTTTATCATCCAGTTTACACAGAAGTCACTACTAAAGAAACCTAGAATAAGACCGGTAGTAAGTGACCTCAGTTTGGATACAGATTAAAATGACATATCTCAAGGACTAATGAAGAGTAACTCCTCAAAAAGAAGGAAAGAAGGTCAGATTGTAGTATGAGGCAGAAAACCTCTGTAAGATTAGCCTATATTTGGTTATGCCTACAACATTTTTTACTACTTCCATCAGTAAGATTGGGCATGGTTTCCTTATAGCTCTCCCCCAGAAAAGGAAGAAAAATCGTGTAGCAGAAGTAGCCATAGAAAGGACCTCCTTCATGAAAGAAGTCAAAGACTTTCACAAGCAAGTCCAAGAGTGGTTCAGGCTATTCTAAATTTTAGAGAGCCAGTTAAATCAAAACCTGGAACATTAAAAGACAAAATTAATTACCTGAGTCAAAAGAGCATCAAGTTCCTTGAGTAAAATTTTACAAAAAAAAGATTAAGAATGATGAGGGTGAAATGATCATGGCAAAATAAATCTTTGGGGTTACTTTATATTATTTAACTATGTTTAAAAAGCTTGATGAAGTTTAACAGTTTAATCACAGTAGGCTTATCTTTGATATAGATGGAAAATTTATATTCACAAATTCGAATGGATTTCAAGCTGTGGAAACTTAATTCTCTGGAGAAGTATAGCTAAATATTTACATGTACCATATAGTTATGGTGATGGTTACAAAAATTATTACTCATTTACCATGTTAAGAGTTTTATACCTGTTCTCATTTTGCAGATACAGAAACTGAGGTACAGAGTTTTATGTACATAGTCCTACTTGAGTCCATGGTAGAGCAGAGATTCCTAAGCCACACAGGCAATCTGAAAGCCCATATTTTAAACTGACTGCATGGTACTCATTTAAAACTGAGACATATACTCATATTATGGAAGCAGATTTTTGAGAGAAGAATACTTTGAAGTTTTAAAATCAGGAAGTGGTAGCTTTGTCATATTTAAATAGCACTTTCATCTGTTATCCATTTGAGGAACCTGTAGGATATTCTGTGGCTCTTTCTTTGGTTTAGCTTTCTAGTCTTAGCAGTCTCATTTCTAACTTCTATAGTTCTGCTTTGGTACTGATGGTGTTTCCCATTTCCTGCAAATTACTTACTCATTTCTTCCTCCTATATAGGGCTTTACACATCATTCATATTATTTCAAATACATTTTACTAATTCTTGACAATTGACTGACTTCAAAACATATCTCAACAGCAATCTCTGTAGAATCATCCCTAATAATCCCATCCAGATATATGACCCTTTCACCCTTAAAAAAATAAATAAATAAATAAAAGGGCACCTGAGTGGCTCAGTCGGTTGAGTGTCCGACTTTGGCTCAGGTCATGATCTCATGGTTCATGAGTTCGAACCCCACATCAGGCTCTCTGCTGACAGCTCAGAGCTTAGAGCCTGGTTCCAATTTGTGTCTCCCTCTCTCTCGGCCCCTCCACCACTTGCGTTCTGTCTCCCTCTCTTCCTCAAAAAAAAAAAAATAAATAAATAAATAAAATAAACATTAAATTTTTTTTAAATAACAAGTAACAGCTTTATTGTGATATAATTCACATATTCTACAATTTGCCCACTTAAATGTATGTTTACTGGGTTTCAGTATACTCAGAGAATTGTGCAACCATTACCTTAATCAGTATTGGAATATCACCCCTCCCCAAATCCTCCATGACTATTAGGAGCCCCCTTTTTTTCCCAGTTTCTCCTCAAATCCCCCTGCTCTAGGCAGCTACAAATCTACTTTTTGTTCTACAGATTTGCCTATTTTGGTTATTTCATATAAATGGAATCATATATGTAATGTTTTTGGCTTCTTCCATGAAGTATTAATACTTCATTTCTTTTTATTGCTGAATAATATTCCATTATATAGATAATATACCACATTGACCTTATCCCTTCATCAGTTGATGAAATTTGAATTGTTCACATTTTTGGCTCTTCTAAATAATCCTGTAAACATTCATGTGCAAGTTTCTGTGTAGACAGAACTGATTTCTGGTGTCTGTGTTTAATTTTTTGAGGAACTGATAGACTCTTTTCCAGAGTGGGTGCCGCATTTTACATTGCCATCAGCAGTGTATGAGGGTTCCAATTTTTTGACATCATTGTCAGCACTTATTAGTGTCTTGATTATAGCCATCTTACTGGATGTAAAGTGGTATCTCATTGCAGTTTTGATTTGCATTTTCCTAATGGTTAATGATGTTTCACATCTTTTCCTATGTGGTATTGGCCATTTGTATACCTTTGGCAATATGTTTATCTAGATCCTTTGCCCATTTTAAAATTAGATTATTTGTCTTTGTATTATTGAGTTTTGAGAATTTATATATTCTAGATACAGATCCCTGATCAGAGAAATGATTTGCAAAATTTTCTCCCATTCTATGCGTTTTCTTTTCACTTTCACAATTTTACTTGGCCTCCTTCCTGAGTTCCTTTTTTTAATCTTAGTTTAGATGTAAAAAGAGGTCATAAAAATTAGTTCTTGCTAACTGATGAATTTAATGTGCAAAGCAGAAATGCTTGAAATTTAAAATGATATAAAGAGATTAATCAAGCCATTGTTTTATTTGAAAGAGCTTCATAGCTTTCTTTGGTTAAGTTTAACTGAAATAGGGGAATCCTGAGTTATAGTTTGGTACTTTTTAAAAAAGCCTATGCATTATCATCTGGTTTATAGTGGCTTAAAATGTTACATATTATTGATACCTCCTTTAGTCTCCAAAATGGTTTTATGTTCTTGCTTTGTAAATGTAATGTAAAAGTGTATCATTAGAGATTTAATCTTAAAGTGAATTAACATCCAGAATTGTTTATTTTGCTAATTTTGCATAAATAGTTAAACGTGGTTTTTTTCTGAAACTGTGTGCTACATTGGATTAGGCTGAAATGTTTGTGTATTTTCTTAGTTGTAAAAGAATGACTATTTTATGTCTACTTTGCAGAGAAAAAGGTGGGATTTTTAGAAAATAAATGATACTATATGTCAGTATTAGACAATTAAGCAAGAACTGCTTATCTAAAAATTGTAAGTATAAACATACTAATTGAGAAAAGAAAAGAAAGAACTATGCATTCATTAGCTCTATGATTTCCTAAATGTAGCTTCTGAGATTTCCCGCATTGCCCATACTGCTTTTAAACTTCTTTATGTCTAGGACTATTTCTCAATCATTTATTGGCCCCTATATGTCTTTCCTTAGATTTGCTTCTAGTGTGTATAAAAACACTAAACAACTTTTAGAATTCTATCTTTACCCTGCCACCACTGAAAAAGAAGAAAAAAGAAAAGTTCTAATAGTAGCTTTTCAGCACTTGAGGACTGTCTTAAAATTAACTTCATTTTGGGTCCTAAAATTGACCCAGCTTCTTTGGAGCCATTGAAAACTATTCCGTCCAGACCACAATACAAATTGTTTTTCTTGATGCATTCATAATATTTAGCATGATATAATTTAGACCTTTTTGAAGTACTTACAGCTATATGTAAGTTTTTTACTTATTAAAGATTTGATTTGTGTTTGATCCTCCCAGTAGTCTAGTGAGGCATTTCAGTGGCCTTCATGATATGTAAATCAGATCATATCTCTTCCCTGCTAAGAATCTTACAATGTCTTTCTGTTACACTTAGGATAAAATCCTTATCATGACCTTAAAGGCATTGTACAGTCTGGAACCAGCCTACCTCTCTAGCCTTGTCTAGCGTTTCTCCTCCCCTCATCATAAACTCCAACATCATTTAGTCAATTCCTCCAATATGCCAAACTCCCAACTGTCCTGTTCCTCCTGTCTCTAGATAGCTTTTTTTCTTACTCTTCCTGAAATAACTTCTATTCATATGCTAAAATGTTACCACAATATTTTACTACATATGTTAATTACTTAATTACTCTCCTCCACTGGGCTCTGAATTCCATGAACATAAGGACCTTGGCTGTTTTGCTAGCTATCTATTCATACGGAATAGTATATACATATAGACCTTCAGTATTAATTGAGTGGATAAAGGAATTGCTATTTCTAAGTTGAACAATCTAAAGGTTTTAACACTAACTTCTTTAAGACCTTACAGCAAGTAATGTTGGAGGACTTGGGCCTAGTCTTTTTTCTTTAGAGTGTAGTTGACAACTCTATACATTATGCTGTGCTTACCACAAGTGTGGCTAGCATGTGTCACCATACAACACTATTTTGATGTCATTGACTATATTCCCTATGCTGTACCTTTTATTCCCAGGATATATTCCATAACTGGAAGCCGGTATCTCCCACTTATCTTAACCCATTTTCCTCATCACACCACCTCCAGATATTATGAATAATATGTCATTAAATGAGAGAATTAATCTTAGTGCTTCCCTCTGGCAACCATCCGTTTATTCTCTGAATTTATATGTCTGATTCTGCTTTTTGTTTTTTTATTCATGTTTTGTTTTTTAGATTCCACATTTAAGTGAAATCATATGGTATTTGTCTTTCTCAGTCTGACTTAGTTCACTTCAGATAATACTCTCTATAGCCTAGTACTTTCTCTGTACTAAACTTAGAATTTATATTTATTCTAGTCTGATTTCAGGAGATAAGAAAATTTGTAAGCAAAACTAATCATGAAAAACAATTGAGATTAGGTGTTCACCCACCATTCTAGAAAACCTCCTAAAAGAAAGATGGTGTTCACTTTTTGTGTAGCCTTAATTGACATGAAAATGTGACTCTCATATAGGCATAGTGTGAACACTTAGGCTTTTTCTACTAAGTTCTTGATAGGCAAAGATCTAACATTTACCAAAGATGCCCCACTTTGAAAATACTTACTTTCTTCAAAAATAAAATGGCAAATAATTGCAAAATATGCCTTTCAAATAAATATTTCAATTTTTATTTCTAGCTTGGTAATAACATGATATCCTTCTATTTCAGTTTTTAAAGAGAACCCTTACTGTTTCATAAAGAGGGGAACGGTACATGATTTTACTAAGTATCTCTTATATCTTTAGGTGTTTGTTAAGTAATTGGGATTTGTAATAAAGTTTAATGTATTAAAAAAGCATTGAACTTTAGAGTCCGAAAACCAGAGTGTTAGTGAAAACAGGCCCTGCGTTACTTAGTAGAGTTGTATTTCATTAATGTCATATTTTCTGAGTTTTGGTTTCCCCATTAACTAAATAAAAAAAAAGGGGGGGAAAGATGTTTCTCTAACTATAAACTAACATGAAAGGACTTTATACAAAATCTTTTTATAAATATAAAGCATTTATATTTTATGTGATAGTAGAATTCTGATTCAAGCAGTGAGCAACATGATCATATTTGTGTCTTTAAAATGTCTGGCAGCTGAATGGAGGGGGACTTGGAAGCAGTAAACTTAAAGCAGAAGGACAGGTTGGGCAGCTATTGCAATCATCTATGCTACTAAAACCTGATAGGGAAGGGGAGGTACAGAAGTAAGGTACTTTTCTGAAGGTACTTGGTTACTAGATGCTATGGGGTGAGGAAAGGAGGAATACAGGATAGTATTCTGGTTTCTGGCTTGGGAAATTAAATTATTGATGACACTTATTAAGAGACCCTAGTGAAGGAGTAAACATGAAGGTGTGAAAATGATTAATGACTACAGGTTGAGATGTATGAAAAATCCAAGTTGAAAAGGACTAGTAGGAATTAGAAATATTATTTAAGAATGTGAGGACTGGCCCTGGGATGCAGATTTTGTAATCATTGTTATGAAATACAATATCATTGGAGAGTATGAACAGCAAGTGAAGAAGAAATTAGCAACTCTGTAAAATAGTAACATCTGAGCAGAGGAAGGTTGCAAAAAAAAAAAAGTATCCCTACCCTCTCCTCCAAAAAAAAGTGTCCCATAGTTTAACTTAAAAAAATTTTTTTTACTGTTCATTTATTTGAAAGAGAGAGGGAGAAAGAGAGAGAGAAAGTGTGAGCAGGGGAGGGGCAGAGAGAGAGGGAGACAGAATCCAAAGCAGGCTCCAGGCTTTAATCAGTCAGCAAAGAGCCTGACACAGGGCTAACTCAGGAACCTATGAGCTTAACTGACTGAGCTGCCTGGGTGCCCCTCACATAGTTTACCTTTAATTTTTTTTAACGTTTTATTTTAATTTTGAGAGAGGGAGACACAGAATCAGAAGCAGGCTCCAGGTTCTGAGCTGTCAGCACAGAGCCCAACGGTACGTGAGATGATGACCCGAGCTGGCCGCTTAACCGACTGAGCCACCCAGGTGCCCCTAGTTTAACTTTAGAAAGATTTGATAAGATACATAATATTATGAATCCTTTGAATTTGTGAGAAACTTTTTGAGGGCTCTTTGGGGTAGGAAGACTTCTTGTACAAGGTTGAAGAGGAAGTGAGTTGAGGAGTACAAACTTAAGCTTGACTGCAAAGACAAGTCAAAAATGGAAGTAGAGGGGCGCCTGGGTGGCTCAGTCAGTTAAGCGTCCGACTTTGGCTCAGGTCATGACCTCACGGTTTGTGGGTTCAAGCCCCATATCGGGCTCTGTGCTGACAGCTCAGAGCCTGGAGCCTGCTTCAGATTCCGTGTCTCTCTCTCTCTCTCTGCCCCTCCCCCACTCATGCTCTGTTTGTCTCAATAAATAAACTTTAAAAAATTTTTTAATAAAATGGAAGTAGATACAGAAGGAAATGAGTGTGAGAGTTGGGAGGTGATGTGGAGGAAAAGGGTGAAAGAATTGGCCCTGTTTACATGCTGAGTGGTGGGGGGGAAACCAAGGTACAAGGAGAAATGAGAATAAGGACTCTTGGGGCTTTTGGGGGTAAGTCTCTAAGGAGGCAGAAGGAAATTAAATCCAAAGCATAGGACCAAAAATAATTAGCCTTGGATTTAAAGAGTATTACATCCTTCACCGATATATAATGGAATCAGATAAGATTAAGGTGTGAAGCAGGAGAATTGGACAGAAAGTAGGGAAGCAAAATATCTGTTCAACCTAATGGATGAGAGAGACTGGCAACGTTTTGAAATTTTTGGAAATAGAGAAGGCTATCTGAAGATATGCTGGAGGATTGTGGGTCATCTCTGAAGGATTTGAGAGATTGAAGACCATAGATCTTTAATCTCCATGAGATTTTCTTTACTAATTTTTGAACCCAGATAATATTAATATTATGATAAAAATATTTTCATATTAGTATACTAGTTTGTGAGAATCATGGGTAGTGCAAGGGTGAGGCACTCATGAAGTACTTTGTAACCCACTGAAACAGAGGGAAACGGTAGTGATTATGCTACAGCCAGAGGCCTCAATGGTAAATAAAGTGATTTTGATCATATTTTGGTACAGGTACCTCATAGCATTTTATATGGGAGCACAGTCAGATGTCTTTATATTATTAAAAAAGGACTCTATACCTTATAGATTTCACCTTTGGTCTCATCTATAAGGTATAGAGTCTTTTGTGAAAGAAACTTAAATTAGCGCATTTGTCACGAAGCAATTTATCACCCTTTTGTACTTTGGACTCTGAATATTTGCAGATTGGTATTTAGATGAATTTTAGATGGTTGCAAAGCTATAATGTAATACTTCATACTAAAACTTAAAACCAGCTTAAAATCAGTATATGTGTCAATTTTAGGATTTTTGATTGTTTTGCTTATATCATCTTCCCAGATATCAAGGGTTATAATCTGTACTTTCTATATTTTATGTGCTTTTCTTTTCTTTTGAGATGTCACCCAATCTTTTCTGGTTTACTTACTGGCTGCTCTAGTTTCCAAAAGGAAATAATTTCTTGAGAATGAATACATTATTATGTGTCAGAAACAATTTGATAAATTTAAAAATAAGTAAATCATGCTTTTTCCAAAGAAAATTATCCAAAACTTGCATAAATTTTTTATTAAAATTCAAATGTGAATTCATCTATTTGGAAGAAATCGTATAAGATAAAGAGATAAATATAAGAGATAACATAAACCTGCAAATTTCTTTCAAAAATAAATAGTAAAACTATGCATTTTATACATTTTGCTGTACATATTTCTATCCCAATTAAAAAAAAAACCCAACATGTATTATAATTAGTTTTTTTATTTTTATGGTTGAAATGTCTTTATATTTGTTGACTGTCACTTCTCTTACCAATTTTGACCTCAAAATTATTCAGTCTATACATTTGACTACACTTCGTTTTGTGTGTATATACGTATACTGTATATATAAACTATTATTCTATATTAAATAGAAAATATTAGCCATGTTTAATGTCCTATTTCAGGAAGACAGAAGAGTATAAAAGAAAATATAACAAAACACTTCTGTACTTATCTCTTAGTTTAAAAAAATAAAACATTGGGCAGGCACCTGGGTGACTCAGTCGGTTAAGCGTCTGACTTCAGCTTAGTTTGTGAGGTTGAGCTCCGCATTGCACTCTGCACCCTCAGAGCAGAGCCTGCCTGGGAGTCTCTCTCCCTCTCTTTACCTCTGCCCCACTTGTTCACGTGGACACACTCTCTCTTGCAAAATAAATAAACTTTAAAAATAAATAAATAAGTAAAACATTACAGAAACAGTTGAATGTCCCTGTGTATATTTCACTAGTCCCATCCCCTTCCCTCTCTTGTCAGAGGGAGCTACTGCCCTGAATTACATTATTATTATTATTTTAAATTCTATATTATTTAATTTTCTAATTAAATTCTTAAATTATCTTATGTATATATTTTATTTATTTATTTTTTAAACTTTATAGTTTATTGTCAGGTTGGTTTCCATATAACACCCAGTGCTCTTCCCCACAAGTGACCTCCACCAAGACCATCACCCCCCTTTACCTTTTCCCCTTCCCCCCTCAG
>CM053571.1:51056002-51178382 GCA_028646485.1 Cryptoprocta ferox | reverse complement strand
TAGAGATGGTTCTAGGTGCGTTTTCCGTCTCTTTTTCTCTTCCCCTGGTCTCTCCGGGGCACAGCGCGCTCTCCCTGTGTTGGGCTCAGGGGCTCCTTTCACCTGCACCACCGGGAGCCGCCCGTCCCCTAATTTCCCAGATCACAGTCACTCACTCAGGCATCTTTGAGGTTGTCTTCTTTCTGGCGTCTGTTTCTTCTTTCCCCCACTTGTAAATCCAAGTTTTATCCCTTCAGTCCTTCTCAGTTCAATCCATACGGGCGTGCGCGGATTACAGAGCTCCCTGCTCTTCCGCCATCTTGTCCTCCTCCTATGTATATATTTTAATATATACATGGATCAGTAAATAGTATGTACTGCTTGTGGCATGTTTAAGTTTTCAGTAGTTGCACTGTGTGTGCATATCTGTTATCTTTATACACATGTATACATATTATACACGTGTTTTTGAATTTTTTTGTTCAACATTGTAGTTTTAAGATTTATCCTTATTAATACATGTAGTTGTATTTTTCATTAGAATTTTTGTGTAATATTTTTGGTATGAAAAGTGGATATTAGGGTTTTTTCTACCTTTTTCATTCTTAACAAATTATGCTTCAGTATATGTTCTTATAGTTGTATTTTTGTAAATATGTGCCAGAGTTTCAGTAAGGTAAAACTTAACAATGGCAATACATGATCATATGGTATGTACATCTTCATCCTTAGTAGATATTGCCAAATACTATCCAACTAGTTGGAAGGAACTGGAAGGTTCTAGTTTACTCCCCTTGTGGCAGTATCCAGTTTCCATTACTATATATCTTCTCCACAACTTAGTGTTGCTGACACATGTGCACATGCTTGTGTTCACCAGCTTCATGAGAACGATATGGTTATGGTGTTAGTTTCTTTTTCCTGATGAAAATGAGCATCTTCTCATAGGTATAGAGGCAATTATGATTTTCTCTTCTGTAAATTGTTTTTCTTATTCTTTACAATTTTTTTTAATTTATTAACCTAAAGGACTTTTCATGTATTCTAATCCTTTATTGGTCTTCCCCAGTCTGTATGTTATCTCTTTTCATAGTGGTGTCTTTGTTGAATGGCAGTTTTTCATTTTAACCTTGGCAAGTTTATCAATCTTTATCTTTAAGGTTTTTGCTTTTTGTCTTAACTGTTCTATATTCTAAGGTAATGAGGATTTTCTCCTTTTTAAAAAAAGTTATACTTTTACTTTCACATTTACATTTTTAATCCAACTATAACTTATTTTTGTACAGTTAGTTCTGCTATAACACAGCATGTGTTTCTAAAAATTACTGTGTTATATGCAAAATCATGCAATAAAAAACATGGCATATGGGAAAAATGGGGCTGGGACACAGCACTCAAAAAAATTTTGTCAGTGACACATTAAAAAACATAATAGGGACACTTGGGTGTTTCAGTTGGTTGAGCGTCCGACTTTGGCTCAGGTCATGGTCTCGTGGTTTGTGGGTTCAAGCCATGCATCAGGCTCTGTGCTGACAGCTTGGAACCTGGAGCCTGCTTTGGATTCTGTGTCTCCCTGGCTCTGGCCCTCCCCTGGTCATGATCTATTTCTCTCTGTCTCTCAATAAAATAAACTTTAAAAAAATAAAAAAAAGTAATAAAAGTGGTAGCACAGTTTTACATATGTTAAATTGTTAAGAAATATATAACTACCACAATAAATATGACATTTTTATTTTGAAGATGATGAAGTTGACTTGTGGAAGTAGGATTTAAAGGGTTGCAGCTTGTGAGTTACTGTGAAGCAGTGGAAGGAAAGTTTTCTGAAACCTGCCAAGAATTTGTGGGGGTTTTTGTTTTTGTTTTTTAATTTTATTTATTTACGTAAATATGCCCAAGATGGGGCTAGAACTCACGACCCTGAGAGCAGAGTCACAAGTTCTTCCGACTGAGCCAGCTAGGTGCCCCTGAAATCTGGTAAGAAGTTTTAACAGCACATGTGGAGAATGTGGCTCATGACACATTAAGATGTTTGAAGTATGTGTGTTTTGTGCATTCCTATGCGGTTCAATGCAGCTGAGTAGTTTTCTATATCACCTTGTGTTTGTTTCAGAGTTAGGACTACAATAAAGCAGTCTAGGCACTTGATCAGAATTTAAGAAGCTCACCTGCCTTACCTAGTCCCACCTCTGCCGTGTATTAAAGTAGTGCTTAAACATATACTGAATTTTGTGCTGTTGTCTCCTAATATATTAATCATGTTTAACATTTTCAAGTTTTCAAAACAAACAGAGTAGAACTGACTGCATATGTGAGGTAGATCTCTCATTTTTTCACATACACTTAAGCAGATCTTTCCCCACTAATTTATAATGATGCTTTTGGCATATATCATAGTTCCACGTACACATGAGTCCAATTCTTGTTTCTTTGTGCTGTTTTCATTGGTCTCTTTGCCAGTATCACATTTTTTACTCACAGGTCTGGCAGTATGTAACCTTGGGGAAGTTATTTCTGTGTGCCTGTGAAATTATAATGGTATCTACATTATTGGGTAGTTAAAGGAATAAATGAACCAATATGTTAAAGTGCTTAGAAATACGCACCTGACCCAAGAGTAAAGGTCAAATGTTAATTATTTTGTTATTAAAAGTAATTTCTTTAACTTAATAAAGAGTCTTGATAAGTAGTAGGCTGATATTGCTGTCTTGTTTTTCCTTTTCTAAACTGTTTGAGAAGAAACGGGAAAGGCTTATGGAAGGATTCCCTGAGAAGGTGACAGGTAGAGTGTCTGGTAAATAGATGTTGGGAGCAATAGGAGAATATTCTAGGCAGATGGAGAAATTAGGAAAAAAATGGAGTATCTAGTAATTGAAAGAAGGTTTTTGTAGTTAGATCTCAGCAAAAAGAAAATAACACCAGTTAAGACTAGAGAGGTAGGCAGGAGTAGATAGATCAGGCAAGACCTAGTAGGCAATGTTAAGGATTTTAGACTTCATCTTAAAATCAAAGTTATAACTATTTATGAAGATTATTTCATGACTTTTAATTTTTCTCAAAGGTCTAAGAATAAAAGTTATGAAAAATCAATCTTTACAAATAGTTGTAGTTATTAAAAAATTGGTCCCATTTGGATTCTGATAGCCCATCAGCAGTTAAGAGTATGTTGAGAAGGGCACCTGTGTGGCTTAGTCAGTTAAGCATCTGACTTTAGCTCAGGTCATGATCTCAAGACTGGTGAGTTCGACCCCTGTGTCAGGCTCTGTGCTGGCAGCTCACAACCTGGAGCCTACCTCGAATTCTATGTCTCCCTCTCTCTCTACCCCTCTCTTGCTCATGTTCTACCTCTCTCTCTCTCTCCTTTTCTCTCTCTCTCTCTCTCTCTCAAAAAGAAATATTAAAAAAATGAGTGCTGTTGAGAATGTCTAAGTCCTGTCTTTGTTCACTTATTTGTAATCTTTGAGAGGTACTGATTCTGTTGTAGGCTTTTATCAGTTAAATTTAAGAGTCTTACATTTTGACAGATACACAGATTAGGGGTTGAGTTTTTACAGTATAACAAATCTATGTATATGTCTTGAGATAATTTTTTTATTTAGTTGTCAGCTTCATCTAACATTGTTATCTTTCTTGGTACACCTGAGAAGTCTACATACTTTTTTAAGATATTGAACTATTTATTTTTTTTCATTTTTTAAAAATCCAATTTAGTTAACGTATAGTGTAATAATAGTTTAAGGAACAGAATTTAGTGATTCATTACTTACATTTAACCCCCATGCTCATCCCAACAAGTGTCCTCCTTTTTTAAAAATTAATTAATTTTTTAATTTACATACAAGTTAGCATACAGTGCAACAATGATTTCAGGAGTATTTTCCTTAATGCCCCGTATCCATTTAGCCCATCCCCCCACCCCCACAACCCCTCCAGCAACACTGTTCTCTATATTTAACAGTCTTTTATGTTTTGTCCCCTTCCCTGTTTTTATATTATTTTTGCTTCCCTTCCCTTATGTTCATCTGTTTTGTATCTTAAATTCCTCATATAAGTAAAGTCATATGATATTTGTCTTTCTCTGACTAATCTCGCTTAGCATAATACCCTCCAGTTCAATCCATATAGTTGCAAATGGCAAGATTTCATTATTTTTGATTGCCTAGTAGTACTCCATTATATATATATATATACCACATCTTCTTTATCCATTCATCCATCGATGGACATTTGGGCTCTTTCCATACTTTGGCTATTGTCAGTAGCCCTGCTATAAACATTGGGGTGCATGTGCCCCTTTGAAACAGTACACCTGTATCCCTTGGATAAATACCTAGTAGTGCAATTGCTGGGTTGTAGGGTAGTTCTATTTTTAATTTTGGGGGGAACCTCCATACTGTTTTCCAGAGTGGAGAAGTCTACATATTATTTCTGTAATAGATGTTTCTGTTTTTTCCTATATTTCTTTCATCTTTCATTATCACAAAATTCCACAAATAAGATATAGGTGGCCTACAATAGAAATATGATGGACTTTTCAATTGAAAGTAATGTTGAAAGCAGATAAATATCCATTGAATGGGAGAGTGTCCTCTTACAGTAGCATTATTATATAGAAAGTAGTGTTTCAAGATCTAGGAGAGAGTTGAACTATAAATATAGCAAAAGATGAGATGAGTACTACCCGTTACAAACCTCTACTATAACAGTGAAGGATATATTAAATACTTCGGCAGATGAAACGCCATCTTTTAGAAATATCTTTTAAATATAAATATAATTTCGATACCATTTCTGAAGTAGTTTTAATGTAAGTTTTATAAATTGCTTGTTATTTATAGTATTCCCATTAATCTATAAATTCAGTGTGATTCCAGTCAAAATCATAATTGTTTTTGTTTTGTGTGTGGAACTTGATAAACTGACTCTAAAATTCATATGGAAGAGCAAATGGCCAAGGATAGTTAAGGCAATTAGCAAAAACAGCTAGCTGGGGGAACTTGCCCTAAAAAAATCAAGATGAAGATTAAAGTAATAAAGATACAATAAAATTGACACAATGATAAAAAAAATAGATGGAACAGAGAAAAGGCCATTTAGTGTGACATTAATTTGCAAAGAAGGCAAATGAAACATCTGAATATTTTATTTAAATCTCAGGAGACATTCTAAAAGTTTTTAGTGAATGATGTATAATAAAGTATAATTTTCTTTTTTATTTAACATGTAAAGTTATTGCTGATCTATTTAGAAACAGGGTTTTCTTAAGACTTAGTCTCTGAACTTTTCTCTGCATAAGTCTCAAATATTGCAATTTGAGGGCTTTCTGTTACGTAGTCCTGACCATAGGTTTGGAGTACTAATGTACAGATAATTCTACAATACCCACGTTTAGGGTACTAAACTGCTGATGAATATTCTCTAGGAATTTGATTCAAATATTTTCAGATATAACTGTAGGATTTCATTCCTATACTTAGTGCTGCATGTGTTAAGCACAGATACATTATAATGATGGTCTCCAAATGAACTTGGTTACCTGTGTTAGTACACATGTGGGCTTTAGACAATCTTATTAACCTTTACTCCTCTTTTTTTTGTGATTAAACCTAATTAAGTGTGGGGAAAATGTTTCTGGTAAAGAATTTAAAATAATTATGAGTCTGTGGCAAAGCATTATTTCATAGTAGGTATAAAGTAGAATAAATTTGTAAAGTTTTTAGGTTCATGATTTTTTTTAATGTTTTCTTTGCTAGAGCACCATTATTTGACTACTTCTGTTACTGGTCATCTTACAAGAAGCCAATTCTAGATATTTTAAAATAAGATGAATGCAGTTTCAGTGATGCTTATAGTGCTTGGGTACCACACTTTTGAAACCATCAAAAAAAAACAAAAGACAATTCTGCTTGCCCCAGCAGATTTTACTGCTGTATGAAAAACACTTGGAGACAGTATTGTTGTTATTAACTTTTGTTAATGAAGAAGCTACTTATTTTTTGGTTTTAAAAAATATTTTATTATAGTTATTATAATTGATCTTGCAAACCTTTAATAATCCACTTTCCTTAACCCCCAAAAGATAGAGTAAAATATATACAATTAACATACTGTCTTTGTAAGTTTTTTGCAAAAGAACCATGTCATATTTCTTTATAGTTTACCATGTTGTATTTTAAAATTTGTTTTGATTGGTTCTTTAGATTACCATTTGAATTCTTGTTCAGTTGTCAAATATTTTATTGAATAGTTATTATTTTTTATGAGGTACTGTTAAGGATTTTTTTTAACATGTATGTCAATACTTGTCCTCAAATAGTAGATATTTATAGAAGAGTAGAATTAATGCTTTACACAAGTGAAGTGTTTTTTTCCAGATACTAAGTCACATTACAGTTATTCTCAATAATCCTTTGAAGTAGGTATGTACTTTAATATAAAATGAAGTATCAAAAATAGATAGCTTCTTTGCTGTTCCTATAGTTCCCTTACTGATTTCTTTTCTTTTTTAGGTACCTAGTCGATAGTCGCTGGTTCAAACAGTGGAAAAAATATGTTGGCTTTGACAGCTGGGACAAATACCAGATGGGAGATCAAAATGTATATCCTGGACCCATTGATAACTCTGGACTTCTCAAAGGTCATTATTTTTTTTCTTGAGTCAGGTTTTTAATGTGTTCATTTAAATATGTTATAGAAAATATATGTAATATGGTAAATGTTAACTTAAATAGATTAGAAATTTCTTTAGGGGCACCTGGGTGTCTCTGTCAGTTAAACATCCAACTTCGGCTCAGGTCATGATCTTGCAGTGAATGAGTTCAAGCCCTGCGTCGGGCTCTGTGCTGACAGCTCAGAGCCTGGAGCCTGCTTCGGATTCTGTGTCTCCCTCTCTCTCTGCCCCTCCCCTGCCCAAGCTCTGTCTCTATCTCTCAAAAAAATAACTGTTAACAAAAATTTCTGTGTATAATAGATTTGACCTATTGAACTCAGATTATTCTACCGTAATTAGTTATTATTGTGTGTCATGACAGATTTTTTCATTTATTATGTAAGAAAGGTTTATATTATTCACATCTTTAAATGAAGAATATAAGTTAGAAAGCACTATCTTAACTTGGAGGAAGTGCTACATTATTCCTAATGGACACATGATTCTTTTTTTAAGTTGCAGAGCACTGATACATGTTTACATTCTTGGATTTTTGCATCGATCTTCTCCAACCCTCACTACTTACTAGGCTTCTATACCTCTCATTACATTTAAAGAGAATAAAACATAAGTACCAGAACTTCCATTTCTGGCCAAGATGGAGTAACAGGGACTAGATTTACTCTTCCACCTGAGCTAACTAAAACCTTGACAAAATATATAAATCAGTAGTTCTCAGAACACTGGATACCAGGCAGCAAAGAACAGTGATTCTCAAGATACAGGAAACAAATGAGGTGAGCCCTATGATTGCCACAGCTTACTGCATTGTTACCAGTTTTCAAAACAAGGCACAGAAGGGGAAACCCATGTAGAGCCTGGCAATCCCCCCTAGTTGAGGAAACAGTATGGAGTTAGGGAGACCCAGGCCACCAAAGTTTTCAGTTCAGAGTACCAGATAGGAATGACCAGCAAAAAGAGACAGAGAGAGACCTAGAGATATACAGAGTGTATCTCATATTTTCAACTGAATTTTGATTAGCTCATGTTTGTGAAGGGGGTACCCAAGGCCAGGGAAGAAGCACCCAAAAGAATTAGAGGGAACAATCATTGGGGCTCGTATAGGACCAAGAATAAAGTGTTCATAGCAGCTAGAGTGGAAAGCCTTATAATTTACAGAGTATACTACTGAGAACAGTTTTGCCACTGTAACAAGGCAAAAATTAATCGTCCTATCCTATCCTGAAAGTGTCAAGCTTTATATCTTAGAAAAAAACGCAAGAGTACTTACAGAAATACGAAAATACTCAGCATCCAACAGGATAAAATTTATAATGTCTTGGATCCAACCAAGTATTACCTGGTGTGCAAAGAAGCAGAAAAATGTGATGCATAATCAGGAGAAATATCAATGTATAAAAAATTTTTTAAGTAGAATAAAGCGAACAAATGAAACACACAAAACAAATTAACAACATGGTAGATTTAAACTCTTCTCTATGAATAATCACATTAAATGTAAATACTGACTCTCAGTGACTACTCTCTCTCTTACATACTCATCTTCCCCTTTGAGTATGGATAGAGCATGTGAATTAGGATGAGATATCATTCCCAGGATTATTTATGTTATATGGCAAAAGGGAGATTATCCCAGCAGGTTTAATCCAATCACAAGTGCCTTTTAAAAGCAGAGGCTTTTCTCTGGCTGGTGGCAGAAGTCAGAGATTTAAAGCATGAGAATTACTCAGTGCATCATTGTTGGTTAAAAATGGAAGGGACCATGTGAGAAGGAAGGCAGGGGATCCTTTAGGAACAGAGAGAGACCCAGGCTCACAGCCAGCAAGGAAACGGACCACCTCAGACCTGGTGTCATGAAGAACTGAATTTTGCCAACAGTCTGAATGGGCTTGGAAGCAGATTCTTCCCCAGAGTCTCTAGATAGGAGATCAACCCACCTAACATCTTGATTTCTGCCTTATCAGACCCTAAGTAGAGAACCCAGTTGAGCCTACCTGAACTTGTAACTCAACAGAACTGTGAGATAGTAAATGGGTATTTACTACCCACTACATTAGTTTGTTATGCAGCATATAGAAAAGTAATACATGTGCTAATTATAATCAAAAGAAACCTGGAGTGGCTATACTAATATATAATTATATAATATATAAGTAATACTTAAGTAAAGAAAATGAGAGTCTCAGATCAGTGACGTTGATTTTTAAGAAACTAAAAAAGAACAGATTAAACTTAGAAGAAAGAAAATAAGAAAAATAATTTCAGAACAGAAACTCAATGAAACCAAAAACTGGTTCTTCTCAAAAAGAATATAATATGATATGCCAATTATAAAAAAGAAAAAATAAACTGGCTCTTTGTGAAATAATAAAATTGGTCTATATCTAGTTTGAACATAAGAAAAAGAGAAAAGGGGCACCTGGCTCAGTTGGTTAAGCATCCGACTCTTAATTTCAGCTCAGGTTATGATCTCACAGTTTGTGAGATTGAGAAATGGAGCCCTGTGTCAGGCTTTGTGCTGACAGTGGGAGCCCGCTTATGATTCTCTCTCTCCCTCTCTCACTGCCCCTCTCTCACTTGTACGTGTGCGCATGCACACACTATCTCTCTCTAAATAAACATTATAAAAAAGAAAAATTGAAAAGTCACAATTGCCAATATCAGAACACAATAGAGGTAACACCAGTTCAGAATCAACAACTATTAAAAGGGCAATAAGGAATTATTATGAACTTTATATCATTAAATTCAACAAACCAGATGAAAAAAGTGAAACTACCAAAGTTCATTCCAAAAGAATAGATTTCCTGAATAGCCCTGTATCAACACAGAAAATGAATTTTTAGTTTAAAATTTTTCACAAAGAAAACATCAGATACAAATGGTACAACTGGTGAAGTCCACCAAATATTTAAAGGAGAAATATATACCTATTTTACAAAACTCTTCCAAAAAATTGGGAGATAAAGCTTTCCAACTCATGCTATGAAACCGTCATTACCTTGATACCAAAATCTTACAGAGACATTCCAAGAAAACTATAGACCACAATCTTGTCTAAACAGAAGTTTAGTAAATAAAGTCTAACAATGAAATGTATATATATCTCAAATAGAAATATGTGTTTAAAAGATAGTATATCAGGACTCCTGGGTGGCTCAGTTGGTTAAGCACCCAACTTCAGCTCAGTTCATGATCTCGCAGTTTGTGGGTTTAAACCTCACGTTGGGCTCTGCGCTGACAACTCAGAACCTGGAGCTTGCTTCAGATTCTGTGTGTGTCTCTCTCAAAAATAAATAAACATTAAAAAATTTTAAGATAAAAAAGATAATATATTGTGTAAGATAAAAGAGTAAAATGAAGGACATGTCCTCATCCTCATAATGGGCTTCTACAAAAAAACCTACAGGTGACATGAAAAAGGCAAGAGTGTCCACTCGGCTCTTCAGCTGACATTATTAGAAGTTCCACCCAGTGCAATAAGGCAAGAAGAGGTTAAAAGCATACAGATTGTACAGGAAGAAGTAATGAATCTGCTTTTATTCAGACAACTATGTCCATGTAGAAAACTTGATGGAATCTACAAAAAACAAAGTTTCTAAGGACATATAAATAAGATTGGTTTATAGGATATAAGATGAATATTTTAAAACCCATTTGTATTTTTTTTTAATTTTAATTTTATTTTAAACAGAGAGCAAGTGAGCAAGAGAGAGGGGCAGAGGGAGGGAGAGGGGGAGAGAGAGAGAGAGAGAGAGAGAGAGAGAGAGAGAGAGAATATCAAGCAGGCTCCACGCTGAGCATGGAGCCTGACATTGGGCTTGATCCCACAATCCTGGGATCATGATCTGAGCCGAAGTCAAGAGTCAGACGCTCAACCACCTGAGCCACCCAGACGCCCCCAATTGTATTTTTATATGCTAACAATGAAATAACACAAACAGAAAATTTTAAAATACATTTTATAGTAACATCAACAAATTTAAACATGGATAAATCTGACCCAAAAAATGCAAGACCTGTACACTGAAAAGTAGAAGACATTGCTCATAGAAATTAAAACCTAAATAGAGAAGTCATGTTGGTGGAGCCAAAGATTCAGTATTGTTAAATTTCCCCCCTTAATCTAGATTCAACACAATTCCCAATCACATTTCTAGTAGGAATCTAAAAAATTGAGATAGGAAAAAAAAATTAAGACAGAATTTATGTATCATAAAATTCATCCTTTTAAAATTGTATGATTCAGTGGTCTCTAGTATAGTCACAAAGTTTTACAACCATGACCATCTAGTTCCACAATATTTTCAACACCCCACAAAGAAACTTTGTACCCATTAGCAATCACTTCCTGTCCCCTCTTAAAACCCCCAACTCAAAGCAACCACTAATCTATTTTCTGTCTCTATGGACATTTCATCTAAATGGAATCCTGCAGTATGTAGCCTTTAATGTTTGAATTCTTGCTCCTAGGACAAAGTTTTCAAGCATCATCCATGTAGCATGAACCAGTACTTCATTCCTTTTTCATGAATGAATAATTTTCCTTTGTATGGATATACCACGTTTAATTTATCCATTCATCAACTGATGGACATGTGAGTTTTCATTTTCTGGTTAATGATGCTGTGAACATTTTCACATACCAATTTTTATGTAGATATATATTTTCATTTCTCCTGGGTACATACTTAGATGAGGAATTACTAGGTCAGGTAGTAACTCTATTTTTAACTCTTTGAGGAATTGTTGACTGTTTTCCAAAATACTATGCACTATTTTACATTTTTACCAGCAGTATACGAAGGTTCCAATTTCTCCTTGGAACACATTGTCTGTCCTTTTATTAGAGCCATCCTGCTGGGTGTGAAGTGCTATCTCATTGTGATTTTGATTTGTATATCCCAATAATTAATGTTTAAGTATCTTATTGGTGCTGCTTATAAATCTTTTTTGGAGAAATGTTAATTCAGATCCTGTTTTTATTTTTTAATTGGGCTTCTTATCTTTTTAGTTTTCTGTTTTAAGTGTTCTTTATGTATTTTGGATACCAGCCCCTTATCAGATATATGATCTCCAAAAATTGTCTCCCAATCTGTAAATTGTCTTTTACTTTCATGATTGTGTCTTTGAAGCACAAAAGTTTTTAATTTTGATTAAGTCCAATTTATATTTTTTATTTGGTTACTTGTGATTTTGGTGTCAGAATGCATTGCCTAATCCAGGATCATAAAAGATTTATACCTATTTTTTTCTAAGAGTTTTATAGTTTTAGCTATTACATTTATGACTTTGATCAATTTTAAGTTAATATTTGTATACAGTGTGAGACAAGGATCAATTGAACAGATTAGAGAATCCAAAAGTAGATCCACACATATGTGGTCAATTGATTTTAGACAAAGATATAAGAGTATTTCAGTAGAGAAAGGATAGTGTTTTAAACAAATGCTGCTTGAGCTTTAGGTATCTGAAAAAAAAAAAAGGCCAAGAAATTGAACTTTGATCCATACGTGGCATCATATGCAAAATAAACTCAAAACAGATCATATAAACTGTTAAAGGAGAAAATCTTTGTGACATTGTGTTAGGCATATTTCTTAAGTGTGATACAAAAAACACAACTGATAAAAAACTGTTCAGTAATAAAAGCTTTTTCAAATAACTGTTAAAAGAATGAAAAACAAAGCACAGTGTGGGAGAAGTATTTGCAGATCATCTAGCTGATAAAAGACTTGTATGCAGAATAAAGAATTCTTGAAACTGTATTAATATAACAAAACCTGGTGGAAAACAGGCAAAAGATTTGAACAGATGATTCACCAAAGAAAATAGTTTTCAAAAACTACATAATTGCATGGATACTCAACATCATTAGTCATTAGAGAAATGAGATTTGAAACCACAATGAGGTACTATGTGTGTATCAAAATGATTAAAATTTAAAAGAATGATACTCAGATGTTGATAAGGTTGTAAAATAAGTAAAACTTTCGTGCACTGTTTTTGCAAATGAAATAGGAAATTTCTTAAAAACCTAAACCCATATTTACTGTAGAATCCAGTCATTCCACTCCTATGTATTTACCCAAAAGAAATGAGAACGTATATCCATATGAAAACTTATACACAAATGTTCACGGCAGTGTTACTTGTAATAGAGAAAATTGGAAACAACCCCAAACACCCATCAATAGCTAAATGGTTAAACAAAGTATAGTATATCCATATAGTGAAATCCTAGTCAGCAATTAAAAGTAATGATGTATAGGAGCGCCTGGATGGCTCAGTTGGTTAAGCATCCTACCCTTGGTTTTGGCTTAGGTCATGATCTCATGGTTTCGTGAGTTTGAGCCCCTCATCAAGCTCTGCACTGGCAGTGCAGAGCCAACTTGGGATTCTCTTTCTCGTTCCCTCTCTCTCTCTTCCCTTCCCCTGCTCATGCTGTCTCTATCTCTCAAAATAAATAAATAAACTTTAAAAAAAAAAAGGAATGAAGTATTGATACGTAAGAACAAGGATGGCTCTCAAGATAATTATGTAGTATAAAAAAAGCCAAACAAAAACAGTACATATAATTTTTATATGAGATTCCAGAAAATGCCTGTAGTAACAAAAAACAGACAAGTTTCACATAAAAGTCTATGAAATGCACATTAGTTTATAGTTGCAAAATATGGATAAACAGATAAGTGATTTTTCCAAGGACGGGACACTAGACCTGGATGGACAGAAAAGAGAGATTACAAAGGACTTTTAGGAAACCTTTCAGGAGGAGGTTTTGGTCATGGTGATGGTTTCACATTTGTATTGATCTGTCAAAATTTACCACATAGTTCACTTTAAATATGTGCAGTTTATTGTTTATCAATTAGGTATCAGTAAATGCAGAAGAAACAAATATTCTCCACTAGATATAAAGTTACTATTTGATTCTGGTACATAATAAAATCATTTACTCAAACTCTTGAATTATTGTGGAAAACAGCTTAAAAGTCTTAAAATTTCAACTTTCCTTTCTTTTCCCAAGTTTTCTTCATGGCAGTCAGTGGTAGAAAGAAAATGGATGTTAGTGTGAACCAATCTGTGTTCGAATCCAGTTTCTACAGTCTCCTGTGTGTAACTTTGGCGAGCTAATCAATACCGGAACCTGTTTACTAATTAATTTGGAGATATCCATCTCATAATATTGTTTTGAAAAGTCACCTAACAGTGTTTTCTATAGTAACATCTTTCACAGTACCTGCAGTTTTCTGTATGTAAGATCTTGGTCAAGTTACTAAGTTTCCCTGGAAATATTTTCTAATCTAAAATGGAGATAGCTATCTTACAGGATTGCTTTGAGAACTGAGATAGCATGGTTGTTTCCTGTAATATGTCTCATAGGATATGATACATAGAGGGGTTTACAATATGTAAGTTTCTTTCACCTTCAGCAGGTTCTGAAAATATGTTCCAAATGATCAATTTCCATCAAGAATTTAGAATTACAACTAAGGTTTAAGAAAACTGAATTTAAAAATTAATGCTTAGTTTGCATCTACTATTGATGTTTGTATTAATACAATTTAGAGTTTTACCATTTCTTCTCTACATAAAAGTTTTCTCAAAGTTCAGTGTGATTTTGTGGCCATAGATTGATCCTAGATGGAATAAATAACATTCTTTTAATCCTTTCAGGATTTTTCCTGCTGCTTGTTTTATATTGTAATGTCTAATTAAGAATATGTGTTCTCATTGAGATGCTAAGAACAATTTTGCTTTCCATGTTTGTTAACTTAAGACTGGCTCAAACTGAGAAAATTTTCTTCATGTTGTGTATAAGTGAATGTAACTATATCTGTTTCTGTTTCTGCAGTTTGGAAATTCAGGTAACAGTCTCAGGTTAGGATGGTCATCTAGGTTCAACTCATGGTATTGGTTCTGGATCTCTGGCCTGGCCTGGCCTGGCCTGTAGTAAATTTTTAGTTAAACCAGAATTTTGAAAATGATTGTAGAATTGGAACCACATCAGAACAACTACCCCCACCTTAGATTTTGGGAGGAAACCAGATCATGGGCCTTTTGGAGTAATGATTTGGTTTACAAGTTGCTCCTTTTTGATTGCCATCATGGTTCCCAGTCCATGTGCTTTGGAGTCATTTGTAAAAGGTTATTGATTTGCTTCTGAATTTCCTTCATCACCTAGTGCTAGAGTGACCACTAATACCACGTGAGGAATATCTGCTACTTAAAATATTGGGGAAACACTCTTCTTACAGATCCTTGGTATTTTTTTAAGATTACACCTTACTATTTTTTAAAAGCTTAATAAAAAAATTATGTCTTTAAACACTGTTCATTGACTACTGATACACATTGAAACTTTTTAGAGGAACAGTTTATTTTGAAATATGTAGATTTAGGGGCGCCTGGGTGGCTCAGTCAGTTAATCCTCCCGACTTCACCTCAGGTCATGATCTCACGTTTGTGGGATCGAGCCCCGCATCAGGCTCTGCGCTGACAGCTCAGAGCTTGGAGCCTGCTTCTGATTCTGTGTCTCCCTCTCTCTCTGCACCTCCTCCTCTCATGCTCTGTCTCTTTCTGTATCAAAAATAAATAAAACATTAAAAATTTTAAAAAATAAATATGTAGATTTATATATGAATTTCTTCAGAGCTTTCTTTAAAACTCATTATTTAAATATTTAGTCTCCATGAATTTAAGTAATTTATGATAGTTACCCTATAGTATTTAGATATATGTACTATTGTTTCTTTTTATGTATTGAGTTTACTTTTTTCTTTTGCAGATGGTGATGCCCAATCACTTAAGGAACATCTTATTGATGAATTGGATTACATACTGTTGCCAACTGAGGGCTGGAATAAACTTGTCAGCTGGTACACGTTGATGGAAGGTCAGGAACCAATAGCACGAAAGGTACATATTAAGCATGACTGAATAAAAATATTTTTCTTCAACAGTTCACATTTTATTGTTAGTGTAATGACTTAGGAAGCCTCATCAATTATCTAGGAGAAAAAGACCATCAAAATGTTACTTTTATACTGTATAATAATAATAATAGTTAACAACTATAGAAGGTTTACTATTTGCTAACCATATAATGTTATGAGCAAATTATACATTATTACTAATTTAGTCCTCACAGGAAGCTTCCTCACAGGAAGAATTCTTATCTTCATTTTATAGATAAGGAAATGAGGACAGAGGTAGACAGATGCAGGGTCTTTTAGAAAGTCACATCAGTTTAAAAACTTAGGCAACCTGTTTTCTTAGCCACCATTCTGTAAGTTTTACAATTAGAGTTTAGAAACATTGAAAATGACTGATTATTGGGGTACCTGTGTGGCTCAGTTGATTAAGCCTCCAGCTCTTGATTTTAGCTCAGGTCATGATTTTACAGTCGTGGGATTAAGCCCTGTGTCAGGTTCCATGCTGGACATGCAGCCTGCTAAAAATTCTATATTTCTCCCTCTGCCCCTCCCTCTCTCTCTCTTAGAGTCTCTGTCTGTCAAAAAAAAAAATGACCCATTGTTTTTACTTTTAGGAACTAAAAGGTCATATATGCAAGTAAGGGTGTTGTCATTGTAGCAGAATACCGAATGTGTAAAGTAGGTCTGCCAGTCTTACACAAGTATTTAATAGTGTATCAAGCAGGGAAGGGGGAAGGGAGGAAGAAAGGGTTTGGGGACCAGAATCTCTGAGCATATAATTATTTATCTATTTTGGTTTTTTCCACACACAAACAATTAAAAAGCCAAATTATGTAACACAAGGGTATAAACCTCTAATAGACCAAACCGTATATGGATTTATTTGGAACTGCTACAGAGTTGCTGTACTAACAATTTGTATCTGTATATTGGTAGTTTAGGTATAGAATTAAATCTTAGGGTGCCTAGTTGGTTAACTGTCCAATTCTTGATTTAGGCTCAGGTCACGATCTCATAGTTTGTGGGATCAGGCTCTGTGCTGACAGTGCGGAGCCTGCTTGGGATTCTTTCTCTCTCCCTCTCTGCTCCTCCTGTGCTTGCACATGCACTCTCTTTCAAATACAAAAAAAAAAAAAAAAGATTTAAATCTTGTTTTCTAAATAGAGTGTGAATGTACCTTTGATTTAGTTCAGTTTAGCTTTGTCCCTTACCTTTACTCAGCCTTCTCTTGTAGCGATTTCAGAATTAGGATTTCTGTCTTTTAGGAATGCTGGTCTTATACGTATAAAATGACTTAATGTTTTATCTGTAGTTTCTGGAGAATTGAGTGTTCTAACCAATTGAAGTATAGATTGTTTAGTTCTAAAACTATCTACAAGAACTTCATTCCTAGGATAAATGAAAATCTGTGCCTGGAATATCTTCAAATATGTTAAACTGTATTACTTTAACCTTAATGATACACTTTTTTTTTTCCTTAGTAAAGGTAGCATATTATACAGTACAAGTATTTGGTATGGTAAAAGGGTGAACCAACAACTTTATTGGCATTACTTTTTGGAAGAGGTTGTGTAGGGATTTCTTAAAATCTGTGTCTAATAGCAAATTAAAGTAAAAACAAACATGAAAACTTCACACAGGTAGAATGAAAGAAAGTTTGTTAGGATGCCATACATTTATTTTTAACCTGTAAAATAATATTTAAACTTTAGTATATATAAAATTATCTGGAGCTTTTATTGAAATGTGTCTTCCTCCAGAATTAGTAAGTCTGGGAATTTCCATTTTTACTTTGCCCCATGTGACTCTCAGGACAATGAAATTTACTTAAAGAGTAGACTGGGTGTTCTTGGTTCTGAAGCCCAACTCTGGATTTTACTAATCTCTAATTGAATTGAAGAATCTGGGATTGGTAGTACCCCTACCTGTGATGCAGAAACAAGGTTAACCATCTTTCTGGGCCTCAAATCATCTCTAAAATGTTCCACTTCTTGTGTTAGGTATTTAGTTGAAACAACAACAAAACAGGCAAATGAACAAGGCACACAATGGAACCGAAATCCAAGAGAAAAAATAAATAGTAGAAATATGGGTCTGGGACCCGTAAGGAATCCAGATAATGGAGTTATCAGACAGAAATTTTAAAATACTGTGCTTATGGGGAACCTGGGTGACCCAGTCGATTAAGCATCTGACTCTTGATTTCGGCTCAGGTCATGATCTTATGGTCATGAGACCGAGCCCCTAGTCCGGCTCTATGCTGGGTGTGGAGCCTGATTGAGATTCTCCACCCACCCAGCCCTGCCATCCCTCCCCCACTTGTACATGCATGCACACACTCTCTCTCTACAATAAATAAATATGAATAAATAAATACTGTGCTTATTATGTTTAAAATAAGACAGTTGAAGGATAAAACTGTTAACAAAATATAATTCTAAAACTGAGAACCAAATATAATTCTGTAATTCTAAAATAATATGAAAAAAATTAAGTGTAAGTACTCAGTGTTTGGGTAAAACACTAAACAGAACCAAAAAGAAAATTTGTAAACTAAATGATAACATCAGTAGAAACATATAGACTTGGGGCGCCTAGGTGGCTCAGTTAGTTATGTGTCCAACTCTTGACTTTGGCTCAGGTCATGATCTCACGTTTTGTGAGATTTAGCCCTGAGTTGGGCTCTGTGCTGACACCGCAGAGCCCAGTTGAGATTCTCTCTCTCTCTCTCTCTCTCTCTGCCCTGCCCCCGCTCATGCTCTTGCTCCATCTTTCTCTCAAAATAAACTCTAAAAAATATATACAGATTGAAGCTTAGAGACACTGAATGTTGGAATATACAGAAATAAGCAAAGACACTTGAAACACAGTGCATAAGTTTAATATACATATAAGTGGACACTTAGAAGGAAAGAAAAGGCAGAACAGCATAGAAGTAACGCTGGAGACCGGAAGCCTGGTGGCTCAGTCAGTTGAGTGTCAACTTCCGCTCGTGTCATGATCCCGTGCTTATTGAGTTTGATCTTTGCATTGGGCGCACTGCTGTCAGTGTGGAACCCACTCAGAATCCTCTTCCCCCTCTCTCTTTCTGCCCCTCTACTGCTCATGCTCTCAAAACTAATTAACAACAACAAAATTTTGAGAAGTTACTTTGTTCTTAACAGAACAAAATATAATTCTAAAACTATTAAGAACCTGAAAAGAAGCTGAGAAATTTCTAAACCCAGTGAAAGACAACATGCTACAGAATCAAATGCTGTGAAACAAACTCATGCTTAAAAAAAAAAATACAAATAAAACCATACCCAATAAAAATGTTCAAAAGCAAAGGCAGAAAGATATTCCTCTTAGTAGTCAAAACAAAAAGGTCTATTTACCTTCAAAGTAAGAATAAACAAATGATTTCTCAAAAGAAATGAAAGCTGAAAAATAACAGACCATCTTCAACATGATGAAAGAAAATCACTGCCAACCTAGAATTCTGTATCCAAGGAAAGGATCCTTCAGAAAAAGATTGTTCAGGTAGTGAAAAAGGCTATTTTCAGATAAACAAATTGATAGAATTTGTTACTAGCAGGCCTGCACTAAAGGAAATACAAAGCAGTTTTCAGAATGGCAAGAAAATTATTCCATGTGGAAGGTTGGAAACCCAGGAAAAAATGTAGATTGACAAAAGTAAATATTGTGAATAAATCTTAAGGCAGACTATTTAAAATGGTAGTAATATCTTATTAGGATGAATATATGTATAAACTTAAAATACATAATATTAGTGTATAAGTTAAGATAGTAGCCTCCAAGACAACCTCTTGATATCCACATCCTTAGGTAGTCCCTTATGGCAGGAACATATGGCAGAAGTTAGAGTTGATATATCACTTTCAAGATTAGATTTTAGGGTAAAGGGAGTCAAAAGGTACACACTTTAGTTATAAAATAGGTAAGTCGTGGGGATGTAATGTATAGCATGGTGACTATAGTTAATAGTACTGTATTACATTTTTGAAAGCTGCTAAGAGAGTAAATCTTAAAAGTTCTCATTACAAAAAAAAAATTACAAGTTAATGTAGACATTAACTAGACTTTTTGTAGCGGTCATTTGACAACATATACAAATATCGAATCATTAGGTTTTACATCTGAAACTAATGTTATGCTTCAATTTTACCTCATTAAAATAGAAAAGATTAGATTATAAAAGACACCTAAGCTCCCATCTTGGGTGCACATGCCCTCTTGCTCTCATTTCTCGTTCTGGGGAGTTTAACTACATACTTAGGCAGCCTGTGGACCGGCTCACATGGTAAGGAACTGAGATCTCTGGACAATAGAGAGAAATGGAGGCCTGCTAACAACCATGTGAGTGAGATTGGAAGTGAATCCTCCAGTGTCATTACAGCTTTCAGATAATTGAAGCCTTAGCCTGCCTGCAGCTTGAGTAATCTCACAAGAGACCCTAAGCAGAACAACCCAGCTAAGCTGCTCCAAGTTCTTAACCCTCAGAAACTATGTGAAATAATGTTAAGTTGCTGAGTTTGGGGGGGATTTATTATGCAGCAATAGAAAACTAATCACCGGCGCACCTAGGTGGCTCAGTCGGTTTAATGTCTGACTCTTGATTATTTCTCTGGTAGTGGTCCCGGGGTTGTGGGAGGCCCACAGCAGGCTTCCACTGAGCATGGAGCCTGCTTGGGATTCTCTCTCTCCCCATCTCCCTGCTTATGTGCTCGATCTCGCTCGATCTCTCTCTCTCTCTCTCTCTCTCTCTCTCTCTCAAAACAAAACAGTATATAAAGGAAAACTAATAACTGATTTTGGTACCTGGAAGTAGTGTGCTGCCTTATCAAAATTCGAACTGTGGTGGTGGCTTTAGAACCAGGCAGAGAGTAGAAGCTGTAAGAAATTAGGAGTATTAATGAAAGCTTAGGGTGCCTTGAATAAATTGATAGCAGAATTTTAGACTTTGAGGAAGCTGCCAGTGAGGACTCACAGGAAAGGGAGGAAAATCTTACTGGAACCCAGAAGAAGTGATCTTTGTTACAAGGTAGCAGAAAGTTTAGCAGCATGTCAACTGCAGTAAATTGAAAGGTAAAAAATACCTAATGAGCTGAATGATCTGCTAAAACATTGAAGGTACTGTCTGGTTTCTTCTTGTGCTGCATATAGTCAGATATGAGAAGGGAGAGAGAAATGAAAGAAAGGGCTGTTAAAAAGGAGCCACGACTTACTAGTTTCGAAGATTGATGGCCTCTCCAGGTGACAATGCTGAAACTCTGATATGTTCCCAAGGAAAGATCAAACTTAAGTTACCTTCAGGAAAGCATGGTCTAAAGTTGAAGCCAAGGGTATGGCTGTAAAAAGAATTTTTTTGGGATGTTTATTTTTGAGAGAGAGAGAGACAGACAGACAGAGTGCAAGCTACAGAGGGGCAGAGAGAGGGAGACACAGGAACTGAAGCAGGCTCCAGGCTCTGAGCTGTCAGTATAGAGCCCGACATGGGGCCTGAATCCACAAACTATGAAATCCTAACCTGAGCTGAAGTCCAGTCCTTAACCAGCTGAGCCACCCAGGCACCCCATATAAAATTCTTAATTAAGACCTCGAGAAGTCAAAGGTGGTGCCTCTCAATACTGTTCAGACAAAAGGCCCTTTAAAGAATTTCAGGGTATACTTCACACTTTCTTTCACTATGTGGCTTCTGAGAACAGTAGAGCTTCTAAGAAGCTTAAAAGCATTGCCCTTCAGCCTTCTCAGCATAAACCCAAGATAGGACATATCTAGAGGACATTTGTGGATGTGACTTTTGTCTAATGGAATGAGACTCCAATGAGATCCACTGGAGACTTGTGGTGTTTTCAAGAACTGCTACCATCTTGGACTACAGAGACTGTAATATCAAAGAGGCCTTTGATCTCTAAGACTTCTACAAGCAGAGATCAGACTAAGAATTTACTCAGCTGCACATATGTGCTAACTTTCATGAAAAAGGTGTGACTCAGAAAACAGAAACAAATGTGAAGAGTCATTTTCAGGTAAGGGCAGAATAAGCCCTGATCAAGGAACTTTATATATTTACCCAGGTGGATTTCAGAATTTCTATGGACCATTGACTCCTTTGTTTCTCTCCCGACCCCACCTCATATCTTTTAACAGGAATATCTAAAAAATTGTCTTCTGTATGCCCCACCATATTATTTAGGGTGTATGTTGGGCAGAAACCTTATATCGTATTTCACAGGATTATAGGTAAAGAAGAACTGTACCCAGGATGTTTAAGAAACTATATCCAAGGCCTTATCTATACCTGGATCCAATAGAGATGACAAGTTTCTAAACTCAGAGTTGATATTATAATGGGATGATACTAATGGGGGCTTTGCAGGGAGTAAATGTCTTTTGCATCTTGTGGGGAGGGACTGTGACTTATTGGAAGCCAGAGAGTGGACTGTGGTAGCCAGCCTCAAAAAACTCCCCAGTGACTGCCACCTCCTGTTACTTATACTCTTGTGTAATCTCCCTCCTTGTACCAGAGTTAGTCTGTGTGACCAGTAAAATATGGCAGAAGTGATAGTAACTTCACTTCCGGGATCAGTTTCTAAAATAAAAGATACTGGTGTTTCTAACTGGGGGAGTGCTCTTTTGTGTGTGCACTCGCTCGCTCTCGCTCGCTCACTCTTTCTTTCTCTCGGATCAGTCACTCTGAGTGAAGCCATATTGCCATGCAGGCAGCCTATAGAGGCACTCACATAATGAGGAGTTAAATTCTCTGCCAACAGCTGGAGAAGTTCTAAGAACTGCCAGCAACCACATGATTGAGCTTGGAAGCAAATTTGAACAACATGGTTAAGCAGCATGACCTAACTGACATGCATTGCACTTAGTGCAGAATACAGATTCTTCTTAAGTGAAATTTTTACCAAAATTGACCATATATTGGGCCATCAAACAAAGTCCAATATATATCTAATGTTAGAAATTATTCAGTGACTTTTTTGTCCCCAGTGGAATTTAGAAGTCAGTAACAAAAAGGTAACTCGATCATCTCCCAGCTCTCTAGAAATGGAACAATATACTTGTAAAGTAATCCTTAGATTAAAGAAGAAATATAAAGTAAAATTAAAATTTTAAACCGAATGATAATAACAGTACCACATAAAAGAATGATTAAAGCCATTCTTAGAAAGAATGTGCTAGCATAAATGCATATATTAGAAAAGAAGAAAGTTAAAATCTATTGTCTCAAGGAGTTAAGAAAAGGAAATTAACCCTAATCAAGAAACAATAATATAAAATAGAAAAAAATGTATATTGAATGAACAAAGTTGGCTCATAAAGAACAAATTAGGTCAGTAAAATAAATATGAGTCCTGGAAAGACTGATCAAAAATAAAATAATGCTTGGTGTCACCAAACTTTCTGTAAAGGGCAGATAGTAAATATTTGTGAGCATGGTAGTCTCTGGAAAGTATTCATCTCTTCTGTTTTGGTTGCACTCGTAGACGATATATAAATGAATGGGCACGACTATGTTTTAGTAAAATGTTATTTACAAAAATAGATGGGAAGTCAGTGTAGCTTGTGGGTCATAGTTGCCCATCCCTGATCTCAGCACTGGTTAATTAATGCCTACCAACATCACAAAAAGAGGGGCAACTAGATACTATCTGCATCTTATTTAGAATATCTCACTAGGGCGCTTGGGTGGCTCAGTCGGTTGAACGTCCGGTTTCGGCTCAGGTCATGATCTCACGGTTCGTGAGTTTGAGCCCCGCGTCGGGCTCTGTGCTGCCAGCTCAGAGCCTGGAGCCTGTCTTCAGATTCTGTGTGTCCCTCTCTCTCTGACCCTCACCTGCTCACGCTGTCTCTCTCTTTCTCTCTCAAAAATAAATAAAACATTTAAAAAAATTGAATGTATCTCACCATCTATGAAGTAGTTTTACTAAAAGTTGCAAGAATAAAAAGATGCATGGTGAACTTGGGGTTAGAAGACATTTTAGAGGCTTTTGTGTATGGGCTTGATTTGGATCCTGATTCAAACAGTGTATTAAAAACAAAACACTAGGGACAATTTGAATGTTGACTGGATAATTGACATTAAGGGATTCGTTTTAAAGTTAAAAAAAATTTTTTAATGTTTGTTTATTTTGAGAGAGAGAAAGAGCACAAGTGGAAGAGGGACAGAGAGGGGGAAATACAGAACTGGAAGCAGGCTCCAGGCTCTGGGCTGTCAGCACAGAGCCCAATGCAGGGCTTGACCTCACAAACCATGAAATCATGACCTGAGCCAAAGTTGGAGGCTTAACTGACCCAGGAACCCCTAGTTTTAAAGTGTTTTTTAGGTGTGATGTGGTATGGTTCTGATTCCTTGTTTTTGAAGAAATAAATCCTGAAATATTTGTGGATGGAATATCACATGTAGGATTTGTTTCTTTATGCATCAAAACCTATGATTTTGAAATTGTGTTAGACTTCTCTACTTGGCTGTTTTTACCACTAGGGTAAGCATAGTATTCAGTAAGTGCTACAAAAACAAATGTAGCTAACTCCTCAAAAACAGTAAATGAATGTGTACATTAAACCATATTATCAAATTGTTTTTAGATACCAGATTTCTTTAGAAATTACTTGCTGTTTCCAAAGGGGGAAAAATGCTAGTATTCACAACAAAATGAACAAATAGAAATTATATTTATTTTAATTCAGTATAAATTTTTATTTCCCTCACTAGTAAAGAGATTTTACCTTTATTGTGGCCATCAATTAATGGAAATACTTTTATTTAGCCATAAGTTTTAAATTTTGGAGCCAGATTTCATCTTATATTTGCTCCTTATTCATAATAATAGAACATACTTCACTTAGAAAAAATGTTTGGTGGTTACCTCTAATTCTGAAACATAACTACTCTTTTTGAATATTTGCATTCCAGTCTTAATTTCAAATGTATATTTTAATGTTTATAATAATTAGGTAAATATAGCTTTGTACCTTGTTTTTTATGAGCCTGTTTCTTCCTGTTGCACAGTCTTCATAGCCATTATTTTAAATGGTTTTTTTCCATGCATTTTTTTATAAGATAGTAGACTTTATATAAACAAATATAAAGAAGATGTTATATAAATATATAATCTACATACAACCGTAATAACACATACAGAAATATGTTAATTATTTTTCTCTGCAGTGGAGCTACTGTATTCAAGCTTTAATTATTCATATAGAATGGTTCTTTCAAATAAAAATAGTTGGGAGGACAAACTCACATTTTTTTAAAAGAACATCTTTTTAATACACTACTTTTGGAAGTAAAATATCTTATAATAGTAGTATTTTGAGTACTGATGATGAGGGTTTTAACAATATAAGATAGTTTTGGAGAAAATAAAAAAAGATGATGAGAAAAATCCAGAAACCCAATAAAGTGGATTTTGAAATAATCTTGACATTTTGTTTTCATTGTTTACAATGACTTTCTGATAGTTGGATCACCAGATTCTTTCCAGGAAAATATCTATTGGTATTGTGAAAATTAATTCTCATTTTTTTAAAGAATAGGCTTATTTAAAAAAATATATCTCAATGTAAATGATAATAAGGGATTTTCTTTTTTGTTATTTTAGCCTTTTTTTTTTTTTAATCCTATTACCCTGTTCTGTTGTTGGTCATTCCATTTTTTCCTCCTAAAACTGAGGTCTGTAGGCACCTCAGTTTTACCAGCCTAACTATGATTAGTATTAAAACTATTTTAGGATTCTTACTCAGATACAGAGTCCCAGAGTGGAAATTTCTGATTGATGGGAATATTTGATTTCTAGTTTTTCTACTTAAATATACCTACCAGTAATCCTGTAAAATTAAATGGTAAGATTATCTTTTGCTACATTCTTAACCTCAAAATAAATAAGCATAAGAGATTTAAAACAAATTTCATTAAGAGACTTTTTATATATTAGTGTGTAAAATTAAGAGATGGAGAGATGCAGGCTTTTGCCTGTTTTAGAAATATGAATGTAAACACGTGTAATTAAGAGTATAAATGAAAGAGTATCATAAAAATTAGTGTTGGATTGGACATTAAATATTAGCTAAGCTGCATTTGAATTTTTTGAGCTAAAACAGTTTCCCTGCAAGTGAAAGACAAATTTGTAAGTCCTTTACTGAATTGATGCTAAGCTTGTGAGTACAACAGTCATTTGGAGCCTCCCTTTTGCCATATTTGTGTAATGTATCACATATCAGGCCGATTACTATTTTCAGAAACAGTGTTCATGACTGAAATCCTACAGTTAACCTTTAGAAGATCAAAAGGAAATACACTTATTTAAAAGGTGACCCTAATATATATATTTTTTTCTTTTCTTTTTCTGCTTTGTTGCTTGCATGTTTAGCAGCTATTTTTTTTTTCCATTTGTTGCATAGTTACTAAGGGCGTATTTAAAGGTCAAACAAAGTCATCTTAAGACAGAAAACTAACATATCAGTTACAGGCCATAGCTGAATATTCTGGCAGCAGTAATTTGGAGTTATTTTAAAAGATTTAACATATAGGGTGATTTAACATATAGAGTTAGCTGTTATTAACTGAAATTTTATAAAACTTACCATATTTAAAGGTTTTCTGCTTGAGCTCAAGTACTAAAAGCTAGAAGTATGTCTGGATCATTAATCAGAACTGTATTTACATTTGGGGTAAGCTTTCTCGTTAGAAATATTGAATGTATTTGTTACTTACAGTATACCAAAGTATCTTTATAGATTAGTAGAATCCCTTTCCAAACTTACTGGTTAATGTCTAATATGATTATTCATATCCTGTTAAATATTAAAATTTCCAAATGTTTCTTTTCCAACTCTCTGGTATCTTTTATTTTATATTGACAGTTTTTAATAGTTATTTTTCATTGGAGATCTGTAGTTTTTTTTCTAAAGCCTCTTTAGAGAAATATATTGATTGCTGTTAGAGACAGTGAAATATATTGAGCTTTGGCTAACTGATTTCTTTTGGTTTTTAGGTGGTTGAACAGGGTATGTTTGTAAAGCACTGCAAAGTAGAAGTATATCTCACAGAATTGAAGCTCTGTGAAAATGGAAACATGAACAATGTTGTAACTCGAAGATTTAGCAAAGCTGACACAATAGGTATGCAACATCCTGCCCATTGCTATTAGAAACTTAACGGTAGTTCTGTTTCTTATATGCTTCCAGGATGATAACTTTTTTAAGGGTTTATACTTAAACATTACAGATTTCCAAGTGTTAGGCAACAAATCTTAGCCTAGTGTTTAATTATTTATCACGTCTAGATCTACTTTACGTTATTAGATGAGTTATTATTTGTGCCATTTTACTTTAAAAAATGAAATAATTACTGTCTTAACTTACCATTTGAAAAACTATGATGTTTCTAACACGAGTATAAATTAAAGAACTGTAAGTAAAAATAAAAACTTGATTAAATAAAAATTTTCTGGTAATAGATGTATCCATAATAATAATAATGTTTCCCCTTCTTAGCTTAGAAAATGACAACTGTTTATTTCCTTTTTTCCTATTTATTCTTTGGACTTTAAATACAGTTAAGTAGCTACTTAAATAAGGCAGCAGGCTTAGTAGACTTAGCATTTTTATGATACATTGATTTTTTTCATTGTTTAACAATGAGTGGATTAGGAAATTATAGTCTCATACAAGTCTACCTAACTCCCTCTGTATATTTATATATCTACATGTCTTTATTATTTATATATCTACACATATAAATGCATATTAAAATATATGTAATTTTTTGTTTTTTGAAGCCACATTTTTTAAGATCAAGAATATGTTGAATAAGATATTTTTTAAATAAATGGTTATGGATTTAATGACAAAATTACAGTACTTTTTGATAAAACACATTAAAATAATTGTAAAAGGTAGTTATTTTCAAATAAAATTATTGGAAAACAAGGTGAATGGTAATAATATCTTGTTGGAAAATCTAGACAGACAGTGGAGACATAGCAGTTAATCCACAGAACTTGTCAGCAAAAAAATAATAAGCAAATTTATAGCTTTCTTTGTTGAAACCAATCGTTAAGTATACTTTGGTTAAAAGTAAATAAAAATATTTCTGAATTTCACAAGTGTATTTGACTTTCACCGCTTGCCCATTTCACAGCAGACAATATTTTTAAAACTGTATATTCCAGGAAATAATACCATTCTTCATTATCTAGGGCTTGGCTAATCCTCATGTTTTTACCAAATAGAATATTACATATGGATTTTCTTTTTTCCCCTCTTTATTTACCTAGAACATTTATAAGTTTGTGATGCAATTTAGTAAACTCATTAAGTCATCTTTCTGAAATGAATGCTTAAGGGGAGCCTGTGTGCTCACTTGGTTAAGCATCCAACTCTTGATTTCAACTCAGGTCATCATGATCTCATAGTTTGTGAGATTGAGCCTTGCATCAGGCTCTGTGCTACAGTGCACATGTGCTCTCTCTCTCTCTCTCTCGAAAATTAAACTTAAAATAAAGTCAATGCTTAAAATATTAAGAATTCCATATATAAATGTCATTTTATTATATTAATATGTATAATTAGTTGACTTTTGAACTTCTAGATTTGTGGAACATATTCAGGAAAATATTTCTTCTGCATATGAAAAATTGAAAGTTTTCAATATATAAAATTACATTAATCATAATATTAAAATATGCATAGTAAGACTCTAAGGGCTATCTAATAAGGGTAGTCTATTAAATCAAAAACTATTGTCTGAAATGTTCAGCTAATTGAAATATAAATGAGAAGCTACTTCTTAAAATAGTTGATACAGATAATGTTTTCTAGTTATTTTAAAAGTTTGGTATTTCCTTTTCTTCTTAACTCATGTCTATAGAAAAATTATGTATAAATATGAGAAATCAGAAATCTTATTTTAAAGAGGCATCTGGATGGCTCAGGTCATGATCTTGTGGTTCATGAATTTGAGCGCCATGTCGGGCTGTAGGCTGACAGCACAGAGCCTGGAGCCTGCTTCAGATTCTGTGTCTCCCTCTCTCTACTCCTTCTCTGCTCACACTCTGTCTCTGTCCCTCTCAAAAATAAACATTAAAAAAATAAAATTAAAGACTTATAAAAGAAATCTTATTTTAGAACATTAGTTCGCTGAATAATATTTTAAAACTCATTGTATGAAGATCAGCTGGTTTAATTTCAGAGTTCAGTACAAGCAGTATGGAGTTCTCACATTAAATACTACATAGGAATTTGTCAAGGAGATACATAACTTATAAAGAATCTCTGCTTCAAAAAGTTTATGATTTGCATAGATTTTAATCAACATACTAATACTTTAAAATGCTACATACATTGGATATATACCTTAAAATTATAAATGAACTGAATTTTTGTATGGTCAACGTTTCTTACAGTATTAGAGCATGTTTGTCAATACTGTGGGTGGTCATAAGTGTTTTTGGGAGTGAAAAGAATTAAAATATCACAATAGAAAATAGCAACACATATGGGCATATTGGACCATAATTTCTTACTATAGGTCTTAGTTTTTAAAAGTTTGACAATCTATTTGAGCAAGTTTGCTAAGCAAAAGGTTTTTTTTAAAAAAAACTAAAATTTTGTAAAACCTTTACAAAAATTAAAATTAACCTGGGAATTTTAGAGACTCGATGGATATAGTTATCATAGTAGTTAGCAGTGTGGAATACTATGTTTTTGGCGCTTGGTAGGAAATTTCTTTTTAAACCTCAGCAATACTTTATCCTCATTGTATAGGTGATGAAGTTGGGGCTTAGAAAGGTTAAAAAACTTACTTAGGATCACCCTGGTTCCAAGTGAAAGTCAGTATTCTAACTCGACACAGTCTCATCTCTTAGTTACTACCTTATACAATCTGTGCAAGGGTTAATTTGGCTGATTTTGTTTTTCTAAAGGAAGTGAGTTTTGAAATGATAAAAAATTTGGATAATAAGAAAGGAAATATGCGATGAGTATTTTTCCCTTGTGTTATCTTGATTAAAAATGATCCAAATACTTGTGTCCATAAAATATAGTTATATGTTATATAAATAGAATTAAGAAATAGGAGTACTTGTTTTCTGTTTTTGCCAAATCAAAAAAAGTCTCATTTTTCAGCTAATACTACCTACACTGACTTAAAATAATAATGATAGTAGCTACAGGCAGGATCTAAATTATTTACCTCATTCAGAGTCAAAATATCTTGCCTGTAAGTATTTTTCTCCTTAAATTGACATATTTGGATATAGAAAATGTTCCAATAAGAAATAGAAAATTTGGTTTTTTATTTTTTTAATGATAACACTGAAAAAAATTATAAAATTTATTGAAAATGCTTTGTTTCTATAGTTTATTAATAGAATTGCTTAACTTTATTAAATATTCTTACAAGAAATATTTGTTACAACAACTCTGTTTTTATTATATGAGTTAATATTTTTCTACCTCTCTATGCTTTTTATTAACTGCCTGACACAGATTCATATGTGGAAGAATCTACACACCCTCTCAATACCTTGACATTCTCAACTCAAGTGACCTTAATCTGTATCCAATTTGAGGCATTAATTCCCTAGTTATGCCCTAGATTGTCATTATCTGTAACTGCACCTGGTGAATCTCGCTCAATTTGAGCATCCTACTTTCTAGCTACCACTTACTCTGCTCCTATTCTTGCTTGACTCTGCTACATCAGACACTGAAACCTACCACTCCCTTAGCACTGCTCCTATGATGGTCTCTACTTCTACACTGATAAATCTCATGGTAGTTTCAGTCTTCCATTTTCTTCACCTGTCAGCAAAAATTAACATACATACTCACTTTTCCATTTACAAATATTTTCTTTTTACATGGCTCCCAGGGCACAAATTCTCACTGCCTGCATCTTCTCAGAGAATCTGAAAAGATCCTCTTCATATTCCTGATATCAGAACATCAGGGTTTTGCACTGCCGGATTTCCCCATTTCTTTGGTGATTTCCTTCTGTGCCCTGGCTTTAAATACTTTCTGTGTATTGATATCTTTTGAATTGATATCTCCTACCCAAAACTCTCCCTTAATTCCAGTTTTAATCATTCCTTAGCTTCCCTTCTGCCTGATAGAAATCTCAAGATATAACATGTACGAAACTAAAAGTGTGTCCCTTCCCCCCCAGAAAACCTGCTATCCGGTCATTCTTCCCCATCTGAGTAATCCCCACTTGTATTCTTCCAATTGCTCAGGCTAAAAACCTTGGTATCATTCTCCTTTGTTTCTCACCCTGCATATAATCTACGCAGTATATCTTCCAAGCAGTTCCTTCAGTATCTGTTCTGAGTCTGACCACTTAATATTGCTTCTCCCTTGGTTTTGGTTGCTACAGTAACCTAGACTCCTACCCTTGACTCAAATGAAAAAGAATACTTTCATAGTTCACAAGATTCTATATAATCCTACGTAAGTACCTTTATGGTCTCATTTCCACCTTGGTCATTTCACTTCAGCCACATTGGTGCACCACGCTATTCTGAAACATGCCAAATACATTCCTCCTCTAGGGCCTTTGCACTCCTTTCTTCTGCCTGTAATGTTCTTCCCCTATATGTGAGTAGATTGCAGAACTCAGTGAAGAGGAAATTCCCATATGTGTCTGTATGTGTTGTATTATGCATGTAAATATCTGTGTATTAACAGATAAAAATGTCTGAAGGAAGAAATATCGAAGTGTTAACAGTGGCTCTCTCAATAAGGTGTTGTGTTTGTATTTCCTGAATTTTTGCAATGAGCAAGAATTATTTATGCAATCAGGAAAAAAAGTACTTATTTTTATAGAAAGACTAAAATGACCTCCCTTCTTCAGCTTCTTCCTCTACCCTCCTTCCTAGGTAATGTTCTGTTTTTTGATCTGGGTGCTAGTTAACGTGGGTGTATTCACTTTGGAAATTTATCTTTATATATTGATGACTTGTGCATTTTTCTGTTATAACATTTCTATTTCAATAAAAAGAACAAAAAGGAAAAAGACCAACCCACTTTTTTTTTACTCTTACATTTGCACTGTAAGATTTCCTATTTATTTAAAGCCTTAATCAAAATCTCACTTACTATAAGACTACTAAAGAATTTTAGCTGCTAAGTACAGCATAAACAATATTATTAGACTAAATTTAATGAAGTAGGATAGGTACAGGTTTTTATATTTCTTCAGAGAACATGTGTTAACAGGTTTAGTGTTTTATAAATAATTTCTTTCCAAAACTAACCAGGTACTCTAAGATGTAGAAGTATTATATATTTCTTCATATGTCATAAGATACTTTACACTTTTCTTGAGTCTAAGGTAGGCAAGTTATTGACCAGACTCCAGTAGATTTAATACTATTTTCTAATATCTCTCATGTTTAAAAGTTTTAAAGATTCATTCAACTATATGCCACTGAAATTTAATTACATCTCTACTCTCATATGTGGGGACTCCTGTGTATTGTAGAAAGTTAAGCTGCTCCAGGTTAAAAAGACTTTCCACTCACATAATTGATTTAGGAATAAGGAAAATACATGGCTTTACTGTGAAAACAAGATATTTTTACTAATACATCCCTTCAAGAAGGCACTTTCCTTTGTGTCCATTTAATTCTGTTTAATTTTAGTGAACTATTCAAACTATAAATTATATTCAATATAATATAAATTATCCTAAAATCGGTTATATTACTATATATAATATTCTGTCTGTAGCATCTATGACTGCTACTTTTTCTGAGTCCAACATATCATCAGAAAAATATATTAAATTTGTAATGTGTAAAAAGTTAAACTTCATCCTGTATAACATAAATTATACTTTAGTGTTATATGATTGAATTCTTCTACCTTGTGAGTTCTTAGTGTCCTCAAGTAATTATCTGAGTTATAATTACCATTTTGTTTGTAAAAAACACATCAAGTCTTATCTTCTTTTTTGTTCTTTATATATGTCCTACATATTTGTTCACCTATTCTTGCTATTATATCAGTATTTTAAATTTAGACTTTTCATGCTGGTGAGCACTTAGCTCTCTGTGGTATATTTTAAAATATGTATTATATTTATATATCTTTCCTCCTTAAATCTAGATACAATTGAAAAAGAAATAAGAAAAATCTTCAATATTCCAGATGAAAAGGAGACCAGATTGTGGAACAAATACATGAGTAATACATTTGAACCACTGAATAAACCAGACAGCACCATTCAGGATGCTGGTTTATACCAAGGACAGGTATTGTTTAGCAATACTGTTTATTTTAAGCATACTGTACATGAAGCTTTTTGGAGTCACAAACTTTGTGAATAATTTGACAATCTATCCTGGGTTTTACTCTCCCTGGCTTCCTCTTTCTAACTCATCTCTTCCCTGTTCCTGCTGATCACTGGCAATAGCTTCTGCTTCCCTCTTTGAACTTGAGAATAACCTACTTTTTAAAAAGAAATTATTTTCCATCAAAAAACTGATAATGATAATAATAATGCTAATAAGATAGGTGAGCAAACTTTCTGTAATGAATCAAATAGTAAGTATTGCCTGAGAAGCTATATGGTCTCTATCACAACTACAATTCTGCCGTTATAGTAACACAAAGTAGTCATGGACTATATGTAAACAACAAGCTTCATTTACAAAACCAGTCAATGAGCTAAGTGAACTGTAGTTTTCCACCCTGCTAAGGTATCAACCCCCAATTTGGTCCTTTATGCTAAAATCCAAAGAAATGAATGCGTTGAAAAATGAAGATGTTTAGACACGGTCAGCGAGTCCTACGGATTCTACCCTCTAAATATTTCTTGATTAATCTCTCTATTCCATTCTCAGCCCTTTCAGTAGTGTCTTAACAGATCCCTCTGCATCCAGTTTTTTGCATATCCACTCTCAGTCTTCCACATTTCTGTTAGAATACTCTTTCTGAAATGTAAACCTCAATGTTTCCCTTTTGTAAATCTTTCCTGGTTCCTTAACAATTAAAGTCCAGGCACCTTAACACAGCACGCAAGTCAAGGTTTGACCTTTTGGCTAGCCTTCTAGCATCATACATTATCCTTGCCTTGTGATTTATATTCTGACAATACCAAACTGAACTGCTTGTAGTTCTCTAAGCATACTATGCTATTCCAAACTCCTGTGCTTTCATCTGTGTTATTTCATCTGCCTGTTATATCCTTCTTCCCAATGCCTGCATCCATCCAGCAAAAAATCCTTTTAAACATCAAAATATTCAAGTTAACCATTCCATTTCGTCATGTATTCTAACCAGATCAAATTGTTAATCCTTCAGATTTCAATTCAAATGTCATGTCATCTCTTCAGCCTTTCCTGATCTATTTTTCTCAGTATCTATTTGAGGTATAGGAGTTTTCTACTTTGGAGAAAAAATTACTCCCTTCACTTTATAATGATTTATGTATAGGTCTTTTGTGTATTCACTATGTACTTTATTTATATGTTGAGCTTCCCAGCTAGACTATGAGTTCCTTGTTTTAGTTGGACTTTGTGTTTATTTATTTTTGTATTTTTAGTACCTAACACAGAGCCTGAATCTCTGATATCTGGAAGTTTTTATTTTGTTATGTTTTATTAAAAATAACTATTGACATCAGTATTATGATGCAAGTTAAAAAATTAACAGAAGAAAATAATTTCTAGTAAATATCTATGTCACATTAGGCTATAAAAACATTAATTTTCAGACTTATTTTAGCTATTATAGTCTTAAGTGAAATCTTACAAAAACTAACATGTGTTATAATTAAAAGCAGAGTTAGCCTGATTGAAGCTGGCATAAAGAATTTGGAACTCTGTTAGTCAACACTCCCTTCCTTAGCCAGTTTTCTCTTTGACTCCTTAGTTACCATCCTTAAGTCTTGAGGTAGCTCCAGGAGTACAATTTGAAATATATAGAATTATTTCTTTAAATAATTTTTCAGGGATCGAGCCTATGTAATGGCTATTATCCATCTATCATGTACATTAGAAAACTGAGACTTAGAGAATTTAAATCATTTGATGTTCTTGATAGGAATACATTTATCAGATTACAGTTGACAATAAATTATTTTAATAAGGAGTTTAAATATCCTTAAGAACACTTGATCTTTTTGAAATAACGATGTTTCAAACAACATGCTTTAAATTTTCCAGATATTGTAAAGTTATTTTCTGACTGATGATAAGTGAACTAACATTATCCTGAACTTTTTAAAATTTTTACTGAAACTAAAGTTAAACTAAAACATCAGAAAGTGAAACAAAAATACATAATTGAAGAGTTTGCCTCCCCAAATGGGTAGTCTTTATCTCTCTCCCTTAAAAGAGAGAGAGTGTGTGTGTGTGTGTGCATGCACACATTAAACTTAATTAAATTTTGAAACCTTTCTAAAACAATTTTCATCTTGAATGTTTTAACCATGAGCAAAACTTTATTCAGAAAATAACATATTTGAATGAAGGCGTGAATATTAACATTTCCAATGGCCTTCAACATTAATATCTGATTGTAAAACCATGATATTTTAACTACACATACTATTAGGAATTAAAATGTTATGGTTCCCCTTTAAATATTTGGTTCTTCAGTTTTAGGACCTTCCATTAAAAAGCAAACCATAAACAATGATAACTAAACGCATAATTTTGAAATTTTTTATAACTAAAGTCTTTAATTTTATAAATAAAGTTTTCCAAATGATTGACGCTTATATGTATGTATATAGTATAAAATTTATATATACAAATCTGTAATGCTTTAAATTTCAAGGCATGTTTTCTCTCTATATATGTGTAGTTCATATGTAGATGTCTGTATAGTTATAAGTTGCAGTAAAGAAAAACCTCAGGAGTTAAAAATTAACTTACTAAATTCAGTTTTATAAATCTGTGAAAATATATGAATATATGATTATATCAGAATGATATCAGAAAATTGAGGAGAATGATTAATCATATATGTATGATAGGGAGAAAAGTATGCTCAGGAAGAGATCAGGACAGTAGGCACAGAGTGCTCTTATTCTTTATATGCTATGTATACTTCTTACATGTCTTTGAATGTAGGAAATATCAATATTTAAAGATAGCGTTTATATTTTAATTAACATATTCTCAACAACCTGGTTCCATGAATTTTTTTATTGATGTTTTATTGTTTGTTGTATGTGATCTGAAACAGGCTTGCATTTTATATGATTAGGATCCAACTGCCAATTTATAAATGGCCCGAAATGTATAGTTCACAAAAGTATTTTACCAAGAGCATATAGAGTAGGTTACAAAATTGCAACTTTAAGAAAAAGAGTTGAAAGTGATTATGTAGGATGTATTCAAAATTTGTAATGCCTTGAATTTACTTCAAGACATGTTTTCTATGTTACAGTTCTCCCATGGAAATTTGGTTATTAACTTATTGACATTATCACATATTTCTTTTGCTAATTTAGTTATTTTTGCTTAGTTTTTTTTCTTTGCACAGACTCACCCATAGCAAAAACTGGAAGAAAGGCTTTTTTATACTGGAAGATAAGAGGAAGGATTCTGGGATGTTTTAGAATAAAGCATAGTTCTCCCTTGCCCTGTCCTTTACATTTATTAGAGTTGATTTCTGTCTGCCATAACCATGCTGCAATAAGGAACTTGAGTCTGAATCTCACAAATGTGGCTCTATCATTTATATATTAAAAGATTCTATAATTTACATAGTGATAATGTAAATAAAGGCATTTTAAAGCCCCAATAAATTATGTCTGATCTGTAATTTGGAATTATCTGTGGGGCTGTTTTTCAGGATTTGTGTAATAGCTAAGCTTATATATCAGTATGTTTAACATCTGTGATCATTTATTGAGCATCTGGGTATTTTTGCATGGTACTTACTATATTACAGCCTATAAATAGAAAAGAAATAGAAAATATACTCCCTAAACTCAAGGAATTGATATTCTATTTATATTGCCCAGCTTTGGAATCAAAATGCAAATACCTCTTCACCTTGTCTACTATGTCCTTTAAATAATCCCAGAGTTCCTTTAGTTCTAGTGTATTCACCTAATCTTTAAAGCTATCTTAACTTCAGAGTTAAGGAAAAACACTCTTTTATTGTGTCATATTTACAGGTGTTAGTGATAGAACAGAAAAATGAAGATGGAACATGGCCAAGGGGTCCTTCCGCTCCTAAGTAAGTGCTCCCACTTTTTGTGGCTGATTGCATGATTTTGAAGCCTTTGATTTCAGATAACAAAATCCAGAATGATAGAAGATACCTAATTGTATATTGGCAAGTATATATACCTACTTTATATTTAAATATTTTATTCTCAATATAGAAGTTATCTAAATTTGCATTTAAATTAATATGCTATAATTAAAAAGCCTTCCAATTCAAATCTCTTTTAGAATAAGGTACAGTGTACATATGTTATAAATATTGTTACATTGTCTAATACATCAGATCACTATTAAACATTTTGTTTAATATTTTTCAAGCTTTTTGTGAATTTTTTAAAAGCATCTCTTAAAGAACACTATCAAAATGAATCTGACATGAAAGTAATATTTTTATTTATTTAAATGTTTTAGAATATAAAAGCACAAGTAAAGATAGAGGAGTATAAGAATTGCTTTTGATGGTAAATTAAGGATGAAAGAATTAGAAAATCTTTTTAAACTTTTTTTTAACATGGTAAGAACCCTTACTTTGAGATCTACCCTCTTAACAAATGTTTAAGTGCACAGTGCAGTAATTGTTAACTGTAGGCACATTACACATTGTATGATTAATCTCTAGAATTTATTCATCTTGTGTAACCGAAACTCTATTCCTATTGCACAGTAATTTCCCATTTCTCCCTTCCCCCACTCCTGGCAACCATCCTCGTACTCTCTGTTTCTATGAGTATTTGACTAAGTTTAGATATTGCATATAGGTGGAATTATGCAGTTTTTGTTTTTCTGGGGATTGGCTTATTTTACCTAACAGAATGTCCCTCAGGTTTCTCCCGGTTATCATATATGGCAGGATTTCCTTCCTTAACACAGTCTTACTTCCTTAAAAAGTCTGGGTAATATTTCATTGCAGTATATGCCACATTTTCTTTATCCATTCATCACTCAATGGACATTTAGGTTGTTTTCCTATCTTAGCTATTGTGAATTGTACTGCAGTGAACAGGGGAATGCAGATATCTCTTTGAGATGATTTCATTTCTTTTGGATATATACCCAGAAGTGAGATTTGTGGATCAGATGGTACTTCTATTTTTAATTTTTTGAGGAACCTTCGTACTGTTTTCCATAGCAGCTATATCATTATGCATTTCTACCAACAATATACCAATGTTTCAATTTCTGTACATCCTGCGAGCACTTTTTATCTATCATTTATTCTTTTGATAGTAACCATCCTAATAGGTATGAGGTGATATCTCATTGTGGATTTAATTTGCATTTCCCCAACAATTACTGATGTTGAGCATCTATTGACTGTTTGTATGCCTTCTTTTTGAGAAATGTTTATTCAAGTCCTTTTTAATCTGGTTATTTGGTTTTTTTGCCATGTAATTGTAGGAATTGCTTGTATATCTTTGATATTATCCCCTTATCAGATATGTGGTTTAAAGATTTAAAAATAAGACCTGAATCTATAAAACCTTTAGAAGACGTCTTGGGAAAGCATCATGACATCTGTCCAGGCAGTGATTTCTTGAATACGACACCAAAGCATAAGCAACAAACACAATAATAGAGAAATGGGACTACATCAAACTAAAACGTTTATGCACAGTAAGGGAAACAATAAACAGAGTGAAAACACAACATATAGAAAGGGAGAAAATATTTATAATGGTTTCAGAAAGATCAAATCTACACTACATTATCAAAAACACTTGGTGCTAGTTGTATTTCAATTTTAGACTTTTCAATCCTTTAAAAAATAGTATTTTGTAATTATTTTAACATATCTGTAGAGTCCAAGGGGACTCTCTTAATCAAACACATTAATATTAGCAAATATTCACACTAAGTAGGATAAAGGACTATAGTTTAGTATCAGTTTAGGTTAGGCTTCCCTCAAGTGAAGTGTGAAATTTTAAATTTTCAGAGCTTTTGAAATTTCATATTTTTGATAAGGGATTGTAAAGCTATAGTTTGAAATCCTTAAAATAATGATTCTTAAATAAATTAAAAATAATTTATTAAATGCTAAACTTGCAAATAAAAAATGACCTGATACTAAATTATCATTAAACTAAAATGCATCTTTAATGAGTGGCTCTCTATCCTTTTTATCTTGTGAAGTTTTTTCATTTAAATTTTTTTATGAGACTGTACCTAAGTATATAAATTACATTTTATTATTACTCCCAGTTAGTAGGGTATAATATAAGGGTAGAACTTAGTATAAGAAGATATTGAAAGCACATGGTAGAATATTGTAAATTTCTTGATTATTGAGGCTTAGAAGTTAGGACTGCTTTCTTTGCGAATATTTACTTTTAGTCTTTAGATCAAGATGAATTATTGTTTTCTTCTAGCTTATCATTAGATTGTTATGTACTTGTTCACAGCTTTAAATAATTTTTGAAATTTCAAAGTTGCTTGTGCCTTGAGAAGTACCATGAGTTCTAAGAATTTAGAGATCTTTTCTAATTAAAATTACTGACTTTTACTTGAAAGATAAAACTAATTATATGTTTTCTTTTCTTCCATATCTGCTAGTACAATACCATTTTTATTTACTTAAACAGCTGCAGTCCTTGCTTTTATAAGAAAAATGCAGTTTCTTATATATAATACCTAACAACATAAACATACAAGAATGTTGGTGAATGAAAGTACTATATTAGAAATGTGCTGAGTTACTTAAGATTTCCATTCTTCATTTAGTCACCCAGTCTTTTAATACGGAAACCAAATGTTAAAGCATGAAAACACAATATATATATGTATATATATTATGTATATATATGTATATGTATTATATATATGCATATATACATACACACACTATATTATATGGTATCCATTATATAGGATAGTATATTATATAGTTTCCATTTACTAATAAATGTGCCTAATACCATATAACAGAATGTCCTAAATTGGCCAATGATAGTTTATTAGAATGCCAAAAAAAATTTTTTTGAAATTAGCATCAGTGTATGAAAAGACTCTCAGAAAACTAAGAATAAAAAGAAATTCTCCTAACTTAATAAAGTCTATATAACCAAAGTCTGTAGCAAACATTATATTGGGAAATTTTGAACACAAACCAAGTAAGGTTGAAAGTTAAAATATTCACTACTTGCATATGATAAATCATCTATGTAAAACCCAAAACCCATCAGCAGACTATTAGAATGGAGAAAATTCAGCAAGATTCTCTAAGATGAATTTATAAAAATTAATGTGGTTTTTATATACAGAGGTCAGCAGTCTTTTTAATAAAGAACTAGATATTTTAGCTTATGAGCCATATGGTCTCTGACTCAACCTTTACTCTGCCAGTATAACTTGAAAGCAGCCATAGACATTATGTCAACAAACAGTTGTGGCTGTGTTCTAGTAAAACTTTATTTACAGAAAAATATGGCAAACTGGAATTAGCTTGTGAACCACAGGCTCCTGACCCCTGCAATATACCGTTAGAATATACTCCATTAGTAACCCAGTCAGAAAATAGTATAACAAAAATTAACCTAATTAGGATGCATAAAACCTTCATGGTAAATAACTACTAACCTTATTAGAAGACAAAAGATTATCATGTACTATGTGCTTTAATATGGTGATGCCTGTTTCTCGAAATCTATCCTGTCATTGACTCCTATTAAAAATTCCATGCTGAGTTTTGTTTTGTTTTTTGATAACCTTCACAAACTCATGCTAAAATTAACATATCCAAGTAAAGGTCCAGGATTAGCTAAGTCACTTTTGACAAAGAAGAGGAAGGAAGCACTGAGCCTGCTAGATAGTGAGAAAGTTATAATAATGAAACTGGTGTGACGCTAGCAAAATACAGGCAAGTACACTGGATTAAGTTAATGGGCTACAAAACACCCTTATGTGTGTATGAAAACTTGGTAAGTGGCACTAGGCAATGAGAAACAGGTTGCTTAGAGCAGGTAGGTGCTTAGATTTTATTAGGAAAACAAGCTGTTTGGAGAAAAAACAGGATCACTACCTTGTTTAGAAAGATGGACTCCAGGAGGAATAAAGACTCAAATACGAAATGTAAAACTTTAAAGTCAATAAGAAATTTCAGAGAATATCTGTATTTTAGGGGTCAGAGAACATAATGTGAAAATTAGTGTGTTTGATTACATCAAAATTAAATATTTCTGTTAAAGGGACCGTACATGAAGTCAAATGTTTTTTAATTTCTAAAACCTACATGAGAGTAATACCTATAATGTATAAAGAACTTTTATAAATTAACAGAAAGAAAGCAAAAATCTTTTTAAAAAATAACTGAAAGATATGAATAGACAGTTAAAGAAGGGCAAGCTCAAGTGCTGACAGATGAAGACATACACGAACTCACTTATAATCAGAAAGATTAAAATAAAGCACGAAGTACGACCTAACAGCCATCAAAATGACAAAAATTTAAAAGATTGCTAATACAGAGAGTTTGAAGGGTTGTAGGAGAAGTCTTATGTACCGCTGGTGAGAGAGTACACTAGGACTGCCAGTCTGTAAACCAGGCCATGTTTACCTAAATCAGGAATTGCGGAGTCCCTCTGACCCAGCGCTCCGGGGAATTTTTATGCAGGTCCCTGAAGACGCAATCTTTGTAGCTGCATTGTTGGTGGTGGTGGGGATTTGGAGGCGGCCTAGCTAAAATGAGTGATGGTATGCTGTGGACTACCAGTGCCCCAGGTAGAAGTAACAATGACGAGATCTGTAAAACTGGATAAGGTTTAAAATACACAGTTGAGGGAAAAGGAAAAACAAAATGAGATTTTAATTAAGCACCATTTACATAAATTTAGAACAAGACAACATATTACATAAAATTACAATACTTAAGAAAATAGAGAAAGCACCTAGTGTAGGGGAAAATAAGACTACATATTGAGGGGCAGAAGGTTGAGGAATTGTCACTTCCTTTACTTATATCTGTGTAAGTAAAGTAAGAATGTACATTGTTTTTTCTGGACAAATGCCAGATTTAAAAAGTGGAATTCTGTGTATTCATTGAAGTCACATTATAATAAGCACATGTAACTTAGACAAATTCACCTCCAGCAGAGAGCCTGTGATCTTAGGCCCTCAAGCAGAAATTTTAGAATATTAATATATAGAACATTCTGTTTTATATACTCAAAATTGCCATTATATCTGGCAGGAGACAACCCCTAGTCTTTAAGATGATGTGAAGTTGCCAGTTCTAATAAACATCACTAACCTGGGGTTTTTCTAGTGCTGTAGTTAGGAACTAACTAACTGGTTAGTTCCTACATAGAGCATCAAGAGTTGAGGGGAAAACATTAGAAGTTGTAATATAATGATAGAAGGAAGAATCTCCTGTTAACTTTGTTAAAGCATGGTTTCCTAGGCCCCACCTCCAGAATTTCTGATTTGTTAGAGCTGAGTGGAGCTCCTTAATTTAACATTTCTGGTAAGCTCACAGGTGATTCTAATGCTCTAGGTCTAAGGATCTCACTCAGAAATTCTGTAGGTAATGTTTCTAAATATTTACTGTGTGGACCACCGTAGGTGGCAGCTTCCAAGGTCCTCACCCCAGATGAGCAGAATAAATCATTATGGTGGGCCCAGGAATCTGCATTTTAGGTGCTGCATATGAACAAGAAAATACTGTTATAGTAGGCATATGTTTGTTGACAGAAAGCATGTTAGTATCTAATTGTCTGACTTTATTACGCCACTGAAAACAGAGGAACTAAAGTGCTCTGAATGTCCTAAAATTGTCCTGGGCCCATTTTTATCAGTATTGAAACTGTATATTCTCAGCTGAAACTAAATTTTTATGCTACTTGATTGAGAAGAAATGCTAAATATTAAGAAATGTTAAGGTTAGGGGCGCCTGGGTGGCTCAGTCGGTTAAGCGTCCAACTTCAGCTCAGATCATGATCTCACGGTTTGTGGGTTTGAGCCCCGTGTCAGGCTCAGTGCTGACAGCTCAGAGCCTAGAGCCTACTTCGGATTCTGTGTCTCCCTCTCTCTTTGCCCCTCTCCCGCTCACTCCTTTGTTTCTCTCTCTCTCTTTTTCTCGAAAATAAATAAGCATTTAAAAAAAATAAGAAAAAAAGAAATATTAAGGTTAAAATATAAATTTGTTTAAAATCTGTAGTCCTGTAGTTATAAAAATGCATATACCCTAAAATAACCCAAAATTTGTTAGAAATCTAAAACTACCGAAAAAAATACTCAAGAGTTTTCCATCTGGATTCTTCTGCTAGATACCAGCATGTGATTTGAAATTTTCAACTTCATATTTGTTATATTTTAAAAATACTCAAGTGCTTAGTTTTTTCAGGACTTGCGTTTCTCATCTAGTTTTTCTGATTTCTTACAATCTCTCAAAAACACAATCTTTTCACCTTAGAGAAGTTTTAATGTACAGTTTTCTGTTAAATTTGACCATTTATTTTCCAAAGATGTTGGCATCAGGTACATAGTGTAATTATTCAGTTGGAGATATAATAGCTAGTTAAATCTTATATTGCTAAAAAATTATTTTAATGTAGAATAATTATAAAAGTGTAGAGGTTCCTAAAGAGAGGAGAATCCTGACCAACAGATGATCCCTTACTTTACAGAGTTTGTTTCATGTTAATACTTTATTCCTTAGCCATAGCTTCTAAAGTATAACTTTATTAAATTTTGACCAAATTATACATTTCTTTTTTGTTTTTTTAGATATAGTTATTTCAAAGAATGGTTTTGATATTATTAATATTATAGAAATGAAAAGATAGAAATTTTGCTGTTTTTCTGAAATAAATAAAATTCTTCTTGTGAGAGTAACCCAAGAAGCTGCTTTACTTCAGATATTTTCATTAATTGCTCAAAAATGTTGATAAAAGGCATGTGATTAAGTATTGGGTGAATATAAGTTAAGGGTTATAGATGGTTGTGAAAGGCAGTTTTCATGGGCTAAGAAAACATCCAGAGAAAGAATCCAAAATCAACGGTAAGGCATGAAAGGCCAAAAAAAAATCAAATGGAAAACTAAGCTAGTAGTTCTTAGTCATACATGGTCTGTCGGCCATCTGTGTTGTTCTGATTGACAGAATTCCAAATTGGTGACCAAAACACTATCTATAAACTTAATCTGGTGCCATATTAGTTTTTGTTTTTGTTTTTGTTTTTTTTTTTTACAGCACTCTTTCCCTGAGTGCTCTGCTTGGCGACAGGGAGCATTTTATAAATAAAACCATTGCATACTACTTTTGCCCAAGATAAAGAATAAAAACGTTTAAGTGACTCTGCAGTATTGTTTTTGTTTTTTTACACCGTCTATTTCAAATCTGTATTTGCTTAAATACATTCAAAAAATACCTAACGCATAATTCTTTAGAATTTTTAGAGCGTGATTAAGCCCAATTTGCTTATATAATAGAACATTAACTATATAATGAATGCAGAAATGGTGCATAGACCTATTTGATTGAAAACTATTAAAATACATATTAGGAGATTCCTACCACGTAAAGTATTGGTTTCATTTTAACAAATTTTACTGAGACTTTTTAAGTGTTTATACATGATAGTATCTGTTTATTTGAAATAGATTTGGTTATTGCAGTTTTGCTTGGGTTACTAAATAAGCTATAGTTGTCATCATTCACAGAAGATGCACTCTCAAAGTTTCTATGAAAGTATACAGATTTGTTACCAATTATAACCTTGTTCAAACACAAAAGTAGAGGGTTAAATGATTTGAGTTTGTGGGAGTTGAGAGAATGGCTCATAACCCAGCTTTCAGTTCTTTGCCCATTCATTTATATTCACATAGTTTAAGTTAATAATGTGTCTTCTATATAAAATGTAACCTCTGAGCCATAAATCTAGGGTAACTTTCCAAAATTTACAATTTTTTGTCATTTTCAAAGACATTTTGAATTTTTGTAAGTTTTCTTGCATACTTTATATCATTTTATTTTCTTATTTTGTTCTCCTTCAGAAAAAAACATACAGTGACTTTTTCTGAGTCTCTAAGTTGAGGTAATAGAACAACCAAACAAAACTGCCTAGTATGCAATTAAAGATTGGGAGCCAAAGCTTGGAGAGTAATAACTGCAGATGCGGAGATCTATTCCTGGAAGTGAGAAATACACACACATATGAATTATCTAAATGTAAAGAACCATATACTGAATTTTAAAGGATGTCCCTAGGAATTGATATAAAACAAAAAGATCAAATAGAATAATCCTGAACATACAGGAAAACTTGGAACACATTATATCCTAGAGAGCAAGGGGAAGCACTTTCAGATGAGGAATCGTCAGCATTGCTAAGTGACGCAGAGACTGGTTGGGAGGGGAAGGGGACCAGGAGATTCCGTGTGTTTGACAAATGGAAACAGTATGTTGGGAATGAGAAATAGATTATAGGGAAAGAGGAATTGAATAGTCAGAAAGTGGAGCAGCTGATCAGTGATCAGATCACTCACCGTGAAGTGAACTGATAGAAGAAAGATAAGAGGGTAATTGGCTGGAAAGGCAGGGTTCCGAGAGAAACTACTTTATATATAAATCTTTATGTTACTTGAATATATACATCCTTTCCTAGGTATTAGTCACCTAAAGATAGGCATCGTAATAATGTTAGAATAAAGTTCCTGTGTGCTGCTGTTTAGCAATAAACTGCTTTTTCCTGGTTATTTTAGATGTCCAAACTCCAAATTCTTTCTGAAAATACTTGTGCCTACACATAAACACACTCCTCATAACTACTTTGAGGTTTCTCATTTTATTTTAAGGGTTTTTTTTTTAAAATGTTTTATTTATTCTTGAGAGAGAGAGACAGAGCAATAGAGAGCATTTCACATATGAGAGGGGGAAGGGCAGAGAGACAGGGAGACACAGAATCTGAAGCAGGCTCCAGGCTCTGAGCTGTCAGCATAGAGCCTGACGCGGGGCTCGAACCCATGAACATGAGATCATGACCTGAGCTGAAGTAGGAGGCTCAACTGACTGAGCCACCCAGGCTCCCCGAGGTTTCTCATTTTAATAAAATAATAAGACCTTTACTGTATATACACACTCCTTTGAAATGCTGTAAATGCACATGGATTAAATAAATATTTCCTTCATCTAAACACTACCAACTTTCTGTTCTGAAAAAAATAATATATAATCTAATACCAATACCGTGTCTCCCAAGTTTTGCCAAATAGAGCATGGTCACCGTCAAGTTCATGTTAACCAGTGTCCAGATACTTACTTATGTTTTTAAATTTTTTAAGTTTTATTTATTTTGACAGAGAGCATGAGTAGGGGAGGGGTAAAGGGAGAGAGGGAATCCCAAGTAGGTTCTGCGCTGCCAGTGCAGAGCCTGACGCAGGGCTCAAACTCAAGAACTATGAGATCATGACCTGAGCCAAAATTAAGAGTCCATCACTCACCTGACTGAGCTACTCAGACGCCTCCTCGTGTCCAGATATTTAAAAATTTTTTTTTGATGTTTATTTATTATTGAGACAGGGAGAAACATAGCATGAATGGGGGAGGGGCAGAGAGAGAGAGAGAGGGAGACACAGAATCCGAAGTAGGCTACAGGCTCTGAGCTGTCAGCACAGAGCCCGACGCGGGGCTCGAACCCACAAACCGCGAGATCATGACCTGAGCCGAAATCGGTCGCTTAACCAACTGAGCCACCCAGGCGCCCCCAGATATTTAAAAGCCATTAACTGAAGTTAGAAAATTTAGTGTATTTCGTGCATAAATGAATAGAAGTTTACAGTTCTCATACAGATGCTTAATATTCACAGGTACAAAGAATTATTGGATATTTTCTTTTTTTGTTCCCTGGCTTGTTCCAAAAAGGATTTGAGCAAATTATGGTAACATATAAGTTAAGGTTAACTACATGAATAGATACGGAAATCACTCAAATGTAAAATAAACTTAGTCACAGTAAGGTGAAGCTAGAGGAGAAGTTAGCTGGCAGGAAAATGTAAGGGCTTTTGAAGTTATCAAAATTAATCTGCAAACATATGGACTTGTTTTGGGTCCTGATTCAAACAACCAACTGGGTAGAAAAAATATGTTTGAGACAATTGGGAAAAAAGTGAACAGGAACTGACTGTTTATTTGGGACTGACACTGGTATCAAAAAAGATCTTCTATGGGTTAGAGATATATACTGTAATTTTTTGCTTGTTTTAAGTTTGTATTTAAATTACAATTATACTGTAATATTAGTTTCAGGAGTAGAATTTAGAGATTCATCACTTGTATATAACACCCATTGCCCATCCCAACAAGTGCCCTTTTTAATACCCATCACACTGCCTCCCTCTTCTCTAGCAACCGTCAGTTTGCTCTCTGTAGTAAAGAGTCTGTTTTACGGTTTGCCTTTTTTTTCCCTTTATGTTCATCTGTTTTGTCTCTTAAATTTCACATATGAGTGAAGTCATATGGTATTTGTCTTTCTGTGACTTACTTTGTTTAGCATAACACACTCTAGCTCCATCCATGTTGTTGAAAATGAACAGCTTTCATTCATTATTGCTGAGTAATATTCCATTATATATATATACAGGTGAAATTATAAATGTCTGGAATTTGCTTTAAAATAGTCCAGCAAAAACATGGGGGAAGGGAGGTTGAGAGGATCTGGATAAAAGTGGCAGAATGTTAATTTTTGAAACTGAGTATCCGATACTGGGCACATGAGGACTTGTGTATATTTGGAAATTTCTATAATTTGAAAAAATTGAGTTGCAATTTTGGTACTGGGATTCATAATGACTAAAGAAAAGTAACTAATTTTATTTGTAAGTCGAATGTTTTAGGGGCGCCTGGGTGGCTCAGTCGGTTAAGTGTCCGGCTTCAGCTCAGGTCAAGATCTCACGGTTCGTGGGTTCAAGCCCTGCGTTGGGCTCTCTGCTGACAGCTAGCTCAGAGCCTGGAGCCTGTCTTCAGATTCTGTATCTCCCTCTCTCTCTGACCCTCCCCTGCTCGCGCTGTCTCTCTCTGTCTCTCAAAAATATATAAAAACCATTAAAAAAATAATTAAGTGGAATGTTTTATGTTGTAAGTATCATTGATAGCAGTCAAAATAAGGAACAAAAATAAAGTTATGAGAACCAATTTATACATAAATTCCCTTAAACTTTCTTTCATTTATCTTTAAATATCTAATACCCTGCCTGGCATAGGAGTGGCACACAGCAAATGCTTGTTGAACATAAGTAATCTGTATCTCACAACAGTAAAAGTTTAATCTTTAGAGAGATTTAAACTTTTCTTTTTCTTCAAGAACTTATCTTTAGAAATGGGGAGGGGAGACTGGGTGGCTCAGTTGGTTAAGCAGCTGGCTTCGGCTTAGGTCATGATCTCATGGTTCATGAGTTCGAGCCCTGCGTTGGGCTCTCTGCTGACAGCTCAGAGCCTGGAGCCTGCTTCAGATTCTGTTTCTCCCTCTCTCTCTTCTCCTCCCCATGCTCACACTCTTATCTCTCTCTTTCAAAAATAAATAAACTTTAAAAAAGAAATTAAAATAAATGGGGAAAGTTTAAGGTTGGTCTTGTTTTTCTTAATAATTTTTGTTTTGTAATATTAGATTTTACAACATTGGGTTATTTATGTCAGATTTGAAAATAAGTATAAAAATCTTTAATTGTTTTGCAATGTTAGCATTCAAACTTAATATCTCCATATTTTGGTTGCTCAAAATGGTATTAGGTTTTCATGTAATTTAATTACTCAGTTAATTTATCAAGAATATACAGATAATTTATTAGGTTGTATTTTTCTATTGAAGGAAGAAGTTCAACTCGGCCTTGAATTACATGCTTTTAGTTGAAACTCTAGTTAGGAGTAGGGCAGTTCACATACTATATTTGTCAGGCATGAAGTTTGAATTTCTGTCTTCATGAAATAATTTCAGTTAAATTGTTTTACTGTCTTGTCTCTTGTTTAAGACTTGGATCCCTACCTTATATTATACCTAGCCCAAACTAGCCAAAGTTAGTTTAACTGGCTTAGTATCTAATCTGTGTGTAATATTCTAAGCACTTTTTTTTTTCTCTCTGCTCTCCTTAAAAAGCCACCAGAGCAGGGTTGCTGAGGAACGGTGTAATTTCCAAATTACTTCAAAGAAATAGAGCTTAGGGGCTCAGGTTACAATCTACAGACTGACTAGTAAACCCCTAAATTAACTCCACAAATGTTAGCTAGATTGGGTCAGAAGTTCGAATCAGAATAAATAAGTGATCTGTTAACATTTATCAGTAATGTCTGTTACAGCATTTTAAAAGTGTTGATAGAGGCACCTGGGTGGCTCAGTCGGTTAAGCTTCCTACTTCAGCTCAGGTCATGATCTTACAGTTAGTGAGTTTGAGCCCCGCGTCGGGCTCTGTGCTGACAGCTCAGAGCCTGGAGCCTGCTTCAGATTCTGTGTCTCCCTCTCCTCTGCCCTTCCCTTTCCTGTGCTCTCTATCTCAAAAATAAATAAACATTTAAAAAATGTTTAAAAAGTGTTGATATACTTTGGCTTTACCTGTGGACCACATCCATCCTTCTCTTTCTGATCATTATGCTTTAAGGGCAATCTCTCTACCAATGCTATTTATCCCAATGCTTCGTAGACCTTGCTTTTTCTTTCACTACTCCTCCCTTCTACATTTGTATAAATGCCTACCATACTGCCACGCATAGAGTAGACACTCAGGTAACAGTACTTCATTCTTATTTTTTAATTTATTTCTTTAAATTCAAGCTAGTTAGGAGTCCCTGTGTGGCTCAGTCAGTTAAGTGTCCGACTTTGGCTCAGGTCATGATCTCATGATAGGGGAGTTCGAGCCCCACGTCAGGCTCTGTGCTGATAGCTAAGAGCCTGGAGCTTGCTTCAAATTCTGTGTCTCCATCTCTCTGCCCCTCCCCTACTCGTACTCTCTCTCAAAAATAAATACACATTAAAAAAAATTTTAATTCAAGTTAGCATTTAGTGTAGTATTATTGGTTTTAGGAGTAGAAGTGCTTACCCCAACAAGTGCCTTCCTTAATGCCTATCACCCCCATTTAGCCCTTCCCCCCACCCAGTACTCCTCTAGCAAACCTCAGTTTGTTCTCTATATTTAAGAGTCTCTTATGGTTTGCCTCCCTCTCTGTTTTTATCTTATTTTTCCCTCCCTTCCTCATAAGTTCCTCTGTTTTGTTTCTTGAAGTCCACACATGAGTGAAGTCATGATATGTCTCTTTCTCTGACTGACATATTTCATTTAGCATAATACACTATTTCCATTCATGTTGTTGCAAATGGAAAGATTTCATTCTTTTTGATCTATATATATATATATATATATGCCACATCTTCTTTATCCATTCATCAGTTGATGGACTTTAGGGCTCTTTCCATAATTTGGCTATTGTTGGTAGCACTGCTATGAACATTGGGCTGCATGTGCCCTTTCAAATCAGCATTTTTGGATCCTTTGGATAAATACCTAGTAATGCAATTGCTGGGTTGTAGGGTAGCTCTATTTTTAATTTTTTGAGGAATCTCCATACTGTTTTCTAGAGTGGCTGCACCAGTTTGCATTACCACCAGCAGTGCAAAAGGGTTCCTCTTTTCTCTGCATCCTTGCCAACATCTGTTGTTTCCTGAGTTGTTCATTTTAGCCATTCTGACAGCTGTGAGGTGGTATCTCATTGTGGTTTTGATTTGTATTTCCCTGATGATGAGAAGCATTGAGCATCTTTTCATGTGTTTGTTAGCCATCTGGATGTCTTCTTTGGGAAAGTGTCAGTTCTTTTCTTTTGCCCATTTCTGCACTGGATTATTTGTTTTGGGGGTGTTAAGCTTGATAAATTTCTTACAGATTTTGTGTACCAACTCTTTATATGTTATTTTCAAATATCTTCTCCCATTCTGTCAGTTATTTTTTAGTTTTGTTGATTGTCTCCTTTGCTGTGCAGAAGCTTTTTATCTTGATGAAGTCCCAATAGTTCATTTTTGTTTTTATTTCATTTGCCTCCGGAGACGTGTAGTAAGAAGTAACAGTAGTTAATTCTTTTCTTTCTTTTCCAGTGTCATCTCCCCTCCCCCCCACCCAGCCTATAAATATAAATCTCTCCTCCCTTTAAAAAAAAAACAAACCCATAAACTTAACTCCGAATACCATTCTTTAGTTATTGTTGTTTTTTTATTTGACAGTCAACTTTAAAAAGGTAGTACTTATGGGGCGCCTGGGTGGCTCAGTCAGTTAGCATCCGACTTCAACTCAAGTCACAATCTTGTGGTCTGTGAATTTGAGCCCTGCATTGGGCTCTGTACTAACAGCTCAGAGCCTGGAGCCTGTTTCTGATTCTCTGTCTCCCTCTTTCTCTGGCCCTCCCCTGCTCATGCGCTCGCTCTCAAAAATAAATAAACATTAAAAACAAATTTTTTTAAAAAGGTAGTACTTATTATTTCTTACCACTCATTCAAGATTTAACAAAGTTCTCATTTGCTTACCTTCCTGTAATACTTCTTTTTGATAACTATCTCCTAAAGAACTTAAGATGAGTCTATGGTTCAAGAATGTTTTCACTTCTCTATCCAATTCTCTGGCTGGCTAGCGCTTTTCCTTCCCACAGCCGCCATGTTTGCTTGTGTGGGTTGTGCACTGCACAGCTTTTGGGCATCTTCCACATTGTAATCTATGTGAAAGGACCTCCTTGGCACTGTGCAATGTACAACTTCATTGTATGCAACAGCTCTGCTCACAACTTCAATGCATTGATATTTCACAAATTTCCATCTGATGACCTCTCCTTTCATACCATAATAGATTCTCAAAATCAGTGGATAGATGCTATGCTAATTCTGTCCCTTAGATCAAACGGACACAAACATGCCATTCTATATTTCTAGCCTAGAACTCTCTTCTGAATTCCAGACTTTTTCTAAATGTGGTATAGGATTCACCATATAAGATTCACCTAAAATCTTTTTTACCCCACCTTCTCCCATTCCCTCAATCTGTATCCATGTCCTGTATTCCCTATTTCAGGTACCATCTCAGAGTCATCTACAGTTCCTCCTTCAACTTCATTCTTTTCATCTAATTAGATAGCAGTCTTGCAGATTGTCCCTCCTAAATCAGATGTTTTGATCTTAGTACCCCTTCACATTCTTAAAAATTATTGAGGACCCAAAGAACTTCTTTTATGTGGGTTAGAAATAAAAAATAAATTTTAAAATATTTACTTATAAATAAAAATACTAAACTATTATATCTTGACATAAATTTTTTTATAAAAAGTAACTTTCAAAACAAAAAATGTACTAAGAGTGGGAATTGTTTTACATTTTGCAAATTTCTTTAATATCTTACTGAGTAGAAGCCAACTAAATTCTTATGTGCTTCTGCATTCAGTTTATTGTGATACATTGTTTGGGTTAAGTACATAAAGAAAACTGAGCCTCACATAGGTAGAACAGAGAGAAATATTTTCAGATAATTGATACCACATCAGAACTCAACCAGTGGTGGTTTAATGATGAAAGTTTAATCACAATGTGGAATCTGAAACCATATCAATGAACTTTTTATACTGTCTTTTAAAAATCTGTCATGTGTAGGGGCATCTGGGTGGCTCATTTGGTTAAGCATCTGACTCTTGACTTTGGCTCAGGTCATGATGTCACGGTTCATGAGATCGAGCCCTACATCTGGCTCTGTGTTGACGTTGCAGAGCCTGCTTGAGAGTCTCTCTCGCTCTCTCTCTCTCTCTCTCTCTCTTTCTCTTTCTCTCTCTCTCTCTCTGCCCCTCACCTGCTCATGGTCTCTGTCTCTCTCTCTCTCTCTCTCTCTCTGTCTCTCTCTCTCTCACTCAAAATAAATACATAAACTTAAAAAAATCTCTCATCTGTAACTTAATGTAGTTGGAAAATACTGATGGACTGAGTTATGCAGATATTCCAAATAATGACATATTTCATTTTATAATATTTTTAAATCACATTTGTTAAAACATTACCAACCTTACAAGAAAAGTCTTAAAGTAGTAGGAAGCTCTCAAGCCTCACCATGGCAATGTCAAGTTTTCCAAAATTCTTTTTTTTATTTGATCACTTGAATGTTACCATTGGGAATAAATACTTTGTTTTCCTTGAAGTTACAGGGTCCCTTTATTTATTTTTGAGATGTTTTACCACATAGCCTTTTATGTGAAAGAATGTTGCTGTGAAAAGAGTGACTAGTTCTGCTTGAAATTCAAATAATTATGCAAGTGTTTTTCCTCATGACAACCATGTTACTTTAGTATAGAACCAGTGTGCTTTATGCATGCATACGTCCCAGTTGTCACATAATGATAAAAAGAAGTGTATTTAAGGGTCAAGATTTAATAAAATCAGTATTTTCTATTTTTTCAACATGGATATTCTGAAGTGAAAATGACTGTTTGCCAGGAGGCAGTGAAGAGTACAATGACTAGTGTATAATTTGATGCTGCTGCTTTGACTCATGCTAAGATGTCAGCAGTTTTACCCACCATTGTTTTTGCACTATCATTGCAAATATCCACTCAGTGAGAAAGGTCACATAACACTTAAATAACACCTTCCTGCTATTATGAAAATAGTTTTGACCTAATAGATGGACACCCTGCAAGAATCGTGCAACCCCCTAAGGGTCCATTGAGAACCACTTCCTATAATGACATGTTGCCCTTGCCCTGTCCTTTATTAATTTGATTAATACCTCTGGTCTCCTAAATGATCTCTCAGTCTTTTTTCTTTTTCTTAAGAATTACCTTTCTAGAATACAAATCTGATTGTGTAGATACATACCCTTTCAAACTTTTCACGTGCCTGACATAGTGAAATAAAATTAATAAATTCCTTCATAGAACATAAAAGTCCTTTATTATCATGCCTACCTTATAAACTGTTTCTGTCACTACCTTCTTCCTATTCTTTAAGCCAAATTGAAATTATTGATACTTCCCTAAACACATCATAGTTTCTACAGTCCCATACATTTGCATGTGCTATTCTTTCTACCTGGAATATTCTCACTTCCAGTTTCTATCTTTCCCTCCAACTCTGCACATCATTTTAAATTACCTCATTTTACTACTCACAAAATTTTGTATTTTGTTATAATTTTAAAATTTGTTAAGGGCTTGCACTATGTTACAGTTATTTTGCTTATGTGTCCTTTTCTCCAATTAGCTTGTGAGCTATTTGAGGTCAAGAACTGTGTCTGTCCTTGTATTCCTAGTATTTACCGAGGGCAAGGCATATAGTAGTCACTTAATAGGTGTTTTGAGTGTTTCAGTGAATTTCATAGAAACTTCTAATACTATCCTTGGATAAAGTTGCTAATGAATAATAAAATAGGGCAGAGATGGGCAGAAAAAATATATATGTGCCTCAACTACCTGGATAAAATAATGAATATTTCATTTATTTCACTTTATCTCTTTATTAAGAGAACATTTCAGTTTATTTCTGTGTTTCTGAAAAATTAAAGTGAATTAAATTGTAGTGAAATGGATCACATTTTGAAAAATTAACTTCCTTAATTCATTATACCTCAATCTCTAATAAACTTGGGTTTTTTTTTTACTTAGCTAATTTAGCATTCTTAACATGAAGCAAAAATGCCAAGATACTTCTGTATTTCTATTAATATTTAAAAACTACTACCTTAAAATGTTAAATAGCCTTTTAAATGTTTCTCTCTGTTTTATATTAAACTTGGCTGATCATGTTTTATGTTTTGAACTTAGCACAGTAAAATAATATATTGCAAGATCTGTCAGAAAGGCTTCTAAATAGAGGACTCACTTAATGTAATCTACCTATATACAACCTGTATCAACAAAAAGAAGCACCTTTAAAATAAGAAAAAAATCTTAACCAAAATTTCATAATATATAAAACTTCAAAAGATAAATAAAATTTTTATGTGTAAGAAATTTTTTTGCCCACAATATATTCTCCAAAATACATTGCAGGTATATAGATTAGGTGAAATCCAAATCACCTAAAATTTATAGACTTCAAGCAGATTCTGTAGCTATACTTTCCTGCCCATGGTTCATTTCATTGTTCATTAGCACCTAATAATTTTTTAAAACTACTCACTCTGGACCTCACTAATTTAGAATTTATGATGAATGAGATACTGGACTGAAAATGTTAGCTTTTTACAGCTCATAGACTAGATGTTGCCTCATAAATTAAAATTATTAACAAAATTACAAGGGAAATTAAATCTTTAAGAGACCTTTAAGTATTTTAAAATAGTCATTCCTATGTAATGGATTTGTGATTATAAATCATGCCTTTAAAGCATATTGGTTGATTAAAAGCCATTAGTAATTGAGATTTCTCCAAAAAGATTCTAAATTAGTGAGGTGTGTAATATATAGTCAGATGTATGTCTTTTCAGTTTTTGCAGAGATAACTTTGGCCAAAAATTACTTCTTGGGATTATGTTTTGAATTCTTTCATGCTATTTTATCCCTATTGCCTTACATGTTAAAGAATTGGTAAATCCTCAGATCTCTGGGTCAGTGTTGTGTATAATTAGAATGTCATGGTACCCACTGGGACACAAATTGGATTGCCTTTACGTGCTTCCTTTAGAAATTGACATTTTAATTCCACTCATTTAACGAAGTTATTGATTGTAAAATATTAAAAATGGTTATCTGAACTCAGAAATGGGTGTATTGAGTCAGTAGATATATAGGAATAATAAATATCAAGTTGTATATTTAATTTGATAAATTTCTTTTGAAAATAGTTCCCTTTTGTATTTTTTATATGAAAGAATACATAGGAAATAGAAAAAACAAAGGATATATAGTGATTTTGCTCATGAATCTGTTTTCCAGCATTCATTTACTACATACATTGTCATCTGTCTTTTCTTTATTTCATAATTAATTTCAAAATTCAGCATTTTTTATCTAATTTAACATTTTCATATTTTTAAAGGTCCCCAGGTGCATCCAATTTTTCAGCTTTACCAAAGATCTCTCCTTCATCTCTATCAAATAATTATAACAACATCAACAACAGAAAGTAAGCACTGAATCTTAAAAACTCTTTGTTTAATTGATCGCCCTATTGTGGTTGCAAAAAATCTCTTGTATCTAAAATTTAGGATAAAGTCTTAATGCATTAAAATTGATTTTTTTTTAATTACGGATCAGTTCTTCTAGGAGTAGCTTTACAAGAAAGCACAGTTTTAAACTTCTTTAATACATACACTACAGTAATTCACAAAAAGAGAAATAAAGGTACTTTCAGAATTTTACATTTTAAACACTAATTATTGAAAATTTATATGGAAGTCTATTAGAACTCAATTTTTTAGGAAGAGTAAATTTCAGATGTCATTTTAGAACTAGATACATAATGACCTACAATATGTAGTATTTTTTAAAAGTGTGTATCAGTGATTCTCACCTGGGAAACATAACCAGATTTTCATGTTCATCAAAAAGGCAATCACTTTTTCTTTAAAAAGTTTAGAGATAAAACAATTCCTTTGCCCCATCATGAATAATACTCATAATCTTGGAATTTATAAGAGTTACAGGCAAGTGTGTGCTATATGGCCATAAGAAAAAAGGTTAAAAATCACTTAGGCTTCACTGTAACATCTGAAATGAATATGTTACCTTGAAAATTGGCTTGGTTGCTATTTATATAAAAGGATAAAAAGAAAGCTTTTATTGTTTGTTATTAGTTCAGTCAAATTATAGGAAAACCTTTAATATAGAGAATTTTATCCTTGTTTTATTTTTGAATATATACATTACTTTGTGGTTTATTTTTTAGATTGACTGTATTTATGTAGTTAAATATTTGCACTGTTTGACCAATTCATAAGTGGCGTGTGATTTCCCAAAGAATTAATTTGAAAAGACTAAGGTTATTTGTGAAATAATTTTTAAAATAACATCATTAATTGAATTTATAGGTTAAATTCATTTGACCTTAAAATTCATATTTGGGATGGCTTGACAAAATGATTTTAATGTACATCTAGGTTATAAATATGTAAGAATAGCCAAAATAATTTTGGAAAGAAAAATGAGAAAGGATTAATCCTACTAAATCATCACAACCTGTTATAAAGATATAAGATTTCAGACAGCATAGTAGTGACTCAAGAATAACATCTATAGATCAATGAAATAGAAAAGACAGTCCAGAAACAGCCCTTTTTTACACATAAAAGAATTTAATGTGATCAGAAAACATTGTAGACTAATGGGGAATGAGCAGATTATCCAGGAAATTTTGTTTGGAAAAAATGGATCACCACTGAGAATTTCTCATAAAACTTTATATTAAATTGACTTAAATTGTTAGGCATATAAAAAATAAAAGACAAATGGAAAAAATACTTGCTACAAATGACAAAGGATAAATATTCTTAATATATCAAAGCCATAAAGATCAGTGAGAAATTTTCTAAGACAAGTAGAAAAATGGGCAAATGATGCAGCTGGCAATAAAGCAAAATAATTAAAATATATAAACATTTAGGGGCGCCTGGGTGACTGACTCAGTGCTTAATTAAGCGTGTGGCTTTGCCTCAGCTCATTATCTCACTGCTCATGATTTTGAGCCCCACATCGGGCTCTGTGCTGACAGCTCAGAACCTGGAGCCTGCTTCAGATTCTGTGTCTCCCTCTCTCTCTGCCCATACCCCGCTCATGTGTGCGTGCTCTCTCTCTCTCGTTCTCTTGTTCTCTCTCTCTCTCACAAAAATAAACATGAAATAAAATATATAAACATTTAAATATTCAAAATACAATTAACTAGAAATGTGCAAATTAAAACCATAAAAACTCCATCCACTTCTTTCCACCTCAGTCTCACTGGGAAAAATTAAGTGATGATACTTACTCTTGCAAGGAGTGGTTGATTAGTCCAACTGTTCTAGAAAAGAATTTACCATGTTTATCAAGATTTAAAACATGCATCCCCTTATTTTAGAAATTTATAAAAAAGACATGTACCATAGTGTAATAACATTACATTGTATTGTAATAGTGAAATATCAAAGACTCTATGCATATCCAAAATTGCAGTATTCTTTTCTATGTAAAATGTATGTCCACAGGCAAAAAAAGTAAAAGGAAATACCCTCATAATCTGGTTTGTATTTTATATGGTATCTTTTAATTAAATTCATCAAAGTAATTTTTTCATAGGAGATAAAATACTTCTTGTATTTCTACCAATTGGAGATGCTCACACATTTACTGTAAAAGAAGTCAGTTCCAGGTATAGCATGTATTTATATTTATTCTTTGGAGAGACTTTTAACATTGTATGTAGACTGTATTGGGCATAGACTGTATTTTGACTTTTTGGCTAGAGTCGTCTTACTAGTATATGTGGTCTGGTGCGTTTTTGTTTTTGTCTTATTTCCCTCCTGTAGTAAAAATAATGATGGTACAATTGGATATTAAAACCTCTGACTGCAGAAGATACTGAGAGGAATTGGAGTATTTTCTTAAGTTTAAAATATGATTAATGATTCTCCTTGCATGGCTAGATTATATTTTTAGCTATTTATAGTTGTTTATTTTGGCACTGAAATAGTCCTTTATATTAGGAAATTTTTATAGCAAGTAGCTAATGAGGTACCACCAGGCTTAAAAGTAAGCTTACTTTTCTTAGTAAGGAACAGTATGTAAACATTTATAAAATGGAAAAAATATTTTACATTAATTGAATTAATATTTGAATTTGAATTAATATAATCATAGTTATGTAAACAATTATTTCATATAAAGTTTATTTCCATTCAACTTGTAGAAATAAGTAGCAGCTTAAGGCTTCATATGGAAATAGCATGGTTTCTTAAATAAAAGTATTGTAAAATGGCTAATGATCTTTTTAGATAAACTGCATTTTGAAACTTCAAGTACGTGGAGATATTCTACAAGTACAAAGTATGTATTAAAATCAGTAGTTATGACTTACAAGTTTATATGAAACTATCTACAATTTCAAGATTTGAATTAAACTGATCTATTACTAAGATAAAAATTTTCACTACAAGAAATAACGATATTGGTCATGAAGGTAGTAACAAGGTATACTTGGAATTATTTCATATAAATTTAATAAAGCTTTTATTAAAGACTAATATTATGAGGAATCAGTTGTTTACCCTGATGTAGTAATTTTACCTGATCGTACATACAGTATTTGATTTTGCCTCAATTATAATTTAAGTACATTTTTAATATGCACCAATTTCTTTCTGTTCACTGCTTTTTTCTGTCTGGCTGCATTTGCTTTGATAGAATACTGCCTTTAAAAAAAATCTTTTTCATATCTGTATTGTCCCAACTCTTGGCATTCCACATCAGAGCACATTTGTATTTTTATGTTAATTCATTTAAAGCTCTTTTATTTGAAATGGAAATGACTCCCTGTAAGAGATTAAACTGTGAAAAAGAACTTGATTTTGGAGACTGCCAGAGCTCTCGAGCTATATGGCTCTTTACAAGTTACTTGCAGAAAGCATCTTTCATTAACTGCAAAATAGGTATAATTGTAGTTATGAGGATTAAATTATAGATTTATAACGCTCATAATGTCACGTGTAAGTGCTAATTGAAAAGTCAATCTTAAATTTGTAAGATTTACCAAAAAATAAGTTACTTTTTTCAATTGATCTTCATTTAGGGGGATAGATTTATAATACAGAATTTATCTAGTATAGTGAGTACTAAAATTCCCATTAAGATTACAGGCTTATTTATTTTTGCAAAATAGCATAGCTTTAGAGGATAAGGACTAGTTTATAATCTGTAGGAAAAAAATAGTATTGAAAGGTAACAGGGGCTATCTTTAGGCCTAGATTTCTAGTACTTTATTGAAACGTTTAAGAACTGCTAATTTTTGTATTTTCTATAACTTTAATATTTGATGTAGAAAGCACATACAATGTGGATTATAAATGGCCAGTCAATATAGTCTTAACATATTTTAAATTTATCATTTTTCACTGTTATCATCAGTCATCTAGACTGTTTCAGTCTTTGGGCAAGACTTACCCTGTCACTTAGGTAAAATGTAGATATCCTTTAAGGATTCAAATTTTAAAAGACAAAAGAGGCACCTGGGTGGCTCAGTAGGTTAAGCTTCCAACTTCACCTCAGGTCATGATCTCACAGTTTGGGAGTTGGAGCCTCGTGTCAGGCTTCACGAGGCTTGCTTCAGATTCTTGTCGCCCTCTCTCTTTGCACCTCTCCCTCTTACACTCTGTCTCTTTCTCTCTCTCTCTCTCTCTCTCACTGGCTCTCTCTCAAAAGTAAATAAACATTTAAAAAAATTTGTAAGACAAAACCAAAAAAATTTCTTTGCAATTAAGTTTTTTGTTCATTTCTTAGTAAATAAAATTCCCTATCCCAGCAAATTTCATCCTGTTGCCACTACGAAGAGCAGAGCTTCTAGCATCCATTCAGGTTACTTGTGGGCAGAGACAGATATCTGAATAAATACTTAAGGAATAAGCATGTAAATGTGTTTATAGTCTTTTCATTTGTGTGTGTGTGTGCGCGTGTATGTGTGTGTGTGTGTGTGTGTCTAGGCATGAGCATGCCTTTGAGCATACTTTCCCTATATACTCCGCTAAATTTTATTATAACTTTATATCTGGAATATTTAGAGCATATAGAAAATGTAGGCCTTTCATTTTTGTATGTAGAGACCTTGATTTTTAGCACTACTTATAGGACTAAAATAAAAATAGGATTTAACTTTTTATTACATGTCCTCGAAGTTAGATTTGATAATCCAGTTACTAGTCACTGACTGATGAATTACTAATAGGTGTCTTGTACTTTATTAGTTACTGGAAATATAAAATAGGAATCATGAGGCTAGTGATCTGCCAAAACCAAAAGATGCTTGAATTCTATTTTTTGTTTTATACTTTTTTTTTAGTTTAAAACAAGTAAATATAGTTAAAAGTCTAGAAATTCTGAATTTGAATTAATCAAGGTTGCATTTGTTTGGGCCCTCCTATTCTTTTTTTTTTTTTTTTTTTTTTTAATCTCAGGATCTATTTCTTTTTTGAGTCTGGAAGTTGGTCTTTTTATTTTTGGTGGGGGGTTATGTTCTTAAAAATGCAAAAATATTAGTAGGTTAGCATTGTATGTTTAGTTTTTGGTTGAGGTAGTTTTGTTTAACCTGTTTAGCTCCTTGGGGTGTGTGTGTGTGTGTGTGTGTGTGTCTACCTTTACTAAAGGCTTTGTTAGAACAGGTAGTAGTACAGTTCACTTAAAGTGTTATAATAGTAAAGTGAAAGTATAGAAGCTACAATAGAAAGTATTTGAAATCTTAAGTAAAAATTATTTTTAAAAAAGAATACCAGGAATAAACTGTAGCCAGTTCAGATTGTCAGGGTTACTGATTCATCATGTTTATTTGTAACACTGTATTCTTTTATTTGAATCATCATTTGCTTTTAGCAATGATCTTGATTCTCATTCAGGTTTATTCTAATAAATTTTTTAAAAAATGATGGTTGAAAGTATGCTTTTGAATTAAAAGTGTCCATTGTAAATATTTTATAAGATAACCTATTAAAAATTAAGGGAGAATCCATTCTTTTCCACAAAATTATTTTTTATTACATGTAAAAAGAAAGAGGACAGTTTAACTTATTGATTGACTTTTCTTAGTTCTTTCTAAAATTACCCTGGTTCTCTGATGTTCAAGATTATATGGCTTTTTTTAAGATTAATATGTATTCTACTAATAGTCCAAATTATCCTAAGGTTATATTCATCTAGTTAAATAAACTACATCATTCTAACAAACCAAAAGAAAGAAAAGGCAAATAATACTGGAATATACTTGCTTAGAATCCTTTCATTTTGCAGTCCTGACCAGCCCAGGCTTTTTCCTGCATTTGAATACTAGATTTTGCTGGCCTAGCATGGAAACTATAAATAGAATCTTCAGTACATCAGACCAGTGATGTCACAGAGGCCTTGGAAATCTCTTCTCTCACCTGTAACTAAAGCACAACTCCTCCTGTTTCTACTGTTCTCATTCTATTACAGTAGCAGGATGTAAAAGAGACGTAAATGAGATGATTTATTGCTGCGGGTGGTGTTTAAAATCTGAATGTTTTAAATTTGATGGAGCAGTGAAGAATGGAGCAAGCTGTGGAGCTGCTCCAGCTAATCAAGGGTAGAAAGATATAACAGTGGTTTGTATTGGTTGGTGTGGCATAGTATGCAGTGATTTTGTTTATTGGCTGTATCTTGATTAGAGGGGTTCTTTTGATTTAGGTTCATATCTTTAAAAGTACCTGAGTTAATTTTTCTTAATTAAAAAAATGTAATAACTGACCACCTATCTCAAATAAATTTAAAGTACTCTGTTCATGTAACTATATTGTAATAGCTGCATTATGAAAAATATTCTTTGTTTTCTTTCAGTGTGAAAAATTCAAATTATTGTCTCCCATCATATACTGCTTATAAGAACTATGATTATTCAGAACCTGGCAGAAACAATGAACAGCCAGGCCTCTGTGGCCTAAGTAACTTGGGAAATACGTGTTTCATGAACTCAGCTATTCAGGTAGGTCTTTCCAAAGTGAAACTCCTGTGTTTCATGGAAAACAGCAATAAAAGAAGAGTAGACTTTTACATATCAAAACATAAGTATTATATATGTTTTGAAAGTTTCTGTTTTCGTGGAAGATTTAAGCATGTATATTTGATTCATTCTAGTGCTAGTAGAATATCATTATCATGTTCCTCAATTAGGTGGCATATAATTGATTACCACATGGTGGAAAATCAACTATCACTTCATGCAAAAATAGAATTTCAAACAGAAAACCTAGACTCTAAAAAAAAAGAAAAAACACCACATGAGATCTCTCCTTTACATATTCAGTAGAAGTTTCATGCTTTTTTTTGGACATTGGTGGGAATTTAGAGAATATCTTTTATGGTCACTGGTCCTCTAACTCTAAATAAATTTATTTTTAAATCTTTTTTTTTAACCTTAATGTGAGATTAAGATTTTTTTAATGAGAAAATTCTGTGAACCTCCTTTTGCATACATATTTTAACAAATCACTTTCCCTTAAAGATCTTTTAGTTTGGGGATATAATTGATCAACTACCCCTTTGTTCCCTTTTTCTCTCCATGGAGCTTCCCTTTTCTTCCTGGTCTGTCTATATCCTCTTCCAAGTTGTTAAATATTTATGTCTTTGATTGATTTTGAAGTAATAACAATAATCTATATATTGTTTAATATCTCCCTATTTATAAAATTAGAGCTGGTTATTTCATTTCCCTTTGACAAAATTCTGCATTTCGAAAAGCCCAAAATAATGATATACTATTTTTGATATTTCAATTTTAACCTTTTTTTTTCTTTTGGTCCTTTGTCTTGGGGTGTGTTTTTTGTTTTTGTTTTTTTGCAAATTCTGAAATTTTATTTTTAAATCTGTAATTTTCTGTTCTCTGTTCATATTTTAATAGTAAATCTATGCCCAAGTATCATTCTCCATAGGTATAAATTACATATAGAGTATGTTTTAATTAAGGACATTATTACACTTCTTTTTCACTATCTGAGAACAGTAGAGGACTCTTCACCACCCAAAATTCTAAATAAATCCTTTTGTACATTAGCATTAATCAGTTTATCTCCTAAATTAACCATTGCCTTTGCAGCATTCTTGGAAAATTAGAACTTAATTGTCATAATTCTCTAGACCGGGAATTGGCAATCTTTTAGAAATGCATAGGGGATATAAATGCTGAATTTCTGATTTCTTGGTTTAGAGTTGAGCCACTCAGGAAAAAGCCTTTCTGCTCAAGCAGATTCTGTGTAGGGTTAATAGACTCTTCCTTTAAATCCTCTTTGATGAGTAATATAAGTAATTACTTACATTTTAATGTGAATTTTTTTATTTAAAATTATTTTTCTAGGATTCTAGCATTAAATAAGCAATTTTTAAAAACATTTGCCTTTATTTTTCTGGGAGAGGAGAAAAGGAACGTCATCTGAGAAGAGCAAGCCAAAACATATTGTTATTCTGACAGCTATTTAGATAAAGTAAAGTGTGTGGGTACTAAGCTTCCAGAGATAGGACAGGCCAGACAGATTCTAATTTTATTTGCGCATCTGTTGGACTACTCTACCTGACCACTGAACCTCATCTTTAATACCATCTCTGGAAATGTTTTATATAAATGGTGGTTTCATCAGTACCAGAAAACCCTTTTCTTTGTGTCACCAGGTCATAATTTTTGGATAACTCCTATCCTTGCACTGCCAAAATTTGGTTCTACATACTCGATTAAAAGCTTGAGAGGTTTTTTTTGTTTTAGTGTAGAAAACCAATCTTGATGCTTTCTCATACGGATTAAGAAAACACTTTTAACAGTATAGCCATTAAAAAATTTGAGTCTGTCTGAATAGAACAAGAATTAATGTTCATGCTCATCATTCAGAGGAGGCTCTGGCTTTCATTCAAACTGAATTCCTTTGAAGGGATTATCACGTTCTAGTTTCCTATGCCTTTGATTTAGTCTGTAGTGTTTGTCTCCAGATGGTTAACTATAATTTCTCAAAAATTAGTATTAAAATTAAATCTTCTAATCACTTATGTTGGGCTAGATTTGGCATCTGTTGATCTTGTATATATTTAAGGTCTCAGAAACTTCTGTATGTTTAAGGTATCAGAAACGTCTATTAGTTTTTGCCTCACTTTAAAGCAATTTTATTACAATAAAGTGGTAGATCTAATGCTGACCCTCTCATATTATCGCCTTCACAGGTTTCATTTCAGTTGAAATTGTAGTCATGAGGGTGAGGTTTGTTAGGGTGATAGTTTGTTACTTTCTTGTAATAATTACAAAATAAGAAAAATTCTTGATGAAAACTTCAGGGACTTAAAAATTTTAAGCAGTAGATATTATTTCATGTCTGTGTCTTGGCTGGAAACTGTACGTTCTCTAAAATAATCTCCACAATCAGGTTGGGTAAGAGAAAAAGATTTTTTATTTTTGCTACTTTTGACTTTTAATCCAAATCTACAGTTAGAAAAGCTAGTACTAGTTTTATTTTCTTCAAGCTTCTGTGATTTTATTGATTTAGATGTTCACTCTCAAGCTGAAAACTCACCATTAAAGGGAATACAAAATGATGTTGGTAGCCTTTATCCCTGTTTCATGAACACTTAAATGTAAGTTGTTAGGTCCACAGATGAAAGGGGTAAAAGATAACTAATAGAGTAGATTTTTTAATGATTTTTTTAAGATACTCTTTCCTCAATTATCCCTTTTTTCCAAGTTTTCTTGTAACATCTATGAAGTTGAAGACAATTCATGAACTTGAGAAAATATTACAATATTTCTACTGATAATTTGAATTTGTAATTTCTTGTATTAATTCAATATTCCTAAAAAGCATAGACCTTTTAGTAGCTCAGGCAGTATAATTATTGTTATACTTAAAATAACATGAGTAGAAAGCATACCTATTTTTTCTATGTGAGAGTGGATTATGCTTATTAAGCCATCAGTAGCCTTGAGGTAATGAAATCTTTTGATTGCTTATGGTTAAAAACTAAGTGGCACCAATCTGAGTGTGAATTTAAGATTATTAGTGTTATTATTTAATTTAATTATATTGGTATTTAGGATTTTCTCTGATGTAATGGTATGACTGAGTATTAAATTTTTTGATGAGAATAGTACTACCATGTAGTTTTAATTTCTTAAGTTAACATTTATTGAATATCAAACATGAGAAACTTTTGGACATAGATTATACTATACTATCAAACATATGAGAAACTTTTGGACCTCATGAAGATTATAGTCTAGATAATTTGATTTTCACACTTTCTGTCTTTTAGTATGAAAATCTTATTTTTAATTATTACTCTGAAAAGTTTAATTCTATCCTCTATTTAAACAGATGTGGTTAAGTTGCTTTGGGTAAAGGGTGTGGAGTCCCCATCTGCTTTCTCTTACTTTTTTTCCTTAATGGCCCCAGAAGCATTTTCACGGGATTCTAGGACTCTAAGGAACAGTCTAAAAACTATATTATAGCAAGAAAACAGAAAAGAACACATTTAAAATTAATAATATAGATTAGGAGCACAGATTGTGGAGTTACACTGTCTGAATTGAAAATATGTCTCTCCTTTTTATTAGCTGTGTTGCCCTATTTACGTTATTCCCACAACTCATTTTTCTCATCAGATGGGGAAAATACTACTACCCGTATCTTAGGAATTTCATGGGGATTAAATGAGTTGAATATAAAACTTTTAGAATAGTGACTAGCACATCATAAATGAATAGACATTAGATTGATATTTTGTCTTTTTTCTTTTTTTCTTTCCATTCAAGGAGCTAAGCAGAGTAATGCTGGAAAAAGTCTACCTTCAATACCCCCCCCCCCGTATTTATTCCCCTTTCCTACAAATCTTATTCCACTTGTGTTGAACCTAGTGAATGAAGAAAGAATTAATTGTATTTTTAATTATTTTTCATTCAGTATTATTGTAATAATGGTATTTATCATCTGCTCCACATCTGAACTGTGTTAGTTTAACTCTCCCTATGCAAACCGATAGGCAAGGAATATAATAATGAAGAACTGTTTGTGCATATTCAGTCTTCAGAAAACTCAAAATTCTTGAGTTCAGGTTATCCCTGGCCTCAGCCTCCTCAGTAGTTATGACTGTAGGCATACACCACCATGTCCCAGTGGTACAAATAAATTAACAAAATAGTTTTCCAATGTCCTAAATCTTTGAGAGAATCTTTAGTTATAAAAGTTTACATTATTGTAGGTAAGTTTAATTAGCATCAGTTGAGTAGATTCAGGAGCACGCCAACCCTTGTCTTTTTCATTGTCAAGGCCTAGGAGGCTCATGATTGGCTTCCTGGAAGAAGCAACTCTTCAGATGGATTTGAAGCAGGAAAGTGATATGGTCTTTTCCACTGGAAAGCAGCATGGCGTAAGATGGTTGTTTTCAAACTCTTTACCTGAAGTAATAGGGCTCCTTAGTCTAGGAAGTCATTTAAAAAAATGATAATAATCAAGGATCTGTTCTGTCATATAGTGTAAAATCAGTTGGGATTCCAAGCATTTTTAAAGTCAACTTTTTTTATTATTATCTGTTGGATTAGGAAAAAACCTATTCATTAAATTCAGAAGAACATTAAATAGAAAGCTTAAAGTTTATTTTTCAAATAAACAGAATGAGTAATACTACACAGAAACAACTTTTTCTTAAGAAACTAAAATACTATTATATCGTAAAACTGTGGAAAAGGTATTCCTGAAACTATTATTTTTGTATTGTAGTACTTTATAGCTTTGCATATGATTAAGTATAATGCTGTTCTGCTCTCACCATGAGACATTCTTTTTGCATTAATTGGAACACCAATTCTTAGAAGCCCAGTTTTAACATGAAGCTTTCTAATTTTGTTCATATTAACCAAATTTATAGTTATATAAATGAAATGGTTCTCATCAAAAAAAGAATCATTTAACCCCGAGAAAAAAGAATTTTAAAAAACAGTTTAGGATCTTGAGGAAATGACTTCTAATAAATTGAGAATATAGCTAAAAATTCAAATACTTCTTCCTAGGGCAGATTTTTAAAAAATTATAAATGGCATACAATATTAAATTAGTTTCATGTGTACTACATAATGATTTGATATTTTTATACGTTGCAAAATAATGTGTCACCATGCAAAGTTATTACAGAATTATTAACTATATTCCCTATACTGTACTTCACATATCTAATCCAGGAAATTAAACTCAATTATTTGAGTTCTTCCATATTGTGTGCCAGAAATTACATGGTACTATCATCAAAAATATGTTTAATCTTCTATCAAATGGCAACTCACTTCGGCCTTCTTTTCCATTTTGATGAAAGAAATGAAAATGACCTTACTTGTATTAGAACCATTCACTTTCTCAACACAGATACCAGTGTTTTTACTTTTCCCTTTGTTTGAACTAGGGTAAGAGAGAAGTATCCCCTTCTTTCAGAAAGAGAAAGGGACGGGGGTGGGGAAGTGGCATGCCCGCGTGGCTCAGTTAAGTGACTGACTCTTGATTTCAGCTCAGGTCATGATGTCATGGTTCCTGAGTTTGAGCTCCCACTGTTAGCGCAGAGCCTGCTTGGGATTCTCTCTCTCTGCCCCTTCCCTGTTTGCACATTCTCTCTCTCTCAAAATAAGTAAACTTAAAAAAAAAGAAGAAGAAAGAGAAGCGGGTAGGAAAGGAAAACCTGATTTGTCAGGCATATTATTTTGGGGAAGAGTATATATAGCTTTGTTCTGTAAGAATATAGTTTTCATGACTGGGGGAGAAACGGTATCTCTAAAAGAATGACTTGTACCTGTGTAACTTGGCTCACAGTGATTTTTTTTTTTTTGTCATGAAAACATGCCTTTTAAAATAAATTTTATTTATATTTTTAAATTTATATCCAAGTTAGCATATAGTGTAACAATGATTTCAGGAGTAGATTCTTTTTAAAAAAAAATGCCTTTCTTAAAATCATATATTGAAGGGATGAAACTTATTTGTCTGCTCTTCCATTTTCTGAATGAATATACAAATTTCTCTAGGATTAATGCTTCCACTTCTGAATTAATATAGATTTAAATGTTTTATCTGCCCCTAATTCTGTAATAGAAAATGACATTAAATATAGATTGTGGAGAAATAGAGGGATGATTTCAAGGAGTCGTAAATAATTACACCTGATTCTAATACAGAATTGTTTCTACATTACTCTGGCTATAAAAAGATCAACACCAATTTACATATACTCACTAGGCAAGATTACTTATAGTGATCACACCCTTTAATAGTGGTTAATATAATCAGACTGAAATATCTTGTATTGATTTTTTGTAATAACTTTTTTAAAATTTTTAAGTAATCTCTACACCCAACGTGGGACTCGAATTTACAATCCCAGTATCAAGATTCACATGCTCCATGGACTGAGCCAGCCAGGTGCCCTTCTTGTAATGATTTTAATAATTGTTGTAAGGATATTTATCTGGGAGGGTGCCTGGGTGGCTCAGTCGTTTAAGCATCCAGCTCTTGATTTCGGCTCAGGTCAGCTCATGGTTCATGAGATCAAGCCCCTGTGCCAGGCTTTGCCCTGCTTGGGATTCTCCTCTCCTCTCTCTGCCCCTCATCTGATTGTGCTTGTGCTCTCTTTCCCTCAAAATAAATAAATTTTTTAAAGAAAATATGGTATTTATGGGGTGCCTGGGTGGCTCAGTCGGTTGAGCGTCCAACTCTCTCATCATGACCTATGTCAGGCTTCATGCTGACAGCACGGAGCCTGCTTGAGATTCATTCATTCATATTCTCTCTCTCCCTCCCTCCCCCCCCTCTCCCCCTCTCTCTCTCTCTCTCCCCCCCCGCCCCTCTTCTGCTCCCTCTCTCTCTCTCAAAAACAAACATTTTCTAAAATAGGATATTTTTTTGTAATTAAGGGAAAATGTAAGAAATGTCAATCTGTAATTTATAACCATAACTATAAATTTGCTCCCCTCTAAAAAAAAGGGGGGGAAGTGGTTCCAGATTTACTTTTATCACCTAAAAATCAAACAGTTCATTTTCTTGATGTCAAAATGTTTTCTAAGATCTGTTTCCTCTATTAAACATACACTAATATTATTCAGTACTTTATAATTGGAAGATTCTAAAGTGTGTCAGGCTTACAGTCTAAATTATAAATTGCTATTACTGAAGTGTCACTAGAAAATGTAGAATATTGGACTGATAGAGCCTTAAAAAAAAGAAAGGCCCACTAAATCCCTCTTAAGGGCTTGTTTTGTTGTCTTTTGTCTATTTGTTTTAATGTATATATTTAAATTCTGTTCAACTGAGGCTGTGCTGTCTTTATTACTAAAATATCCCTAATCTATTTGACTTTTTTTCCTTTTAATGTCATTTATCTTAAAGTCACCTTTCTATTTTAGTTTGTGAGTAGAAATAGTTTGTGATTATGCTTATTGCTCAAGAACCACTTCATTAGTCAGTCACTTTGCAAATAATTGCCTAGTTCCATATTCCTTTAGTAGTATTTTTATGGAAGCCAGTTGCTAAGTAGTATTAATCAGTTTTTTAACAGTGATTTGTAAACTATGCTCTACAGGGCAGGGAGAGGGTCAGTGAGTGGTTACTGAAAACCATTGCTTAATTAATAATAATATTTGAAATAAATTACTTATTCCCCTAAACTCATATTAAAAATTAACAGCCCAGTGAAGAACCTGCAGCCTCTGAGAACAGTGCCCTTCCTTACAGAATGCAGGTTTTTTATATCATTTTCACCTTCTTAATTTCCTCTTCACAGGGGCCTGTCAGGGCATAAGGTATCCTTATTTCACTGATGAGAAAATTGAGGCAAGGAAAGTTTAAGTGATTTGTCATTCACTAGAACAAGTTAATAAATGAGTTAAAACTGGATTGTTACTCCATACATTCTGAGATAATGTATCTGTCAAAATTATAATCAACTTATAAGAAATACATAAAAGTATTTTATTGTGGTCAGATATACATAACATAAAATTTACTATTGTAATCATTTTTAAGTGTACAGTTCACTGGCAGTTAAGTATACATACTGTACAGCCATTAAAAATGTTTTTATATCTTTGCCAAATATATGACCCCCTTAATACAAGATGGTCCCCCAAAGTAGTGTTAACTGCCATACAGATCAAAACAGTTTCGTAGGAGATTTTATACACATTTGAACACTCATTTGATAGAGTGTTCAAAACATTTTAAGAACTCCTTTTGGAATTGCTTTCCTTTTTCTTAATATCACTGATAATTCTTTTCTTTGATATTGAAGTTGGTTTTCAAAAACCTGAAGTCATTCAGAGCATTATCTTCAGATTGTAGGTGATCAAGCTGGGTAATTGTTTTTAATCAAATACACTTATGAAATCATTCATTCATTTAGTCAGCACATACTTATTGAGGGCCTACAAAGTTCCTTTCATAGGCACTAATTATAACATTGTGAACAAAACTGTATTTGTTTCCATGGAGCATAGTCTAGTAGAGAAGATAAACATTAAATAAATCATGAATTATGATAAGCGTCATGAAGAAAAAAAATGGGGTGCTATGAGTAAATAACAGGAACTTTGAGACTACCTACTTTTTCCTGGGTGTCATACTGTCTATGAGTAACATTTGAGTTATGACCAAAGAATAGGTATGAATTAGGCAGGTGAGAGTGGAAGTTAGATGGAGCAACAACATGTGCAAAGCCTCTAAGACAGGCAAGTTTGAGGAACCAAAAGGTGAGTAACCTGTGGAATAATATTTGAAGGGAGTGGTATAAAATGAGTCTGAAGAAGAAGGCAAAGCCAGATTATGTAGGGGGAATTTGGATTTTAATGTATTATGAAAGCGTTAAAGATTCTAGGCTATCATAATTTCATCTGATTTCTTGCAGTTCTCTGATTTCTCTGCTTACATTCTTAACGCTTATGGGCTGTTCTCAAAAGTGCAGCCAAAGCTATCCTGTTCAAACCTAAGGCATTTCCATTACTCCTTGTCTGTAATACTAATTGCTTTCTTATTTCACTCAAACAAGGTGAAGTTCTTAAAACAGAATAGATATAAGGACCTGTATGATCTGCCCCCATGCTATCATATTTCCTTTCGCTTCCCTTCATGTTCCCTTCTCTCCATCCTTATTAGCCCCAGCCTTGTGATGCCAAGAATGTTCATGCCTCAGAATCTCTGAACTTACGATTTCCTAGGCCTGGAATTTCTTCCTCCAGATACTTCTATCCTTGTTCTCTCTTCCTTAGGTCTCTATTATCAGTCAAAACCTTTCCCACTCACTTTATATGCAGTAGCAACCACCTTCTCCACATTCCATGCATCAGGCATGACCACTTCATATGCTGTTTACATATTTGGGTTTTTTGTGTGTCTGCCTTTGCCTACTCCACACACACACGGATGCATGCTCACACACACTCCCATGAGCTGAGGGCCTTTGTTTTAGTCACTGCTATAGCCCCAAATATCTGTCTGCCTCTTCCCACCTCTCTCTCACACACATCCTCCATGAGCATAGGGGCTTTGTTTCAGTCACTGCTCTACTTCTGTTACCTAGAACAATGTTTGACATGTAGAAGCAACTCATTAATGAAAAGTGACAAAAGTCACATTTGTCTCTAGGTACTGGCTTGAGCATCATAGTTATAACCATTTAATGAAATTGGAGTGATGGGAGGAGGGGCACAATAGCAGGAGTATATTTCAGGTAGGAAGAAGAATATGAGTTAATTTTTTTTTAGACATATTCAGTTTGTTACACCCATGAAACATCCCAAGTTAGATACATTATAGGCAGATGGATATTGTAATATGGAATACAGACCAGAGGCTTAGGTTAGCAATGGAAATATGGCTGCTTATAGGTGATATTTAACATCAGGTATGGTTGCATCTAAATGAGGACATCTGTGAAAAAGAGATCCCAAGACTAAGCCTTAAAATGCAACATTTGAGAGGAGTAAAGACACTGCTATTGCAACAGGAGAAAAGAAGATTGTTTGCAAGTAGTTTCTAGATTTTGTGATGACTTCCATTATCCTAAAAATATGAGACCAGATTATTTGCTAAGAATGAAAGAGTAAGATTGCTTTGCAGTATTGAGATCTCATTTGAGGCTGGAGATCATCAATTTAGAATGTTGTAGGGTTATTCACTTAAAATTTTCTCTAGCAGTGTTTAGCTACCTGGTGCATATAATAGATGACTGGGTTTATATAGTAAGTAGTTGGGTTTATCTAGGGTTGGAGAGACAAAGGGGCAAAGGAATTAAGAGTAACTAAACTAGTTGTCTTGTTTTTAGTGGGGTAATTTATTTAGCTCATCCAACAAACATCCATTGAGTCTCTACTGTGTGCCAAGCAGTGTTCTGGCCATTAGTAACAGAGTTGAAAAAGAATGTGCCTATGCTCGTAGTTCATGGTGTAGTGAATGAAATAGACATATATAAATAAATAAGATACAGTATATAATATGATAGAAAGCATGATCAGTCAAATGTTACAGAAGCAAAGAAAAAAGAGCCCTTGGGAAATAAGTGAGGTTAACCAAGGAGGTGACTTTTGAGTCAGGCCTTGATTTTGTTTGGTAGAGTACATTATTCATAATGACTTTTGTTTTATTCATCTGGTCTAAAAATAGCAGTGAATTACCAAAGGTACAAATACAGTATTATAGCTCATGCTTGTTCCCATAATTTTCCACCACAAAAACCCCTACATTAGAAATCTATTTTACCATACCATGAGGCACCTGAGTAACTCAGTCGGTTAAGTGTTCAGCTTCAGCTCAGGTCAGGATCTCACAGTTTGTGGGTTTGAGCCCGGCATCAGGCTCTGTGCTAACAGCTCAGAGCCTGGAGCCTGCTTCAGATTCTGTATCTCCCTCTTTCTTTCTGTCTTTGCCCCTCTCCTGCTCGCACTCTGTCTCTCAAAAAATAAACATTTAAAAAAATATATAGAAAAAACAAAGAAATCTATTTTACCATACCAAAAAAAACACATTGATTATACACGCATTAAACACATTGGCACCCCTGTATGCTAGATATTAATGTTTTTTCATATGTGTGCCAGCTCTAAAGAAGAGTACCTAAAGTATTTTGAGCAATGACAATATCCAAAGAACATTCAGCCTTCTAAACTAATTACATCAAAGATGATGTTCATTTGAACTTGAAGCGTTTACCAGAAAATCACTCTGCTTTATAACCATGTCGTATATAATTAAAAATTAAAAGTCTGTCTCTGGCTTTCATTTAGAGAGATGTTGCTTTGAAAATAAACTGAATCATCGACATACATACACTAATCTACATGTATGCATATATTCATTATGTATGTATGAATATATATGTATATGAATATATATCTATATATTTTTACAGGTTTGGTATATAATTGAAGTATTATGAATGATTCTTTGGTAATTTTCTAGGACCTTTCTAATTATTCCATATTTTGACAGGAAAACGTTTTCAATAACTGTTTTTAAAAGAAATTATAAATTTTTAACCAAAATGTTACTAATTGTTTATAAGGAAGTTATTAATAGTAAAATGTAACATTTTAAGATTCCTCTTATGCTCGTGGTACTATACCTGAGGGGTCTCTGTCATCATGATTATACCACCGTCTTCCTGGGACCTCTGCTATCTTCCCTGAGACTTGTTCCATTAATCATCATCTTTGTTATGTACCTTTTACCTCACATTTTCATTGTGTTCGTTTCAGCATACATACATCATCAAGTCTTTTTTTTTTTTTTTAATCTAAGTGAGGAGTGAAGAGGACTCTTAACCTTGAAAATTGAAAATAATGGTCTGTCCTTTCTCCCCACTTTCTCATCTCCCATTCAGTAGTCCTCTGCAGCATAGCATAGTAGTTACAAGAATAGGTTTTGGAACCTGTTTGGATTCAAAGCCCAGTTCTACCACTTGGTTGTGTGATCTTGAATAAGCAACTTCTTGGTTTCTTCATCTCTTAAATGAAGATAAATTGTTTAACAGGTGCTTGGTACCGAGTAAACAATATGCATTTATCAACTACTGTTACATCATCACTGTGATCCCAAAGACATTACTTTTGATAAAGTCATTCTTGACCTGTTTGCAGGGTTGTTTACAGCCTCTTTACCTTTGAGATGTTGACATCTACTTTAACTGGCAAATCCCAAATCTGTCTCCACTGTAATTCTCCCTCCTGAGTTTTCTTTTAGTTTGTAACAATTAGATGGACATTTCTGCCTAGATGGTATTACACTTCAACTAAATTTGGCTACTAACACCAAACACTGTCCCAAGAAACCTGATCCTTTTACCTCATACTCCTTTAATTGCAACTATCCACCCCTAATCCAAGTCAAAAACTTGAGACTTAACCCAAATCCTGTTCATTCCACTACCTCTTAATGTCACTTCCATCCATCTTCTCTTCTACTCTCAGTACACTATTTGAGTACTTGAGCATCTTTTATGTGACCTATTGAAATATATCTCTAACTCCTATCTTTATTCCTTTGTTTATCCTCTTCTACTCCATTTAGTGCATTGTTTCCAGAGTCATTGTTTTAAAATGCAAATATAATGATTTATCTCTTTGCTTAAAATTGCTTCCCATCACCTAAAGGATAAAACCCAAATGGGGCTTTTCCTGCCTCCTTAGCCAAAACTGAAGGTTCTTGGAATTTGTTAAGTTTCAAACTTGTTTGTATATACGCTTTCCTTTTCCCTAGTTGCCTTTCCCACACCTCTACCTCTCCCCTCTTCCCTCTCTTTCTTCTGGACAAATACCTATTACACAGTGAGAATCATGAAAGTAGAGACTGTCTTTGGTTTTCTTTTATATCCCCAATGTTTAGCATATTGCCAGATAATGATAGATTAGAACAGTATTTCTCAGTCTGTCTATGGATGAGACAGCATGGTTGACGATAAAATAAGCATAGAAATTAAGTATAAGTGATCTAACATTTTTCTAGCAATTTGTCAGGGTATTTTATACCTATTAAATCTCATAAGAGAAAATGAGGCTTTGTTTTTTTGTATGTCATTTTTTATTTCATTTTTCTAGTGGTTCATTTTTGTTGTATTTTATAAAAGTAGCAGTCTATGATGACTTGGAAATTTAAAAAAAATTAGTTCTTTCACATAAACAGTTACTGCATTAGAAAATTTACCAGAGATGTTTAGAACCTCACCCGTACCAGATTACTGAGCTTTCTGAAGCTGTCTGAACTCCAAAAGAGCACATTAATTTTAAAAAGAATTATAGCACATAATATATATATTTACTTCTTGTAACTAAGTAAGTCAGAAACCTACCTCTATATAAAGTCCAAGAAATAATACAGCTTTAGGTTCCCCCAGGGTAACGAATCTGGTAGCACTTGTGTTGGGCTGCCACGTTATTCACAGCCTGGCAAAGCAACCCCCAGTCCTGCGCAAATAGTTTATTGAATGATTTCACAGTGAATGATAGGAAAAAATCCTTTTGGAACATTATTTTTGTACTTCTAGAGACTCTTGAAATAATAATCTTCTGTTCCTAATATCTGTTGAGTGATGATTTAGATAAATTTAAAGTTCTTTTTGATTCTGAAAATAATCAGAAACCTTTCATAGTCCATGCTATTTATTACATGTTCTTTAAACTTCTTTTTCAACTCAGCTGAAGTATTTCTTGTCATTTTGGGGCCTAGTGTAATGAAATAACGGAAGAGAAGTACATGACTTGGTAGTTTCCCTTAAAGGATGTAAAACTGCAGTTAAACTTCTTAAAAATGTTCTGCTGTCCTTTTATGTATGCTTCCACAGGAGAACTAAGAGATCAGTGAGTCACAAATTTGTGATATTTATTCAAAAGTGTTCCTTTACTAAATATTATGTGCAAAGTACTGAACCACACACACAATTATGAAGAACCATTGTTTTTTCTTAAATCCTTGATCTTGCTTGCCTAAAATAGTGGCATTCATTTCATTGTGAGCCAGTTTTGAATTATTAACAGGATAGAGCAGATACAATACTAAATATTAAAATCGAATTGATATGCTTTAGTTTTTAAAAATAAATATAATTTACACTAAACTTTATTGATGTTAGAACCATTTGATTTTAGCTTGTGTCCTATAAACAATAGTAAACATAAAATCACTCATTAAATAGCCTCTTCCCAAAAAAAGTTTTTTAGACAATTGCTGCTATAGTCTAGTAGTTTGAAAACCTCACTTAAATGCATCTGCCTGAAACTTGCAGTATTTTGTTAATATAATCACCACAGCAGCTTTCAAATTTACTTACAGTGCAAGTAGATCTTCTATCTAATTTCTTCTTGTAGCTTTTAATGTGAAAATTAATGGTCTTTACATAATCATAGCTTTTTTAACATTGAAATCTCTAGTCATAAGATTTACTCACTGCCAGTAACAGGGTAGTCTTTTTGACAAACTTAGGATCCTCCTTCCTCAATTTTATAGATGAGAGAGAGAAAAAAGCATTGCTATTTCTTTGTTAGCCCACAAAATGTTTCCCATTAGTTTTCCTATTTCCCAAAACTTTCATAATAATTCTTCATTGAATTTAAGTAGTGTATGAAGAAGAAATTTCGTAGAATTTGAAGGAAAGGATGACACCAGGAACTTTAAGTGAAATTTAGTTTAATGTCTTAAGCATAGTGCCCAGATTAATGACGTGTTAAAATGTTAGAACATTATCTTTGTCCAATTCAAAAACGCAGCCTTTGAAACTATATTATGTAAAATTCCAATATTTTAAGTTGAGTGCATGTCAGCTCTCTCCTCTGACTAGTTGGAAGAGGAAAAAACAGTTAAAAGTTTTTTTCTTAAATAAATGAATTAACTCTGTTCCCACTTATATTTTACTTACTTAAATTTGTTTTTTAAAGAAAGTTTGAAGAAAGATTGGTGATGAAAAGCAAAACAGAATGATTGTATTTGCTTTCCCGAAATATGTGGAGAAGGTTCAGAATTGATCTCTGAAATGTAATGAGATTTGCGTTTCCTAGGGGAAAAAGTAACAAAGAATAAAGTACCAGGTGTCTTAAAAATACCTCAGTTTTAAAATTTACGTGATGAAGGGGCAGGCTTATATTTATAGTTCTTCATTGTAAATATCTACATCATACTTTCCTTTCTCATCCACTATTTCATTACAGAACTAGAGCCAATATCCCAGTATTAACAGAATGCTTCAGAATTATACAGTACCTTTTTAAAATGTCTATTCTGTTGTCATGACAAAGTGAAAAACTATAGCATGGCAAATCTGAAAATTTTTTATCCATCTAATATTAAAATCCAGGGAAAATAATATTGGGTTATTCTAAGGTCACTTCAGGTTTTATTTTTTAAATTGTAAGAAAATAAAATGGTTTCCTCATTTTAGATTGGGTTTTTATTTTTAGTATTGGTTAGTTTGAAGGTGTAGCTACTTTTTTTTTTTTAAAGGGTTGTGAGTGGCATTACATTTTGATCAGTTACAGAATGAGTTACACAACTCAGAGCTTTAGGTAATCAAAAATTAAGTTTGTTTTCTTTCCTGTTCTAGTTACCGGTTTTCTAAAATAGTGAGCATACATGATCACTTGAAAATTGGGCTTCTGGAGCACCTGAACAGAAAGGGAGTGGTTCATATTCAGCATTACAAAAGACAACTTTCTCTTTTTGAAGGGGATTACTTTGGCTATTTTCCAGGTACTGGGGAAATTCCAGATTCATTACAAGTTATTGGGATGGCTATTAATTATTCATTTCCTAAAATATGTTGATTACAGACATGAGATTTGGTTATATATTAGAACTTTATTTCACGTCATCAATTACAAAGTGATGTAGATGTTTATAGTGAAATACAAAGTTGAGACTCTTACATGAGTCATTTATTTTTTTCAGAGAACTCTAGAAACATCAGTCTTATTGATCAGAACATATTTAATGGAAGAACTTTTTGAAAATAATGTAAGAGCAATAGGATTTGTGCATGTGTGTATAAAGAAAAGTTATGTACAGAGCACTGTAGCCTTTCCAACTAACTAAATAATAAAAGAAAATCATAACTTCACATAATATTCCAATTTTAGATGTATGGAAATTTATAACCAGAGAGTTTTTCATAGAGAATTATTTTATTAAGTAGTTGAATGGTATATGCATTCTTTTTAAAAATAGCTCTTTATGGTGTCAGTGGTCAAAGTTCTATATACATTGAACCATATAGCAGAATGTCCACTGGTTGAGACATTTGATTATTTAGAAGAACTCTCTCAGAATTTTTATATATCATTCTAGGTTGAAGATTTAGGGAAGAGTCTTTATAAAGATAGACTTCCAAATATTTTTCCTTCACATATCTTTTACTTATATGGGTTTATCCTGATAGCTTGGGACATTTTGTTTGTTTGTTTGTTTCATTAGAAAAGCCTACCTAGGCATTATTTGGACTTTTGTTTTTGAACTTATAAAATTTTTAGATAGGTTATAGTTATATACCAGGGTGCAATTCAGATTTCTTTAGTGTTTTCCTACTGTTCTCAGTTTCTCTAAGGACAGCTTCTAGTCTTTGTCATACAAGTGTTCATTCATTCAACACACCTTTATTAAGGTATGTGTTAGGCATTGTGCTATAGACCCTGAGGTACAAAGGTTCTCCCAAAACATGGAGGCTGCTCTCAAAACAAGTGCAGTATAACTGAGTTCAAGGTATAGAGTTAGCTCAGAAGAAGGAATATTATTAGTTCTTCTGATATTGAGGTGCTGAGCAAGATAAAATGTTCGTTAGAGATACTGACATGAGTGTTAAAGAACAGGAATGTCTTACAGGGGAAGAATATTCTAAGAAAGGGAGGGAGGAGTACATGCTAAGGTTCAATCTTAATACATTAAACTAAGGACTAATATGTCTTAAGACTCTTAATTCAAATTTACATTCAAGAATACTCTTATTTCTTGGAGTTTCCACTTTAAATGCATCTGTAAGCACAGGTAGAGAACCACAGAGCCACTTTGAGCAACAGATACTTAGTCATGTCTGCTCACAAAATGATTGGCTTGCACATACCCAGGCATTCTCATTCCTCATGGATAAACAATTTTTCATACCAGCTTATGTTCTGATCTTCCAGTTAACCAACTGGTTGTTTTATCACAAAGGCTAATTTAAATTAATGAATGCCGAAACTCCTAACATCTACTAAATGTGAAATTTAGTTTTTTAACTAAAGCATTTTTGCGTGTTTATTACTGTAAGTTTTTAATCTCATTTACATTAAGAATTGAAACTACTGGTACAGAATCCTTTTCTTCATTCTGATTATTGCTTTATTTTTAACATTGTATTTGATAAAATTCTACCAATTGTAGGAACAACTATAGGCACCATTCTGATATAAACAAAATGTGGCTTAAGATCTGTGTTTTATTATGAGTCACATTACCTCATGTTTGAACTTCAGTTTTTTGGGTGATGAGTTGTAAGAGGTAGTTCCCCTTGAAATACTGAAGTGTTGATATCTGTCAGTGTCAGGCAGTTGAAATCTGAATTAACAAAGGTGAAGCTCAAAATGGCATGTGACTGGTAGAATATCACAAAACTCATAAGTAGCCACAAAAATAAAAGACTAATACTGTCCCTTTTGTTTTTATGATAGATTTATATCTGTATTCTCAGATTTTGCCAGGAAAAACCATTTATGTTAGGAAAGGATGAGTTTCTTCTGTTTTGCAATTCAAGAATCATTGAGAGTGAGAAATATATCCACATAGGTGCACAACACGTGTTGTGTGATTTCAGGTCCATATTATGTCACTCAATAAAGTATCCTACAGGTCGAAAGGAAATTCCCTATGTTATATATGTCTTAAGAAAGGAATTGTTTTGGGATGGTCCCAATCAGATAGAAAAGTGGTATTTGTTAGAGCAGAGGAATCTTTGAGAGAGATGCTTTAGAACTATGGTTATGGTTGTTTTTATTATTGAACTAACCAAAATCCTTAATTCTTTAAAACACTGTATTTAATGGCAACTAGTCCAAATGTCCAGTTTTCTTGTATTTGTCAGAGATGTTCATGCTTCTAAGATAGCTCATGTTAAAAGATAGAATGAGTTGTATAAATTATAACTCAAACTGCAGTATGACCAACATTAAGAAACTACCTTCTTTCTTCTGCCACAGTGATGGCATTCAATACTGATAACACTTGAGGCATGGAAATACTTCAGTTGTTTGACCTGTACTCTAATTATACTTGAAGTTTATACCAAAAATTATGGGAGTTTTTAGTATTTTAAGTGGTCTATATACTAATTCAAGAATATAATGATTCCCAGAATAATGTTAGTTTCAAGGTGAGGGAGAAAAGTATTATATTTGCAATATGAGAAAGAAAAGTCTGACATCAGTTTCAGTTTTGAAACTATTATGATATGTGCATTAGTAGAACATGTAAACTGTCTCTTGAATTTCTGTATTTATGTATGTTTGTATAAATTTTTAGAAAAATGCAGCTTGTAAGTTTCTTAACACATTATGTTCTGGTGTACACCTGAAACTAATGTAATATTGTGTACTAACTAAACTTAAATTTTTTAAAAATTATGTTTAATAATGCTTCTTTAAATTTAAATATAAGGGTTATCTCAAAATATATTGGTTATGATATCTTGATAAGTAATATAAGCACTTATTAAAACTGTGTTTTGTTGTTATTTGTTAATGTTGAATTATAGTCAACTTCAAAGTGGCATGTGTCACTTTGAAAATAATCATTGGTCTCTGTGTCAAGGACTTTAAAAAAAATCGAAGCAGAGACCCACTACAAAGTAAATAGCGGATTGAATGAAAGTTAAAAGGATGGGAAAGTTTTTTGGTGTTTGTTTGTTTCTGTTTATTTATTTTAAATAATCTCTACCATGGGGCTCAAGCTCATAACCCTGAGATCAAGAGTCACACAGAAGCATGGGAAAGTTTTTAATAGATGCTGTCCTTCTTTTGGTTTAATATTCAGGTAGAAGTGCTTGATGAAATTTTTGAGATTATTTATTACCAGCTAATATATTTTTGCCTCCCTAAGTAATAATTCATTGAAGAAAAATTTAAGTACTCTATGCCAAACATTGAAGGAAAAGATTTAAAAAGCCAAAAGGATAAACACATTTGTATATATAGGCAAAAACATGTTCTATTAAGCATGCACTTATTGTACACATACTGAGTGCTAGAGATATACATATAAATGATATTATGGTTCCTGCTCTCATGAAGGTCTCAGTCCTTTTGTCAAGACAGATAAACTAAAAATTAAAGTTACAGTATATTAGAAAATAAGTGATGTAGTATAAGTGAGCATTATGCAATATGGAAACATAGAAGGAAACACTATAAGGAAATCTAGGAATACTTCCCAGACAGGATACCTGAATCTTGATAGTTTAGTAGAAGTTAATAGAATAAAGAAGGTGTATTTCACATAGATGGAATGATGTTGCAAGTTTATAGAGTGAGAGAATACATGGAGGTCAAGGAACCACAAGTAATCAAATGAGGCTAGGATAGAGTCCTAATACCTAATAGGTATTAGCAAGACATGAGACTACATAGGTGGGCAAAAGACAGACTCTTCTAAAAAATTGAGATTCCAATCTGAAAATGCCATTATTTTTAGCATGAAGTGACATAATTATATATAAATTTTAGAAAAATCACTCCAGATGCTACTGGAAAGCTACAGAATTTTAAATTATATTTGGAAGTTCTTTGCAAAATAAGGTTACATACAATTATACAATTATACAATTGTATACAATTATACAATTAGGTGAAAACAAAGTTCAAAATTTATTCATGTTTGTACAACTTGATTCTTAGTTTGGTAAAACTATAAGTTCTTTGTATAATTGTGTTACAGAGAGTAGTGGAATATCATATTCTCAGTATAATCCTAAACTGATCAAATACAAGGATTTGAAAACTAATTGATAATTGTTGAACTCCCCTTTGCCTCATTGACTATATAATGTTGATCCTGTTTGTATTAAATCAGGTGATTCTACCAAGGTGTGGCATTTAGTGTAGCCGTGGTGTATTCTGGATTGCCTGTCCTTACCTCTAGTGCTGGGTTTATAATTAAAAGAACATGTAATGCAGAAGGAAAAGAGGATGCATCTCAAAAGCTGTGAAAGATTATGAGAGGTTGACATATAAAAGGAGTTCAGAAGTTGGAAAGTATCCTTTCCTGAATTGCCTTCTATACTGTAATCTGCCTTTATCTTCCTTTTGCTCATATAAAATTTGATACTGCTGAAAATGGCTTGTAAATGACACTAAGGTCTATATAGTCCATTCCAAGCATTTTTAATTGCTTTCATTGCCTAAGAATTAATTATATAATAACAAATTCCATGATACTATAAACAATCTCCCTTTTGCCTTGTTATAGAGACCAGAGTTCTAATTAGGGCAGTATTATTTTTATTACATTGAAAATACCAAAATACATGTTATGGTTACTTGAGTAAACATAAATTCGTAATTGAAACCACAAAATAGAACATCATAATTTATTTCAAAATAACGAATATGCTTAATTTTGAAGTTTTAGCCATACAGTATGTGGTATATAGACATAGTTCATGGCCTGCCAGTTATTGGCATGAACCCAGCAGGTTGAACTTTTCATAGCTACCAAGACTGTTTAATCCCATACTATTAATCCAAATGAGTGGTAAGCAAGCTCTGAAAAACTTTGACTCCCAAGACAAAGGTCTTCCTGCAGCAAAGAAAAAAGTGATCTATATGACCATATGTCTGTCAGTCATTACATATTCCATTTAATGACTCTAGACATCTAACTGATAAAGTAATATTGGGTTCTTAATAAAGTCAAATTTTATGGTATTCTCGGCTTAAAATTATTCTATCTTGAGATATAATATTGTGGAAAAACTGTACTCTTGGCATCTCTTTTATTTTAAATCCTGAATTATTTAATTCTATATAAAAAAGAGATGGAGAATTAACTTATTCATGGTTTTAATCTTTCCAAAAAGGAAAATTGAGTTGTTATGATACTGAAGAACTGAAGGAAGTAAGAACACACTTAGCCAGAGTTTACATAACAAAAGTTGGTTTCTTCAGGCTTAGCAAATCTGTGCTGTCCCTTCTAAAATTGGTTGACCAAATGGAAAATGTAAAGGCTGCTCTTTCATGATAAGGAATTGACAATGGAAGCAATAAATACCTCTTTAAAGTTAATTTCTTGCTTGCACTCTATCTCAGTTTTTACCTACTCAGGCTAATTTGCAGGTGCCTGGGATGAGTAGACAAACCATAATTTCTACCAATCAAGTAAAAGAAGGAAAGAAAACTCTGAGCTTCTCTCCCAGTTAACAGGTAGTTTGCTGTGGTTAAAATTAATGCAGATTTTACAGCAACAAATATTAGCATTTTCATTTATTATAAGTAATTGATTTGAAATTTGGGAAATGAATAGTTGAGTGCATCATTTGAGTGTTTATTTGGCCAGTTATTTATTAGTTCATGAGACCATCATTTAAATTTTTCTCTATATATTATAGCAAGTCCTTTTGTTTTCTCTCGTCATTTTACATGTTTAATGTGTGCTTACTTTTACTTGAAAATGTGTTTTATTCTTTGCAGTGTTTGAGCAACACCCCTCCACTTACTGAATATTTCCTCAATGATAAGTATCAAGAAGAACTCAATTTTGACAATCCCTTAGGAATGAGAGGTGAAATAGCTAAATCTTATGCTGAATTGATCAAGCAAATGTGGTCTGGAAAATTTAGCTATGTCACGCCAAGAGCCTTTAAGGTTAGTATAGTAAATACATTTAAAAAAAATTTTTTTAATGTTTTATTTATTTTTGATACAGAGACAGAGCATGAGAGGGGGAGGGGCAGAGAGAGAGGGAGACACAGAATCTGAAGCAGGCTCCAGGCTCTGAGCTGTCAGCACAGAGCCCGACGCGGGGCTCGAACCCAAGAACCGTGAGATCATGACCTGAGCCGAAGTCGGAGGCTTAACCAGCTGAGCCTCCCAAGAGAACAAAAATGGGTTCCTTGGGGAATAGAGTGAAAAATCACAGCTGTTACATTGGTTTGTGGCCCTCTGTAGGGACCTAGCACAAATAGATAGATACACAGTATATCTGCTGTTCAATTCTATGGGTGGGAGGCGAGGTGGATGATTACTTTAAAATGTCTAAAAAGGTTCTAGGAGATGGGGAGGGAAATATTGAAATAAAGGTTGGAAATCACTGTTACAAATAAAGTTGTTATTTCCAACAAATAAAGGTTGGAAAACACTTGTACAAAATGACAAGAAACAGCAGAGCATAGGCAGGTTGCTTTAGAATACAGTGCATATCTGAGAAACCTACATAAATTTGTTTGTACAAATGTAAAGGCTAAATTCAGGCATGTCAGTGAAGTCTAAGAACTCCGTTTATTTTGAGAGTCCTTGTAAATTTGAAAAATTATTAAAATGAAACTAGTCTGTAAAACCAGCACTAAAATATTAATTATTTGGAACATAATCCTTAAATTTTGAGCTTATTCCTTTTTGTGAAGTGGTTTCTTCTTAGAACCAATAAAACTACAAGTAATTTGTCATTCAAATAAGAATGAAATTTAGTTTTATATAGTTAAAAAAGTTATCCTATTTACAGGTGAGATCTATGGGAAATTTTAAACTTTTAAAGAGAATAAGCAGCTTTCACCTATTTTTTAATACACACAGATGACACTCATAGAGAACATCTGCTAAGCAATATTTTATTAACTATATACTAGTTCCTAAAAAATAAAAACAACAAATCAAAATACTCCTGTATTTATCTTACCTTTCTAAGCTTTGAACAAGCTAGTTTAGACAAATGATTTCTGATTCCTTACCCAGGATTCCAGTTAGTTTCATTTTGCTAGATATTCTCTTTTAAAATTATTTATAAACAGGTTCTTGATATGTGACTCTTAAACATTTCTTTTCAGTCTTATCAAAAAAAAAATACTTTGTACTGCAAATAGTAGGAAAATTATATATAAATACAAACATTCCTCTTATCTATGGAATTTATCTTCTTTTTTATACACAGAAACTAAAGGAGAGCTTTGTGATTTTTTTCTAGTGACCCAGAAATATTATTGAATTGTAATAGTCTTAAGTATTTCCAAATCCTTTGTACAAAACTCTACCATATTTTCTCCTTTTATCAGGTCAACATTTCTATGTTACAGATTAGTTGTCATTTAAAAAATGTTTTTAGATATGTAATTAGCTATATGTATATAATTACCATATCTGCAAATGACTGTGAAAGTGCCACAAGTTGATTTGGGGGTTACAAATAAATTTTAACAGAGTGGGTGCATTCACAAGTATAAAATCCATAAATAATGAGAATCATGTTTGTTTTAATCAATTTTGTCCCTATTCCTGATTTTATATTTTTGCTTTTCTTGCAGACACAAGTAGGACGTTTTGCACCTCAGTTCTCTGGATACCAGCAGCAGGACTGTCAAGAGCTATTAGCTTTCCTATTAGATGGACTACATGAGGATTTGAATCGAATTAGGAAAAAACCATATATACAGTTAAAAGATGCTGATGGAAGGCCAGATAAGGTAAATTTAATGATATCATTGTCACCGTTGTTATAATAATGTGATATTTCTGGGTAATGAGTGTCTGTTTTTCTTACAGATAGTTGCTGAAGAAGCCTGGGAAAACCATTTAAAAAGAAATGATTCTATCATAGTAGATATATTTCACGGTCTTTTCAAATCAACTTTAGTTTGTCCTGAATGTGCTAAGATTTCAGTAACATTTGATCCTTTTTGTTACTTGACACTTCCATTGCCCATGAAAAAAGAACGTACCTTGGAAGTTTATTTGGTTAGAATGGATCCACTTACCAAACCTATGCAGGTAAGTCATGATTATTTTCTTTGCATTTGTTACTTGTATTAAAACTTAGTGTTGAGGGGCTTCTAGGTGGCTCAGTTAGTTGAGCCATCCGACTTGATTTTGGTTTAGGTCACTATCCCAGGGTCGTGGGATCAAGTCTCAAGTCAGATTCCACGCTGAGCTTAGAGCCTGCTTAAAATTCTCTCTTTCTACCCTGCCCCTCTTCCACGCTTGCATTCTCTCTTTTTTTCTCTCTCTCTCAAATTAAAGCAAACACTTAAGTGTTGAGACCTTGGTGCCTCAAGCACAATTCAGTATTAAGGTTGTGTAAGAGATTTTATAAGCTAAATACTTTGAAAATTAGTACAACTTTTTAGAATCTCGAAAGGGTAAGGGATGTGTAAAGTATCATTATTTGTAAAAATAAAATCTCAAAGGCTTTTTCTTACAAAAGAAAAATGAGAGGTTCAATTTTACAATGTTGTGATAAATATGAGCTTAACAAAGATTAGTAACAGTATTATTTTTCCTATTTTCCAGCTTCAACTTTAATGTTAATTGTAATTTTTTTTCTAGTTGCTTTTGGAAGAAAAACTAATAGTATACATTCTGATTCATGTTATAATAAAGGTATATTTAAATACCTGTGATTTTTAGGTGTCTTAACAACTTGGAGGAGAAATAGAAATTTAGTTCAGCTGGGATGCCTGGGTGGCTCAGTCGGTTAAGTGTCCAATTCTTGATTTTGGCTCAAGTCTTGATTTCACGGTCATTAGATCGAGCCCCACATCAGGCCCCCATGCTGGGCATGAGCCTGGTTAAGATTCTCTCTCTCTCTCCCTCCCTTCCCCCATCGCATTCTGTCTCTCAAAAAAATAAAATAAAATACATTTCAAAAGGGGGCACCTGGGTGCTCTGTTGGTTAAGCGTCCAACTTCAACTCAGGTCCTGATCTCACAGTTCACAAGTTCAAGCCCTGCATTGTGCTCTGTGTTGACAGCGCAGAGTCTAGAGCCTGCTTTGAGTTCTGTGTCTCCCACTTTCTCTTCTCGTCCCCCACCCACGCTGTCTCTCTCTCAAAAATAAACATTAAAAAAATTTTTTTTAATTTAGTTCAGCTATAAATACTTCAGTAATTTTCTGATCTTTTAAGTTTGGAGTATCACATACTGGTTATTCAATTCAAGAGCCCTGTGCTAGGCCTTAATATCAGTTGTCAGCCTCACTCCATTGCTTAGTGTTATAGGATTATTTTAAATATTTGTGGAGCAAAACACTATTTTTTCCCTTTATTAATCCTTTTCTGACACTTGACCCACCCTAACAAAAGTAGTTCTTTCCTCTTCTATCTTCAGTTCCCCTAAAATTCTATTATCGCACTTACCAAATTTCATTATAACCTTTGGTTAACTTAATTACTTCTCTGCTACACCGTAAGTTCTAGTGCAGAAATGCACTCCTAATGCAGAAATATTCAAAAATTTTATTCATTCAAATATGTGTTGGGCACCTAGTGAGAGTGTAAAGCTGTTTGGCAAACGGAACAGACATGGTTCCTGCTGCAGAGGACTTGTTTACTAATAAAAGGTCTTTAGCTTAGAGTTCCAGCCAGATAGTGCGGTTTGTTAGAGCATCATAGTTAATGTTAGTCTGCTCAGGCTACCATAACAAAATACAATAGATGGAGTGGCTTAAACAACAGAAATTTATATTCCCACAGTTCTGGAGACTAGAAGTCTTATGGTCAAGACTGCCAGCATCGTTTTCTAGTGCAGACTCTCCCTTATCCTCACTGTGTTTACAATAGAGAGAGGGAGCACATGCATGCACATAATCTGTAGGGGCACTAATCCCATCATGAGGGCCCCACCTTTTTAATTTCATCTAAACCTTCTAAAAGCCCTATTTCCAAATGCCATTACATTGGTGGTCAGGGCTTCAACATATACATTTCAAGGGAACACATTTCAGGCAATAACAATGTCATGAAATCAATACGAAATGTTTGCTTTTGAACAAAGTTGTGATCTTATCATTAATTTAGTGGAAGGGTTTGGGTTTACTGTCAACAGGGCACAGTAAATGAAGTGTTCATAATAAAGGTATAGTCCTTTCACTCAAGGTGATTAAAGTCTGGTAGAGGCTAGTCATGCATTCATTTATACCAATTTCCCCTGTTTCTTTTGCTGCTGCTTTTATGTTTCCTTCCTGAACTCAGTGAACTTGATGCCCTTGTGTCAGTATTTCATTCACTAGTACTAAGAATATTAAGGAGGGCTAGTAAAGACCTGCTTTTATTTAAATGTTCACATTTTAAAAATCACATCCTTTAATAAGTATAGAATTGTTAACACCCTTTTCAATGGAAGGAAACCCTGGCAATACTAAACTACACCCTTACCTCTCTAGTATGTGAGTTTACAAGTACATGCCAAGGAGTATAATGGAATGAGAGAGAAGCATAAAACAATAAGTAAAAATTAGCACAATAAAAACGTAAATGTACTGTTTGTCCACAGTACATTTGTTGAAGACAGTACTCTCCCATGCCAATAATATAATCTATATTATGTAAAGACAGATTTCATTCAAATTACAGATTAGCCCAGAGGCACATATTGAATATTCTCCCATAATTTGGGTTTTAAATTATTTTTCCAGCAATATGAATTTCATTAGTATACCTCTTTTATCACTTGATTTTTATTCTTACCAAAAATACAGATTTTGTACAGATTGGAGTCATGATCAGCACAAAGGAATTGGGAGGTTTTTTTTCCACTTGGTGGCAGTAACAACTCAAATACAAAATGATGGTCTCATTAATAGTGTGCTTTAACCAGTTGGAGAGGGAAGGGAAATTAGCTGAGTTAACCTACTTGATGAGTTTTCCCATCACTGAAGTTGATTTAGGTCATAGAAGTTTATTTAATTGTATTGAACCTGTGTATTGGACTCTCATACTCTGCAGAGTGCTAGAAATACAAATGTGTTCCTGGTTCTTGTTGCCAAGAAGTTTGTCATACAATGTGAAAAGTGCTGTGATGAGGCATTTTAGGAGTATGGAAGGAGTGACATACCCAAACTGATAATAATGCCTATGTTGAATCCTTAAGGATGATTAGGACTTAAACATGTGAAAACTAAAAAATAAAGGTATTGTAAACCAAGAGATTGGCGTATACAAAGAGCTAAGGCAAAAGAGGGCATGTCCCACTTTTGGAAATGATAAGTAGATAATATGGTAAGCACTCGCAAAGAACTTTGATGCCATGATAGGAAGTTTAAACTTCATCTTAAAAACTAGGGGAGTCATTAAAGGTTACTAAATAGATTTGTATTAGAGAAAGAAGACTCAAGCTGGTACAAAGATTGGACTGGAAAAGCTTAGGTCAGATGTACTAAGACCATGTAAGGTTTTTGCAGTAATCAGATGACAAATGTAAAGGGCTTGAACTCTTAAGATTAGTGTCAGTATGGCAGTTTGAAGTACCAGTTGAATATAAGAAGTAAAAATGTTTCAAAGTATTCAAAGATGATGTAAGCTTACTGGGTTGTAAAACTGAGGAAATAGTGGTGTTATTTGTCTTAATGGGGTATATAGGAAGAAAGATTTAGAAAGAAACCTGTTTTAGTATTGGATATGTTGACCTAATATGACCTGAATCCGTGTTTAGTACTGGACATGCTGAAATGCATGAGGAAAATTTAGGTAGAGCTTTCAGTAGGGGTTAAGTTTATGTATCTAGACTAGAGTAGAGTTGTCTGTGCTTGAGATAGAAATTGGGCAGTGAGGTCTCTGAAAATGATAGTGAATGTCTTAGAAGGATGAGATCCCCTAAGGCTAGGATGACCCTGTAATCTCTCACCTAAACCAGAACTCTTTTGAAAAGGGGCTGTTATTAATAATTATACAAGGACAGCAGTCTAAATCAGACTGGCCAAAGCAAATGGGGATATATTGTCACATTCTCTAGAGCATACAGAAATCAGAAGAGGGTCAAGGATTAAACTCTAATGGAGTTTGACAATCTTGGTTACAAGTTAAATAAGGAGATGAAGACAAAAGCCAGGAATGGATTGATAAGTGAATGGTAAATGAGGAAGTTAAGATAGTCCATGTAGACATTACTACTAACAAGGTTATTTAGAAAGCAGAGGAGAAAAAGAGATAATTAGAGGGGAATTATTAGAGGAAAAGCAATGAGGGGCTGGTTGCCCTTTTTTTTTTTTTTTTTTTTGAGAGAGACTTGTAAATTACATAGTTACTGAGAGAAATGAGAGAAAAAGCAAATAAGGGATGCACAGAATTTCTGGCAAGTGTTGAAGGATCTGTTGAGACTTAGGCACTATGAATTTGTAGCAAAGCAGTCTCTAAAGTAGGTCAGTTTCCTCCAGCATATCCAAACAGCCCTAAGAAAATATAGCAAGAATAGAACTGAATAACAAAATAGTTAAAAGGTATTGCAGTAGAGTAGTAGAAATGATGAATCAAATCATGTGGGATCTGGATGGCACGGAGACGTAGGAAGCTGGTAAACTGGGAGAAAATAGAGAATTAAAAGGACTAGAGCTCTAAATGCAAGCCAAGAATAGGAAATAGTGAGTTTCCAGGAAAAGTAAGTAGTGGTTAGTCAGTAGCCTGATGAGAGTTTAAGATATCAGACGTGGAGCAAGTTTATGACAGGGTACAAGAAGTGAACTCAAGTTGAAAGTTGTGTGGGTCTTTGTATCAAAGAGCCAAGAAACGAGGCTAAGATAAATTATCCAAATGGACATTGGTAGCCAGGATGATCGCAGGATTGGAGACAGACACTGTAAGCCAAATACCAAGCAAATACGGGGAAGTCACATGAGGTCAGTTGCAACTACTGAATATTTTTCCAAAGTAATCAATTCATTATAATTTTTTGTTTTTTAGTACAAAGTGGTTGTCCCCAAAATTGGAAACATACTTGATCTTTGTACAGCATTGTCTGCTTTGTCAGGAGTACCTGCAGATAAGGTAAGATGTTTCTGTGTTTGAAGTATATAAGTTGGAGTTTAGTTTTTCAGTGATATAAAACCAGCTTAATAGAAATTTATTTCCTTTTAGATGATAGTTACTGATATATACAATCATAGATTTCACAGAATATTCGCTATGGATGAAAACCTTAGTAGTATTATGGAACGGGATGATATTTATGTGTAAGTATAAAATTCATTGTGTAAAATACTACTTGGGGAAAAATTGAGAGGAAATAATGTAAACGTTTTCAGAGTTCATGGTCAGTTTTGTCTTTACAGGTTTGAAATTAACATCAATAGGACAGAAGATACAGAGCATGTGATTATTCCTGTTTGCCTAAGAGAAAAATTTAGGCACTCGAGTTATACCCACCATACTGGTTCTTCACTTTTTGGTCAGCCTTTTCTTATGGCTGTACCACGAAACAATACTGAAGATAAACTCTATAATCTCCTGCTTTTGAGAATGTGGTAAGTGTCAGACAATTCTACATTGACAAAGTAATAAAATAGTTAATAAAAGAAAATATGCAGCATACTATCAATGTAATTTGATAAGCCTATATTATCTCAACTTTGTTCAAACAGGTAGCAATTTAAAAAATCAAATTATAGTTTAATTTGGCTTCTTAATCATGTAAAACACATTACTGAGGTAATTTCAAACCCTGAAAGCATGAATTCTTTTAGCTATTTTACACCAGAAGTTCACAGCTGGAAGAAAATAGGAACTTGTCATATAAGCACTGTGAAATTAAAACAAATTTCAGATGTTTCATTTCTTTAAATACATTGGTAGTTCAAGAACTACTACTGGTTTTATTTAAAAGGATAAACGTTCATGATTGATAGTATTTTAAGGCATCCCCCTTTTTGTCTTCCTAAAACTTTGAATTATGGCAAGACTGCCATTTGATCCTTTTTATTTTATCCTTTATAACTGACATATTTAGTATTCTTTCTTGCATACCTATCTTAATCATTACATTCCCAGAACCTGTACATAAAGATCATATTATAGAGTTACAAGTGATCTTGGCAATAATACATCTATCATCTAAATTAAGATATTTATATAATAATTTTTAAGTCAAATTATTTGCCACAAACTTTTAACATAGAAGGACGTTAAAACTGTAGGAGTAACAAATTACTGCCTTTCTTTTTATATGGACAACCAAAACAAATGATTAGTCACTTGCACTTAGGGTGCTATATCCTGAGTTTGAATTTATCTTTGAATGTAGTAAATGACCAGTGTTACTTCATTAAAAAGTTTTGTTTTACTAAAAGAATGGAAAATGGAAAATGTTTTCTTAAGGTTTTTACCTTCATAGAACTTAAATTTGTTTTATTTCTGATTTTATTTAAGCCGATATGTCAAAATATCTACTGAAACTGAAGAAACCGAAGGATCCCTACACTGCTGTAAGGACCAAAATATTAATGGGAACGGTCCAAATGGCATACATGAAGAAGGCTCACCAAGTAAGACTTTCTTGTTAAATTATAACACCTTTCACTTGGATTATTGCCTCAGAAATAAAGAAGATGGGGATTAAGGAACTGAAAAATATCTTTAAGCTGGGAAAAATAATGTTAATATTAATAATTTTTAAATGTAGCATTGGGTTTATTTAAAGACTTCTAATATCTAAAATTAGGTGAGATGGAAACAGATGAGCCAGATGATGAATCCAGCCAGGATCAAGAACTTCCCTCTGAGAATGAAAACAGTCAATCTGAAGATTCGGTTGGAGGAGATAATGATTCTGAAAATGGATTATGTACTGAGGAAACTTGCAAAAGTCAACTCACGGGACACAAAAAAAGATTGTTTACATTCCAGTTTAACAATTTAGGCAATACTGATATCAACTACATCAAAGATGATACCAGGCATATAAGATTTGACGAGAGGCAGCTTAGACTAGATGGTAAGTATGAAAAATGGCTTGAATGCTGAACTGGAGCAAAGCATGTTATTTTTTTAGGTGTAAACTATGAAATTCAACAGTCATGAAAAATAACATTTACCTATCTGTACAAAATCTTTAATGAAAAGTCTTAATTTCTAAGTATATCAAATATATCACTGTTTATTAAATGGAGGCTGGACTTAACTCTTCAGTCTTGTATCTTTTTCTTTAACTCCTTAAATATTTTAATGGCTGGGAAATAGCAATTTACCCTGATCACCTAGTACAAGTAGAAAAGATGGCTATTTGTTTATTCTGGTATATATCTTAACATTAAAATATGTTGATTTTAACATGAAAGCATATTAAGTTTTAAAGAAAAAATATGTTTTCCATCTTAGAAAGATCTTTTCTTGCTTTGGATTGGGATCCCGATTTGAAAAAAAGATATTTTGATGAAAATGCCGCTGAGGTAAGTCATCACTCATTCCCATGCGATCGTACTGTTTGTTACACTCTTTTGCTTCTACCACATGTGTTTATTTTGCTGGTTATAGACTAGAAAAGGCTTGTTGGTTTTAAACATGCTTTCTGTTAACAGTTTCAATCATCCATGTAGGTGTATAATCAGAATTTTTTTAGAAGTGTGGTGTAAATCTCAGCTGAAATAAGCTTTATAATTCCTCTGAGAAAGTTTAGGAGTTTTTCATTACTATTCATAGTAAGATGGTATCACTCAAATGAGTTTTGTTTCATTTGTTCTCTTAACTCAAGAAATACTTCTCTTTAGGATTTTGAAAAACATGAAAGTGTGGAATATAAACCTCCTAAAAAACCCTTTGTGAAATTAAAAGATTGCATTGAGCTTTTTACAACAAAAGAAAAGCTAGGTGCTGAAGATCCCTGGTAAGAGACAAAGTTAAAAATTGTTTCTAATTATTTTTTAAGGATTTATACTAAGGTATGTGCTATATATCAAGTTGAAAAAGTACTAAATTCTCCTAGATAATTTAAAAAGCATTTCTTTATATGATAATAGTCTGTTCAAAGTGATTAGAATGTCTTTAAAAGTATTATTACAATGTTAAGCTTGAATCTCATTACCATATTTTCTGTAATAGCCATTTTACTATGGATAATTAATTTTAGTTATTTTTTCCTAAGATTTTTTTTTTTGCTGTGCAGCCATTTTGATAAGAAACCATTTTAGGAAAGGCATACATTTTGTGGTGCTTTAATTCCATTACAGCCCAGAAGTATTAAGATTATCTAATGCTTATTTCTCAACATAGTGTTGTGTTCTTTTAGCATACTAAAATGTAAATAATCTAGCCTTCATCATTTATTTGAATACCTATTTACATATTAATTTATCTCATTAAATCTATCTGATTTTTTTGAAGATTAAAAATAATAAAGGAATTCATCAGTCTGGTATAAATGAGGTGTACTGAATAAAAGTAGAACTTTCCAAGCATTTTTTATCTATTATTTTCATACCTCTATCAAGCTTTAAAGATTTCTCTTTATTTTTAGGTATTGTCCAAATTGTAAAGAACATCAGCAAGCCACAAAGAAACTGGATTTATGGTCCCTGCCTCCAGTACTTGTGGTACATCTCAAACGATTTTCTTATAGTCGATACATGAGAGACAAATTGGATACGTTAGTTGATTTTCCCATCAAGTAAGTTTTGATTGTCCTTTATCAGCAGTGGGCAACTGTAGGTTTTTATAAACATAAGGTAACATCAGATCCACTATTTGTGAATAGTTCTAGCAGTTTGTAAGGATCAGTAAAATTGTATTCCTTTTTAGATATTTTTCAAAGAACAAAGAAAAAATACATCTTTTTAAACAACAAAAGTAATTTTACGTTACGTTTTCATATGGGTTCATTGGCCCTGTTTATAAATCTAAGATACTCTGTGGGATTTTAGTGATTTTGTTTTTCCTAGGAATTATTCATCATTAATCAACATTTATTCCTAGGTAATGCTTTTTAAAGAAGACTGGAGTAATGTGAAACAGAATAATGTTAATTGCTTAGAAGGGTGACACAGTAGTGTAATTAGTCATTCCTGTTGTGTTATACTTCCATTTGTTTATTGAATTGTCCAGAGTATTACATCACTTTTTTAAAAAGTGGAGACAGCATCTTTGTAGCCTTTCTTTTTTTTTAAGTTTTCACTAAATTTAATTGAGCGTTCATAAGGCAGAAATGAAATAATGTATTCTCATTCATGTGGTCCAGGAAGGACTTCATCACATAATATTTTGCAGCAGTAACTTGGCACTCTCCATTTGCTAAAAGAACATTGATAGTTTTCTTTTATATTTTATGATATTTATATGCCAAATGTTTGATACAGTTAATAAGTAGACAACTTCCATAGCAGGTGTATATACCAGATGACTGGAAGTAAATGGATGATGTAATATTGAAAACATTCTTTGGATTGCTTATTCTGATTGTTGTTTATAAAGTTAAAAATGTTTTTCAGCTTTTTCACCAGAAACAAATGGCAATTTTGTCCTTAATTATGAACCATCAAAGTTTTCAAAAATAGAACATTTTGACAGTGTGCAAGTATAAGAAGCAGCAGCAGTAATGATAATCTAGCATCTATGAGAGATATACTTGAAATGTAGAGTCATTATTGCTCTTTAATGACACAAGTACCAAAAAATGAATGATGATAAGCTATAAAATGGTCATGTTGCAGTTTCATCCATGACAGATTACAAACATTTGGTTGCATTTCAAAGAATGTTGCCTACTTGGGATATATAGATAATCTAAACCAGGAAAATAGAATAAATATTGGGCTTAGATATATCTACATTATTATAAAATGTCTGTGAAAGTTGGTTTTCACTATTGTTTTATCCTTCCTTAAATAAATAGCTGCTAAAACTGACTTCAAAAATCCAGATGGTAAAGGGTGAGGACTATTTTACTAGTATACTGAAAGTTAAATGTATTAGCAGGAAAACACTAATCTGAATAACAGCTATCAGTAGAGAATTTGCAAATCCCCAACCTTTAAGAATAATTTTGCCAAGATATTCAAATCTCAGAAGGCATGTGTATGTGTGATTTGTTTTACAGCTATTTTGTTCTTAGCGATTTCTGTAGTGAGAGATATTTTTTATATAAATGAGAGTCAAGTAACATTGACAGAGAATAGAATTCATGACATTTGGAGAAAACATAAAACTAACTTGATCTCTTTGTTAAACAGTGACCTGGATATGTCAGAATTCCTAATTAATCCAAATGCAGGTCCTTGCCGCTATAATTTGATTGCTGTTTCCAACCACTATGGAGGGATGGGAGGAGGACACTGTAAGTTGACAGTTACCATTTTGCTAAAATTATGATGCTTGATAACTACAGACTTTTTCCTCAAGATATTTACTACTTAAAGGGAAAATGTGGGGTGCTTAGCTGGCTCAGTTGGTTGGTAGAGCATGTGATTCTTGATCTAGGATCATGAATTCAAGCCCTACATTGGACGTGGAGCCTCTAAAAAAGGTGGGGGAGGTGCACTAGGGTGGCTCAGTTGGTTGAGTGACTCTTGTTACCAGCTCAGGGCATGATCTCTGCATCCTGCTCTGCACTGGGCATGGAGCCTGCTTAAGATTCTCTCTCCCTTTTCCCCACTCATGCTCGCTCACTCTCTCTCTCTCTCTCTCTAAAATAAAAAAGGGAGGGGAATATAAAATGTGTCTTACATACAGTAGTTGTTCAATAAATGTTGGCTAATGAATGAATTCTCTTTTGAACCTTTTTTTTTTAATTTTTTTATGTTTTTATTTACTATTGAGACAGAAACAGAGCATGAGTGGGGGAGGGGCAGAGAGAGAGAGGAAGACACAGAATCCGAAGCAGGCTCCAGGCTCTGAGCTGTCAGCACAGAGCCCGACGCGGGGCCCGAACCCACGAACCGCGAGATCATGACCTGAGCCGAAGTCGGATGCTTAACCGACTGAGCCACCCAGGCACCCCTGAACCTTTTTTTTTTTTAACATCAGGAGTAAAGTATTGAGTTAATCATACTTTCTACTTTAATGCACAGGGACATCATGGTCAGGACTCCTGTCTTTGTCCGTTCTCCTTCCCCTTCCCTTTCTAAAGTGTTTGATGTATATGTTGTTATAAATCAGGCGTCCTTAGGGGCGCCTGGGTGGCTCAGTCGGTTAAGCATCCGACTTCAGCTCAGGTCATGATCTCATGGTTCGTGGGTTCGAGCCTGCGTCAGGCTCTGTGCTGACAGCTAGCTCAGAGCTGGGAGCCTGGAAGCTGTCTTCAGATTCTATGTCTCCCTCTGTCTCTGACCCTTCCCTGCTCATGCTGTCTCTCTCTCTCTCAAAAATAAATAAAACATTAAAAAATATCAGTCGTCCTTGTTAGTTTTTACATGGTTGGTGCAGTATGTTACAGATCTTACATTTTTCTCTTCTTAAGACATAAGACATCTCCATGTTACTTTGTGTCCATTTAGTTAATTGCTTCTAACCACTTAGGACTTACCTCTACCATATTTTATCTCTGTACTCATTTCATGGTGGACATCCAAATTGCCTTTACCTTTCTAACACCACAAGACTGATAAAAATCATTGTTTATGGACCCCTATGTGAGAATTTCTTAGAGCAACATACCCAGAAGTGAGATTGCTGGGATATAGAGTATTTAAGTACTGCCAGATGGCTCTCCAGGACAGTTACACCAGTCCACACTTTCCAACTGATAGATTTTTATGTCGAACCATCTTTCCATTCCTGGAATAAACCCTACTTAATCTTTGAAGCTTTGTTTTGTGTTGTTTAGAAATTAATTTTTGTTTATTTAAAATTGTTTCTAAATTCACAGTTGAATTTGGTTAACTAATTTTATTTAGAGTTGTTAAAATTTCATTTGTAAGTGAAATAGTCTTGTAATTTTTTTATATGGTTCTTTCTTTGGAATCAAGATTACAATCTGTCCTAATAAGACAGTCTGGGATAGTTTATTTCTGTATCCTAAAGCAGGTAGTATAGTATAGGAATTAACTATTCATGAAAGTCTAGAATTCACCTGTAAAACCATCTGGGCTTCACAGCCAGAGTTTTTTCTATTTATGTAATGATTATAGAAGTCTATTCAGTTTTCTTTGCCCCAAGATGTATGCATTATGGCATTTTCTATTTCCCTAAAATTGTATCTGTGTGTTCCAATTTATTTGAGAATCGTTATATATAATAAGTAATGTTTACTTATTTTGAGAGAGATGGCGAGTGTGAGCTGAGGAAGGACAGAGAGGGAGATACAGAATCCAAAGCAGGCTTCAGGCTCTGAGTTGAGAGCCTGATGGACTCAAACCCTTTTTAACTTTTGGTTTGAATACTTTCTTACCTTTTGCTTTACATTTCCTCCCCCACTCTCTTGAAGGCTATAATTAAAGCTCTAAATTTCCCTCTAAATACTGCTTTATTCCATAAATTTTGAATTGCAGTATTTTCATTGACTTTTAATTCTGCATATATTTTTAATTTCCTTTATAATTTTCCAATTAGTCCAAGGTCATTTAATCATCTGCTTTTCTTGCTTTCTTTTTTTTAATGTTCATTTATTTATTTTGAGAGAGAGAGAGAGAGAGAGAGAAAGATCATGAGCAGGGGAGGGGCAGAGAGAGAGGGTGAGAGAGGATCTGAAGCAAGCTCCACACTATGAGCACGGAGCCTGATGCAGAACTTGAACTCACAAACCATGAGATCATGACCTGAGCCAAAATTAAGAGTCAGACTCTTAACTGAGCCATCCAGGCACCACAACTCATCTGCTTTTCAAAACATAGTTTTTTTAAAGCTCTCCTTTTGTCTTAATTTTATTACAGAACAATTGGTGATATTGCCTGTATTATATTAATCCTTAGTTTATTAAAGCTTCCATATGCCTTAACTTAATACATGGTCTGTTTCTTAAATGTTTGTGTGCTTGAAAAATAAATATTTCCTATTCAGACATAGAATTCTATATTTTTTAACAACTTATCAATTGTATTCAAATCATTGCTATCTCTGGTTATTTTTTATATATTTGTTATATTTCTGTGAGGAATTTGTCAGGATTCTTATTAAAATATTGATTTATCTATTTCTACTAACAGTTCTTTTAGTTGCATTTATGTAGCTCTTTTTCTTTTGTTCCTTTTACCAGTGTTTGACTTTTTTTTAATTGTGGTATGACTTGGTTTGCAAACTCTTTGTGCCTTTTTGTTGGATTTGTCTCTTATAAACCATTTTATTGTTAGATCTTGTCTTTATATTCAGTCTGGCAATATGTTTCTTTCAATTTGTGGGTGCAGTGGTCTTCACTTAATTGACAAACTTAAAACCCACATTAGGCTCCACCCAGAGGAGCAATAATTTTGTTTCATGAAGTGTAGAATTACCTAGAAGATATAGCCTATAAAGTGTCACTTTTTAGAAGCTATGACAGATAATTGGGGAATATTTTGTAACTTTGTTTCCTCAATTATTAGGTAGTTTATACAAAGCATACAATGTTAAAGGGAGCATTTTTTTTTAACTTTTAAAGATAAAGCCAATCTTTACTTTTTTTTTTTTTTAAGTTTATTTTGAGAGAGAGAGTGTGAGTAAGGGAGGGGCAGAGAGGGAGAGAGAGAATCCCAAGCAGGCTCTGTGATGTCGGCGCTCAGCCTGACACGGGGCTCAATCTCACAAACTGAGATCATGACTTCAGCTGAAATCAAGAGTTGGACGCTTAAACAACTGAGTCACCCAGGTGCCCCAATAAAGCAAATCTTTAAAAATTTTAGATTAATTAATCACTTTTTATCTTTCTCTTGCTTAGTACCTTTGTTAGACTGAAAAAGATTTTGGTGTAAAAACAAATTACTGGGATACTATTATTAAAAAAATTTGTAAATATTTATGAAAATAACTTGAATATAAAATTTAAATTTTGGTTGAAATGTCAAACTCTGTAGTCAGGGACAGACCTGGCTTTAAATGTTAACAGCCATTTAACAGCTTTACTTTTTGGACATATTAAATTTCTCTTGATGCTTCACTTTCCCCATTTCTAAAATTAGAAAAAGAATAATGATAATACCTCTCAATGAGATAATACATGTAAAGCACATAGCTTTTTGCCTGCTCCACAATAAGCACTACATAAATGTTAATTCCCATTTATTGTCATTAATATTGTTATTCTGTGAATTAAAAATAATAAATCCATTCCGTTGTCTCTGGGATTAAAAAAAAAGTTGCATTTCACCTTCTATGAAAACCGTCTTAGGTGTTTAGATTTTAGGAAATTATGCTAAAACCTTTAATCAATTGAATCAATTAAATGTGTAAAAGATAGGCCTTGTGTAGATGATTTTCATGTAACTTTAGTATGTGTTCATTATATAGATGATTGTAAAGATTTACAGGTACTCCCTGGAAACCGTAGATCATTCCAGTCACAGAAGTGATTATATTTTTTTCATTAGATACTGCTTTCGCAAAAAATAAAGATGATGGAAAATGGTACTACTTTGATGACAGTAGTGTCTCAACTGCATCTGAAGACCAGATTGTGGTAAGTGTGTCTTTTATTTCCTGAAAATGACAAGATCCATTTTTTTTAAAGATGCCCATGGGACACTATAATCTATATTCTAGCCATTCTCATAGTTAAGAGAGATTTGCTCTGATTTAAAGAAATGTAAAATTGTCCTTAAATGGAAATTTGTCTTCTAAATTGGCCCACTAATAGAAACATAAATTGCAGCATGAAAATTTTTCTGATACTTTTCATGATGAAAACTGGAATTTAAAAATTTTCCTTTGAAAAATGGGCTCAGACATTTTGGAACATTGACTACTTAAAATCAGAGTAAAGTCTTATCCCATATGACAGTCAAACATTTAAACTCAAAATTACATGATTAGTTTAAACAAATTAGAGATTTTTTTTTTACTTAACCTTTGTAACCTTTATATCTGTTATTTTGATATTTTCTGAGTAGTAGAATAAATTTCCAATCTATATTTAGACTTCTAATTCCAAGGCTCGTCTATAACTTTTCAATCGTGTTCTCCTCCTTAATCTCCCAACCAAAACATCCTGAAATTGCCTGTATCCTCTTTCAATGTGTCTTTGACAACGCTGCCCTAATCTTTCTTCAAATAAACAATACATCTTGTTTTATACAATATATGTATTTGATGTTACCTTACATCTTAACAATGATAATATTTCATTTAGTCAACAAGTATTTGAGTATCTTCTTCATGTAAGACTCAGCTCTAAACAAGGTTAAAAGACCGCTATCTCTAACTTCAAGAGGCTTACAGTCCAGTAATGAGAGAGAACTAAATTACCAGTTATATTATAAGTACTATTAAATGTCTTGGCTACATGGAGAGAGGACAGCTATCTCTGCTGATATGTGGTTTAAGGAGATAGGAACAGTGTAGGGGAGTTTGCTTAAGAAAGTGGTGTTGACCTGAGTCTGCAACTACAAATAAAAAAACTAAACAGAAGCAGCAAAGGAAACAGTACCTACAAAAGCAAGGAGGCATGATAGAACATGGTATTTAGAAAAACAGCAAATAATGTGGTTTCACTGAAAGGAAATGCTTGTTAGGAATATGGGGCAGAAATCAGGCTAGAGCTAAACTTGGCAATCAGATCAAGGAAAATGACATTCTTGACAGTTTAAAGCTTTTTGTAAAAATTGTGAGAAGCATAGGTGATTGTTCAGCAATAGAATATTATTAAATTTGGAATTTGAGACAAGAAGCAGACTATTACAGGCCCCAGCAAAAACAAGACTGTCATGTCATTTCAGCAATACTGGCTTCTAAATTTAAAGCTGTAGTAGTAATAAATAAGTAAGTAAGTAAAAATAAAGTTGTGGTAGCAGTGTATAAACAACAGGGAAATGGGTTTATGAGATTATGAGTTCAGGAGTGAGAACTAGCCTAAGTTATAAATTTGCATTATTGGTCTTAGGTAGCAAGCAGTTGAAGCCATAGTTTTGAATGAGTCACCCGGTGAGAAGATACAGATTGAGAAAGAGTGGTGGGCAGGGGATAGAACATGATTTTTTTTTTTAAGTTAGGATTTACTAAGCCCACAAAAAAGTCAGAAGCAACTGCGACAATAGAAGATCTAAGGAAAAGTAGTGTTGTGAAAGCCAAAAATTGTTTGATGTAGGAAAGAGGAATAGTAAAGCATTAAATGTGAGATTAAATAAAAGAACTTTAAACAGCATCTGTTTAATTTGTTTACAGCAGGTTATTGCCCCTAGTGAAAGCCTGAAATTTCAATAGAATGATTGGGTCGACAGATCATACTGAATCCAGGGGTGTGCATGAGAGTGAAAAATGAATATTAGATGGCTCTGTCTACAGCCTGGCAGCTGGAGGACGTGGTAGAGTGGAGAGGGATTTATAATGGGGAAAAGACATGAGTGTATTTTATGCCAAGAAGTCCAATAGATAAGGACTCACTAAATACACACAGTGATGACAAATGGAGCAATATCTTGAAACCAATAGGAAAAGCTGGACTCTAGAGCAAACTTAGAGGGAAGTGATTAGCATTAGAAAGAAGCTTACCTTTTCCTTAGAGACAGGAGGGAAGCAGGCATAGAATTGTTTCATGTTAGAGTAACTAGGTTAATCTGTGATATAGTTGCATTTACTCATCTGTTGAGCTAACTTACAAAAGAATAAAAATGTTCATTCTAGTGACTATTCCTCCTTTATATACAGAAGTTGTCTTATGTTTAACCAATTTAAGTAATTTCCATTTGTCCATGTACAGTTTTTCTATTTGACTGATGTCCTGTCACTAAAATCAGTTACCAGCTGAAAAATCCATACTGTATTTAGTATGATCCTTGAGACTCATGCCCATTTTGACATCCTTTGTTTGTTTCAACAGTCCAAAGCAGCATATGTACTCTTCTACCAGAGACAAGACACTTTCAGTGGAACTGGCTTTTTTCCTCTTGACCGAGAAACTAAAGGTGCTTCAGCTGCCACAGGCATCCCGTTAGAAAGTGATGAAGATAGCAATGATAATGACAATGATATAGAAAACGAAAACTGTATGCACACTAACTAATGAAAGTCCTAGAAGCCATAAAAGAGAGACTTTCCTGCTGGTGGTATCTATTGAAATGATGAAGTTACCCACCACATTAAACAAAAGTCTGAGATGGGGAGTTTCAGATAACCGAATGTAAATCCTTTATCAGATTTTAACTTGTGCAGTACTTGAAGTGAAACACAATGAAAACTTTAACAGAAATTGTCTCTTAATACATTTACAGTCTTGTAATTACAAGCTAAATATATATAGGAAATCACAAATAAATCCCTTTTAAGTTTGCTGCTGTTTTGATGAATTATGTTTTCTTTAATTTTTTGGATGTGAGTTAATTGATGACAGATGTTAAATTTGTGGATGTTGGTCATTTATTTTGCTCTAATAATACTGCAAGAAAACTATGGCTGAACTTAGTTTTTGGATAATCTAGTTCATGTGCATTAGGCTGCCACATATATTACTATGATATTAGCTGCGGTATCAATGTGGCATAAATACTGCAGTAGTATTCTTGGAAAACCAAATTTTCAAATCTTTCCCTGGTAATCAATATGGGCCTATTAAAAAAACAAATCATGATACAAGAAACAATCTTGGAAAAGTTATTTTCTTCTGTAGAATCATTAAAAATCCAGAATATTATGTTCATATTACTGCTGCTGTGAAAACAGGTTCTAGATTTCACACTCCATCTAAAATCATTTTTCAGTTAAATGTAAGTATTTTTTACTGCTATTGAAATCTATTCCTTAGGTATTCAAAAATTTTTGACTTGCTTTAAAATGCCTATCTTTAATCTGGTGTTGGTCCAAAATTAAAATTTTTGCTGTCTGTTTTTCTCTACCCCATTTTTTGGTAATTTGGCAACTTTTAGCCCTTCCAAATACTATAATATATATAAGGACAGACTTAAGAGTATTCTGTGTCCATAGTAATAATTACATCAAGATTAGATGAGAAATTTTTTTCATATACTGGCCTTTAAATCATTAATGGGCAGTTGGCTTTAAAGGTAGGTCTGTTAACTTTCTTTGTGTGTTCCTGATGGAATTCACCATAGCCTTACAGCTTTTCTCAGAAGGTAACTTGTTATAAGAGAATTGGCATTTGCATGTTCTAGAGTCAGAACCTGTATAGTATATAAAGCATACAAACCTTGAATTTGATTTTTAGTTCACCACATTCAAGGATCCAGGATGCCAAATATATGTGTGAACATTTGAAACATTTTTCATTTGCTGCTTTTTCCCTTTGATCTAGTTGAAAGAATGTATTGTCGATTGGCATACAATACTGCCTTTAATAGAAAATCTAAATGCTGGGGCACATTTCACATATCGACTACCTGAGAAATTGCTTTGTGTCCCACTGTTATTAAAGCAAAAAGTATAATGTTCTTCACTTGAACTAATCAAATACAATAGATTATAAATTGTGTATTGTAAATAAAAGTTCACTCTGTGAGTGCACATTTTGGTAAATTATTTATTTATGTTAGCATTTAAAAGTAAAAAAGAAAAAAATGCATTTGACCAGGATAAATGAGGTATGTTGATCATGGCTTTGCTTTATACCTTGATATTAAAGCTGGTTTTTCATCCTGGTATTTTAAAAGCTGCTTTGGGTTTTTTTTTTCTTTTCTTTTCTTTTTTTCTTTCTTTTCTTTCTTTCTTTTCTCCTTTTTTTTTAATGTAAACTAACCTCCTGCATGACAGAGGTTAAAATTTTGTCTGCACTTGAGTTCACTTGAGTTTACATTTGAAATGTGCATGTTTATTTATACAGATTTCAATAAAGCTATTTAAGGCCTTATTTAAGTCTTTTATTTCTTACTCTGAATCTTTTGACAAAAATTCTCTATGGGTAGGTGACTATATGATAGACTTTTTAGTTATCATATAGTTAAAAAATAAGCATGTCACAGCTAATAAGCAAATCCTGTTAAGGATGCGTTTTAAAGTTGGTTTTTTAAAAATATTCATTAAACATTTGTGCATCTACTAATCACTATTCTGTAGTCTTGAGACAGAGTAGTAAGCAAACACCCATCCACTCAGAGCCTGCAGGCTTCCTGCTGTCCACCACTTAATAGACTTTCCATTTTTCTGAGGTTTAAAGAAAAACTAAATTAACTTTTCCAGCCCTAATTTGTAGTCTCCACCCCAACTGTCCATAGAGACCATTCCTTTTTAATGCATGTGATTAACTTGTATTCCCACTAAAAGAAATGTTTTAAAATAGAAAAGGATGTTAATAATACCATTGAATTTGTCAAACTCAAATGACATATTCAGCTGCAAAAAAAGTAAAGGCAGTGCAGAAGGCTAATACATACTCTAATTAAAAGTAGATATTCAGAGGTAATAAGGGTGGTAGGAGTGTAGCCAATCTAGAATTCTGCTGTTAGCCTTCTGCTTAGTAGTCCTATGACTTTGAAGTTAGTCTCCCCTACTATCTTTCTTCATCTATAAAATTATAACAGTGGTGGTATTTATTGAGCATTTATCCCAGACCAGGTAGTGTATTAAAAGTGTTATATGTATTATCTCGTTTAAGCCCACAGTAGCTATGAGATAGAGACATCCGATCATCACCATTTTTCATTTCGAGAAACCAAGGTACAAAGCAGTTAAGTAATAGTCCCAAGTTTATTCAATTATTATGTGATAGAGCCAATATTCTATCCTCAGATATGTATAATACCTCCCACTTTGTTACAGTGTCTGCCTCACAGGACTGTTGAGATCCCAAATGAGACAATGTATTTTATGGAAAGGTGCTTTGTAAACGATGTGGTATACTCATTACTGATTTTAAATGTAATATGACATTTTTTTCCTTGCTTATCTAACTCAAGTATGCCCTTCTTTGTGTTTCCGCAAATGCAACCCTGATTTTCAGGACTTTTTTTCTTCACCTGTAGTTTAGTTTTCATCTCTGTGCAAAAGCTACAGCTTAATACTTTGTTTAAATATTTTGCTTTCTCTTATAGTCTATTCTTTTAGCAGTCCTATATTTATCCATGCTTTCCTGGCAACTCACTATAAAACCACACAAACCATTGATTGGGCAACAAGAACTCAGTAACTACCAGAGCCAATGATTCAGAGTAAGGATAGCACTTTCTCACCAACTAATTTTGTTGAGGTGAGGACATTTTATAATATAAGCCAGGAAACTGTAGGAGAAGATGAAGGGAGGCTCAGTAGCTTACCGAAGGGGTGGGAGTGGGGCATATGCAGGTTGGAAGCTTCCACCTCAGAGAGGAATTGACACTATCACTAGTGCATGATGAAAATTAAAAGCAGGTCAACTTTTAGTTGCTTTTTGTTTTTATGTTCTTTATAGACAATGCACTTCATTACTGCCAGCTTCCCACTCTTCTTTCTTGGTATGCTTCTGATCTTTGTGCAGTACATTATTAACACATTCTCTTTAAAGTACAAATGTGGAAAATTCTTATATACTAGGGCATGGAACCAGACATCCTCTAAAATCTCAGAGGAGTGATACCGTAAAGAAAATAATCTCATATCTGGAGGCAAAGAACAATAGTGGAAATCTTTGTATTTTTTACTGAACAATAAAATAAAATTTCTCTTTTCTTTGAAATCATTTATCTTGAAAACATAATTATGCTGATAATTCCCAAGTAATTATTTTAATGGCATTTAAAAGTGCCAGAAGATAGTAGATGGGAAGGAGAGTATATGCATATCCTGGATGACTTGTATAGTAAGGTGCAGAGAGCTATAGTATATTATTTTGTGACCAGATTTTTCCAATGAGAAATCTGTATCATATTCTTATAAGCATGTTAGGTTACATTTCAGTTAGATATGTATGTTTTTCGTATGTTGAATTTATATTTACTATGTATTAAGCAAACACTTTTCCAAATAGCTCAGACAAAAAAACTTTCATTTAAAAAGTATATTCAAATTTTTATAAGCTACATGAATAGGTTTTTAAATATCAGAATTGGGAAGATAAAATGTATATGGTAAAATTCAAATATCAATCAAGATTTATTTTCAGTAATGATGGGGTAAAGAATTTTTAATGGATAATATAAAACAGACAGTACAAAAATTATTTTTGGCAAATATATGCTTTGGGAAACATATTCCACATCATACCACAATCTAATTATATCCCAACTCTGCCTTCTGAGAGCCTGGAAATTGCCAGGGTAATGAAAGGAAAAGACCTTAGGTTATTAAGGGAATCCAGAAAGTAGATAAACCATTTAAGAAAATCAAGCATTGACATATTTTGGACTAGAGTCTCAAAGGACAGGGAGAAAATCAAATGGATTTTGATGTCACTTTTTTTTCTAGAAATGTCTGTTAAGTGTGATTATACACAGCAGCCGAAAATACAGCTATCTCTTTGGTAATTGTTCTTTTAAATGGAAATGCTGTAAAACAAGACTAATATTTTCAATTTCTTCCAGTATGCACAAAATCAAATATTTTAAATGTTTAAACTGCTTTGGTAATTAACTATATTCTACTGTAGAAAATCTTAGTTGAAGGTGGTGCTCATTTTGCTCAAAATTTTCCTCATATCAGGAACTTACAGCTTGTTCTATATAGTTTGGTGAAACAAACAATAGTTTTATATACTGCAACTTTCAAGTCCATTGCTAGCTGGATTTAAATCTACATACATAAAAGTAAAACAATAAATATGGAACCATCCCAGTAGTCTTTTCCCATTATGTCTATTCTTACATTTTTCTCAATAATTACATAATATCCCAAACTTGATTAAAAGCTTAAATATCACTTTGTTTTTTAATTCTTAGCTAAACTCTTACAGAATTCTTAAATTTTGTAACATCTCAAATCTCTTATTAAAACGTTTATTACAGTATTTGCTTTTCTTTTACACTTTATAAAGGAACATTGTAGGTTAACAGACATTGTAACTCCTTGTTCCTCTTCTGCTCATTGATTCTTAGATACAATTTACATAATTTAGATTCATGCACTAAAGTATTCTGCTTATGTCTGGCCTTAATGTGTACCTTCACTATTTCCCTGCTTTCTTCTGACCTTGAATTCTCCCTATAAGCAAATGAAAGTATTTCATTTTCTTTATAAAGTGAAAACCATCTTTCCATTATATCAAGTGGTGAATTATCAGTGTCCTGAAAATTACTTAAAACAAAGCACCTGACAAATACAAATTATTTTAGAATTTCCCTCAACTGAAAAAAACAAAATAAATTGTAAATATAGAGAAACTACTGATAGTGCTTTTTTTATAGTGGATTCATGTAGAACTTTTAAATATTGAGTGACTTTAGTGAGATTAAAATCTTCAATTTAAGAAAACTCAGAATTACATTCCATTTTGAGCCATGTATCTATGTATGAGTTGAGGTGATACTGCAGATTCAAACAGTAAACACTAATTATAGATACTTGGGTATTATATTTGTTGGGATACCATGAGATATGGTAGGAACATTCTATAGTTAGAAACCATTTCCCCATAGCTAGCTCTAAGCAAGTCATTAGCTGATTTTTCAGTTTTTTCAACCATAAAATGATACCAGTTTCTTGCGAGGAAGTAATGGACATGTAGGTGTGAACTTTCAGGTTTTGCAAAATAAAACCGTATTTTCTAGTATGGACAGCTAGAATGTTGTAGCATCACTCATAAGAGACTTCTTAAATGGAAAGCTCAAATTCAACTTTGGAAATTATTGTTGAAGTATATATTCTTAGCAAAAGAATAACCAGTAGGATGGGCCAAATTAAAATTTGTTTTTTGTTTTAAATTTTTCTCCTAGCTCCTGTAAAAGAGCCAAAGTATCAGTGTGATGGTAAGCTTAAAAAATTTCATCGTGGATACTTGGAATCCAGTATCCAGTTGTATACTAACAATATGAGTTTTAAAGGTATTTGTAAGCATAAGTTCATAGCTTCTACATTTAGAAATTTTTCTCCGCCTTGAGCAGACATGAATTATCCTGGGTTCCCCCCCCCCATTTCGTTTAAGTTAAAGGTAATCATCCAAACTCCAGAGTAACAATTACAATTATTTTAATTTAACCAGTATTAAATAACTGCATGTCATGGCAGACTAAAATGTAGCATCCTGTTTTGAAAAATATAAATGTACAATCAGATCCAGTCACCAGGATTATGTCTCCTGGCCACCAGTCTCTTCTTGCTCCAGTTCATTCTTTATTCTGCCAGAGTGATCACCATTTAAAAAAAAAAAAAAAGTCAGATACTGTTCCTGTCTCCAACTTAAAGTTCTCCTCTAACCCCTCCATGGAGGAAAGAGTGGTTTGGAGCATAGACTCAGGAGTTAAACCACTTGAGTTCTGGGCCTACCACTTCTTGCAAGTCATGTCACCTCTCTGACTCTCACTCCTCTAGTTTACAAACTAGAGCAGCTCTTGAATTCCCATCTAGGAGGGCTTGGGGTCTGAGTAGAATGAAGTGTAAGACCGCTAAAACTGCATACTTACTTAGCACATTTTCTCCGAATGCACAGTTTACTTGTGGGCTATTAATTATTTGTGAGGAAATAGAACTCCCCATTCACCTGAGCCATCCTCTCCTGGCACTGTATTAACCTTCCTTTCAGAACTATGAAGTTAAGACTATGTCTTGATCTTGATGAAGAATGTAGCAGGTATTATTACTAATAAAGTATCCGCATGTAGGAATTATTGTTCTCTATCATTCATTCACAATTTGCAATAAGCTTTCTTTAGCAAGAGAGCAAAGAGTAGGGTAACAATTAGTCTACCCAGAGTGCCCGTTTACCTGCAAGACCTGTCCCAGCATGCACTTGCTTCGTCTTCCTGACATATCAGTTGCCATAACGTTCTTTACCCCATTAAACAATTATCTGATGGAAGAATCTTGTTCAGTGTTCCTAAATGTGGTAATTACTAAATGAAGAAATTTGCTTAAAACTCAAACATCATTGTATTGTGATGTTGTTTTATCCCTGTCATACTACAAAGTACATATTTTAAAAGCTTTAAAAGTAAATTTGCTCACAAGTGGGCACTAAAAGATACAAAATTAAAATAGAGAGTCTAAATTCAGTATCATGAAATTTGAAATATTCAAAAATATAAACAATAGCTATAGTTCATATTTTCTTTTTTAATGTTTTTATTTATTTTTGAGAGAGAGAGAGAGAGAGAGAGCAGGTGAGGAGCATAGAGAGAGGCAGACACAATCCAAAGCAGGCTCCAGGCTCTGAGCTGTCAGCACAGAACCCAATGTGGGGCTTGAACCCATGAACCATGAATTCATGACCTGCCAAAGTCAGGCATTTAACCTACTGAGCCACCAGCTACCCCTATAGTTGATATTTTCTAAAGACGTTTTTAAACATTGAGGTACATGTGCCCCTATGAATCAGCACTCCTGTATCCTTTGGAGAAATTCCTAGTAGTGCAATTGCTGGGTCGTAGGGTAATTCTATTTTTAATTTTTTAAGGAACCTCCACACTGTTTTCCAGAGCAGCTGCACCAGTTTGCATTCCCACCAGTAGTGCAAGAGTGTTCCTGTTTCTCCACATCCTCATCAACATCTGTTGTTACCCTAATGTTTATAGCAGCGCTATCAACAGTAGCCAAATTATGGAAAGAGCCCAAATATCCATCAACTGATGAATGAATAAAGAAGATGTGATGTATATATACAACGGAATACTACTTGGCAATGAGAAAGAATGAAATCTTGCCACTTGCAGCAACGTGGATGGAACTGGAGGGTATTATACTAAGTGAAATAAGTCAGTCAGAGAAAGACAGATGTTTTCACTCATAATGTGGAATTTGAGAAACTTAACAGAGGACCATTGGGAAGGGAAGGGGAAAAAATAGTTTCAAACAGAGAGGGAGGCAAACCATAGAGACTCTTAAATACAGAGAATAAACAAGATTGGTGGTGGGGAGCAGGGAGGGTGGAAATGGATGATAGATATTGAGGAGGGCACTTGCTGGGATGAGCCCTGGATGTTGTATGTAAGTGATGAATCATGGGAATCTACTCCTGAAGCCAAGAGCATACTGTATAAACTGTATGTTAGCTAACTTGACAATAAATTGTATTTTTAAAAAGTAATAAAACTACTTAAATAATGACATTTTTATTGTAAAGAATATCTTCCAACACAGATCTTACCTGGTTTCCATGGCAAAGTAAAGCATACCATGACTAGGCTAATAGTTTCCTTTTGCCCAGTATTACATCTGAAGTCTTTCCCTTAGATTGTCCATTTTATTTGAAAAGAGTCCAAGGTTTTCCAGGATAATAAACAGCTACCAAAAGGAAGATCTAGATCCTTTTTGCCTCTGCATTGACTGAAAATGTAGTCAACAAGTCTGTCTTCCTCCATCCTCTAAGAAGGCAGGGTTCTTAAATGCTAATGAGAGGCTTACCTAGCAATTGCTTCCAGGCAACCAGAGAAGTGGTACTGTGTTTAAACATTGCCTTGAGACCCCCATCTCCATGAGAGTGCACAATTTGTATAGAATCAGCCTGAGTGGTTACTGCTATCACTATATAGAAGTCCCTCATCACCCTCACCACCACCACCCAAAGCACACTGGAATAGTAAAACATTAACTATTTGGTTGGAATCCACAAAAATAGGTGTTCAAATTGCTAATTTGGGGAGTGACATAGTTTTCAGACTTGGATTCCCATTTTAAAAAGATCTCATTTTTAAGGTAAAAATTCTTATTGATGGCCAACATCAAGACTCAGTTTCCCAACAGAGTAGGTTAATTTTGAAAGCCAAAGGAACCAAATGTTGACAAAGGAGAAAATAGTCAAGTTTGGTTAGAAAAGAGGTTTTATGGGTGGGTGAGTTAAACTAAAAAAATATTTTCATGGAAATATTCCCCCAAATTCCGTGTAAACATCTAGGTAAACTCGGAACATCCTGCATCTTCCCAATTTTGTAAAAAGTCATGTGAAAAATGAGCTGCTTAATGATACCAATTGTAGTTGTGTGAAAATCAAATAGCCCAACCAGAATTATTTGCCTACACAACTCATTAACGAGACTTTCAAACCCTAAATAATTAGACCCAGAAGGAAAAGTAAATTGCTTAACTTTCAAAACATGCTCTCTGAAACACATGGCAACCGATCTAATTGATGTATATTCTAGAAATAAGTAATGCAAAAATGTGTTATTTTAATAGGAGGTTCACAATGAGATGAAAGGTGCTAAGACCAGGTGTTTCTTTAGTGCTAGTGAAATTGTTGGAATTCTGGAAACTGCTTTCATACTAAAATTATTAACTAATTCAAAACTTAGCTTCAGAGTTTAGTGTAGTCCTGCCAGCCCTTTATGCCCTCAAAGTGAGAGAGCCTAAGACCAGGGCAGAGCAGAGATAACTCCTTACCTTAGATAATAGCCATATTCTCCCTCTCGTGTCAAGGGGCCCACTTACTTTTCACAGATTCTGAGACACTTCTATTCACTTAAAACTTGTATGCCTGTATATCTCTACCCCTATACTTGGCTGTTATCTCTGTAAACCTGAATTTTGACCTAGTCATCCTTTTGTAACTCTTGTCTGTGTCTACCACTACATTGTATCTCCAAGGGCATGGATTATCTGTCCAGAGTCTGACTCTTGCTCATATTCTGCAGTTTTGGCTTGGTTTGTCAAAATGTGATATTGGGATTTAACCGTAAATTTCTAGGTTACTGTTTCATCTTCACTGTCTTTGTAGGTCTTCTCTTCTTTGACTCCCTTGATCTGCCCTCTTCCTAAGTTGCCCATAATGCATAAGAAAACTATATTGACTGCACTGCCTATAACTAGACCGTTAAGGGATGAGGGAGGTCCTTCTATAGTAAATCATTTGTGACTGTATTTCCGTATTTCCAAAACTGTCACATTGTTGTTGTTGTTGTTGTTTTCTCAATGTAATTTCAAATACAGAAAAAAGTTCTTGGAAAAATGTCATGGAATGTCAAAATCATTCCATGAAAATTTATCATTAAAAGAATTTGGAAGTGGTGCCTGGTTGGCTCAGTCGTTTGAGCAGCCAAATCTTGATTTCAGCTCAGGTCATGATCTCACAGTTCATGAGATCCAGACCTAAGTCATGCTCTGCACTGACAGGGTGGAGCCTGCTTGGGATTCTTTCTCTCCCTCTCTCTCTTTGCCCAACCCCTGTCCTCTCTCCCTTGCTCTCTCAAAATAAATAAACATTAAAAAAAAAAGAATGAGGAAATACATTCCAAAGATATACATGAAAATGTTGATGAGGCATTGACATTACATTACCTTCATGTGTTGTTAAATAGAAAATAACGTATTAACAATCACTAGAAATATAAAGAAATTGGTAAATGGAAACAAAAATAACCTAGATGTTGGAAGTGGCAAACAAGAACTTTAAAATAACTACAATAAAGAAGATTTTATATATATAATGGAAATTATTCATCCATCAAAAAGAATGAAATCTTGCCATTCACGATGACATGGATGGAGCTACAGTGTATTATGCTAAACAAAATAAGTCAGAGAAAGACAAATACCATATGATTTCACTCATGTGGAATTTAAGAAACAAAACAAATGAACATATGGGGGAAGGGATAAAGAGAGAGAGGGAAACAAACCATAACAGATTCTTAAAGAACAAACTGAGGGTTGATGGAGGGAGGTGGGTGGGAGACTGGCTAGATGGGTGATGGATTTTAAGGAGGGTAGTTGCAATGAGCACTGGGTGTTATGTAGTGGTGAATCACTGAATTCTCCGGAAACCAATATTGCACTGTATGTTAATTAACTAGAATTTAAATTAAAATGTGAAGAAAGTAAAATTAAAGAATCAACAGGAAAAGTTTAGAATGAGGGAATTTCAATAAATTTCAATAAAAACCAAATGGAAATATTAAAACTAAGGAATATAATAACTGAAAGCAAAAACTGTATTGGATGGATTAATGTAAAACAGAAGAACTTAAAAACAAAGTCAAAAATTTATCCAAAATAAAAGGGTTTTTTTTCTTAATTAACAGGAACTCAAAAACCTGTGAGAGAACCAAACAGAAGAGTGAGAATGGAGCAGAAAAAATGTAATTGAGGAAAAATGGCTGAAGCTTTTCCAAATTTGATAATTAAAAAATCAGCTCATTCAATAGGGAAACACTGGACTTAAAACCACACAGAGAAAAAAACAAAATGATACATTAGATCAGACAGACCTAACAGACATTCACAGCACGTTCCATCCAAAGGTGGCAGAATGCACATTCTTCTCTAGCACACATGAAATATTTCCCAGGATATATCATATATTAGGCCACAAAATAGGATAAGTAAAAAGAAAACCACATGCATACCCTTAATAGTCAAACTAATAAAATCCCAAGATAAAAATAAATTCTTAAAAGCAATCGTAGGAAAGAAGTCACATTATTAGGAAATGATGTGACAGGTAACCATTTCATTAGAAACAATGAAGGCCAGGAGAAAATGGGATGACATCTTTGAGGAGCTAAGGGGTGGGATGGGGTGGGGAGGGACTGTCAAATTTAGGATTCATACACAAGAAAATATCTTTCAAAATTGAAGGCAAATTAAACAAACAAAATCAATTTGTCCATTGGTAACCTATTCTGCATGCATATTGAGGGAAATGTTGGGGGAATTTCCAGATGAAAATTCAGATCTACATACAGGAAGGAATGAGGGTTCTGGAGATGGTGAATAGACTATGTGGATAAATATAAAACAATTTGTCTTTCTTAGAAAAATCAAATAGTTGTTCAAAGCAAAATGAAAATGTACTATGAGATTTGTAATGTGAGAATAAAGTATATGTATAATAAGATGAGTGGAGTGTGTGGGAAATTTTATTGTTATAAATTTCTTATATGTGAATTAATGCAAAAAGATCATGATATATTAAGTATACATATTAAAAATCCTGGAGGAACCACATACACACAAAAAAAGGACAAATGAGGCTTAACTAAAAGCCAGTAAAAGAATGGCAAACATGGGTGGCTCAGTCAGTTAAGACTCTGACTCCTAATTTCAGTTCAGGTCATGATCTCATGGTTCCTGAGATGGAGTTCCTCATCTGTACCAACAGTGCGGAGCCTGCGTGGGATTCTCTCCCTCTCTCTCTGCCCCTCCCCCACTCATGCATGCTATCTCTCTCACTTTTTCTCACTCATCTCTCAAAATAAACTTTCCTAAAAAGCCAAAAAAGAGAGAAAATGGAAAAATGATACTATTGTCACCCCTCCTTACCCAGGAAAAGAAAAGGTAGGAAAGGAGAAAAAAGGAACAAAGAACAGAAAGATCAAGTAGCAAATAAAGGAAGATGGTAGATTTCAACCTAACCATATCAATAAAGTTAAATGTAATGGACTAAATTCTCTAAGGCAGAGATTGTAAGATAGGACAAAAAAAAAAAATAGAAAAATCCAAGTATAGGCTTTTCCCAAGAGACACACTTTAGACAATAGACAAGTTTTAAGTGAAAAGATGGAAAATGAAAAAAAAGATGGAAAATGATACACCATGCAAACACTTAGCATAAGAAACTTAGTGTGTCTATATTAATATAAGATGAATGATACTTTTAGAACGGTATACACAACAAATGCACATGGAATAGTCAATAGACCAAATGCTGGCCCATAATTAAGTCAGTAAATTGTAAAGTCAGTAAATTCTATGGAGGTCATAGAAAATACTCTGTCTCACCACCAGATAATGATATTAGAAATAAATAATAAGCTATCTAGAAAATCAAAATGGGTCAAAGAAAACTACATGAGAATTTGTGGAGTGAAGCAAAAACCTCTCCAAGGGAGATTAATGACATAAAATGCTTATTTTAGAATTTTATTTTATTTTATTTTTAGAGAGACAAAGAGAAAGAGCAGGGGAGGGGCAGAGAGAGAGGGATAGCAAGAATCCCAAGCAGGCTCGACACTGTCAATGCAGAGCCTGATGTGGGGCTCGAACTCACGAACCATGAGGTCATGACCTGAGCCGAAATCACGAGTCAGAGCTTAACCCACTGAGCCACCCAGGCTCCCCTAAAATGCTCATTTTAGAAAAGAAGCAGTTTTAAAATAAATTGTTTAAACATTCTCCTTAAGAAACTCTAAAAGAAGAGTAAACTTAATGCAAAGGAAATAAAATGAGAAATCAGTAAAATAGAAAAAGGAGAAAATCAAGGCAAAAGCTGGTTTTTGAAATGTCTAATAAAAGCAGTAAATTAGCAAGACTGTATTAGTTTGCTCGGGGTTCTGTAACAAAATGCCACAAATTGTGTATTAAACAGGAGAAATTTATTTTCTCACAGTTCTAAAGACTTAAAGTATAACATCATGCTGGCCAGGTTGGTTTCCTCTGACACCTCTCTCAGCCACTTACAGATGGTCACCATCTTGCTGCTTCTCATTGTCACTCTGTGTACCTTGGGTGTCTCTGTGTGTGTGCTAATGTTCTAATAAGGACACCAGTTAGGTTAAGGCCCATCCTGATGGTCTCATTTTAATGTAATTACTTCTTTAAAGGCCCTTACTCCAGGGGCGCCTGGGTGGCTCAGTCAGTTAAGTGACTGACTCTGGCTCAGGTCATGATCTCAGAGTTTGTAAGTTAAAGCCTCGCATCAGACTCTGTGCTGAGAGCTCAGAATCTGGAGCCTGCTTTGGATTCTGTGTCTCACTCTCTCTCTGCCCCTCCTGCACTCGTGCTCTCTCTCTCTCTCTCTCTCAAAATAAATAAACTTAAAAAAAATCTTTTTAAGCCCTCACTGCAAATAGAGTCAATTTTGAGGTACTGAGAGATAGGGCTTCATTATATGAATTTTGAAGGAACAAGTCCAGCCCATAACGCTGATAGAGTAAGTGTCATTATCAGAAGCAAAAGTGAGGACATCACTGTAGATGTTACAAAAATTGAAAGGATAATATTTTCAACAACTTTGACAATAAATTCAATAACTTCAATGAAATGGAAAATTTCCTTGAAGAGCACCACCAAACAAAAATACCATTCATTATAACTGACACAGAAGACACACAATTCTGAAAAGCTCTATATATGGTGAATAAATTGGATTTGTAACTAAAAACCTTCCCACAAAGATAAAAAGGAAGGTTTTATTTCCATCAAGACACTAAAGCCCACTCCAGCTTCTCTGTTTTGTGAATTACAACAAAATCTTGAGAATATTTATAAAGCAACTACCTGAAGGTTCTGAAAAGTACATCAGAATGAATAGATTGTGGAAGAAGTCAGAAATTGGAAAAGCAATCCATAAAGGGGTGGGTTTCCTGAGTTTCTCTTGTCTCACAGCTATGTTCCTAAGACCAGGACCACTTGAAGAAATATAAATCATGTAGATGGCTAACCTCCAATAGAACCTTGTTTTCCCGTCTAAATGAACTGTGAAAGGGGAAGCTTGCAGGCAGGAAAGTGTAACAGGAATCCTGGAAAGGAGAGATTTATGGAAGGTGATTAATTAACTCAATATAACATTTTTTAACATTCACCTTTGAGTTGTGCATGAACAGGACAAATCTAAAACATCATAACCTTTAATATTTAGACGAATGCTCAAGTCTCATACTAACCCCTGAGAAACACATGTGCAGGACAGACCCAAAACAGTATAGCAAAAGCACTATGGCTTAAGCTAAGATTTAAACCATGACCCAATTCACAGACTAAATTTGAGTGATGGATGTGTGGGAAAATCTGAAAGGAAAATAGAAAAGACTCGAAAACAGAACTGAGATTGGAAGCACTGCCAATAGAAAGCAAGACAGAAATTTTGGTCTGCGCCCAAACTAGGTTGATTGGTTAAGGAAAAAAGAAAAAGTTAACATCTTCCATAGGATTATAAGAGAACCCATAATCCCCATAGTACCATATATATATATATATATATATATATATATATATCCAACTTTATTGGATGTCAAGGGCATTGTACTGAGTGAAAAAAAATCCAACTTCAAAAGGTCACGTACTATATGATTCCATACATATATAATTCTCAAAATGATAATATTATAGAAATGGGAAGAAAGGTGCTGGGTGTTAAGAGGTGGTATGGTTATAAAAAAGCACAAGAGAGGTCTTTATGATGATGGAATAGTTTGGTATTTTGATTGTAGTGGTCATCACACAGATCTACACATGTGATTAAATGATATAGAACTATATACACACATTGTACCAATACCATTTCTTGATTTTGATATTGTACTATAATTAAATAAGATATAGCCATTGGAGTAAACAGGAAAGATATATAGTGTCTCTCTGTAGTTTCTTGGCAAATTTTTATGATTATATAATTATTTCAAAATGAAAAGGCTTTAAAAGTTAAATATCTAATTACTGGATAGTTTCAGTAGCATAATAGCAATCTAAGAGAAAAAAAGTGCTTGAACCTGAAGAGTGATAAACAAATTATACAGTCTGAAGAACATGGCGGGGGAAAAAGTTTTAAAAGAAAGAAAGAAAAAGAACAGAGCATCAAGGACCTGTGGGACAATATTTTTAAATTTTTAGCATACTTGCCATTGGCATCCCAGAAGGAAAGGATAAAGATTGAAGCCAGGAAAATTATTTGAAGAAATAATGCCCTCACACATCCCGAACTTAGTAAAACATAAATTTACAGATAAAGGAAACTTGATGAAACCCAAACAAGATAAACTCAAGGAAGATAACATTTAGACACATAACGAAACCACTGAAAACTACTTAAAAAACTATTTAAAAAAAATCTTAATAGAAGGTGCCTGCGTGGCATAGTCAGTTAAGTGTCCAGACTCTTGATTTTGGCTCAGGTCATGATCTCAACATTCGTGAGTTTGAGCCCCAAGTCAATCTCCACGCTGACACCATGGAGTCTGCTTGGGATTCTCTCTCTCCCTCTCTCTCTCTGCCCTTTCCCCACTCACAAGCACCTGTACTCTTCAAAAATGTCAAGGCCATATAAAACAAGAAAAAACAAAGGCCTGTTCTAGACTAAAAGACAGTAAAGCAACATGGAACTAAATTCAACATGTGATCCTGGAACATAATAATTTTTTAAAAGTTTTTTAGAAATTTTTTAATGTCTATTTATTTGAAGGAGAGGGAGACAGAGCATGAGCAGGGGTGGGGCAGAGAGAGAGGGAAACACAGAATTCGAAGCAGGCTCCAGGATCTGAACTGTCAGTACAGAGCCTGATGCTGGGCTTGAACTCACAAGCTGTGAGATCATGACCTGAGCTGAAATAGGAGGCTTAACCGACTGAGCCCCCAGGCGCCCCATGATCCTGGAACATAATAGACCTCACTGGAGGGCACCTGGGAGGCTCCATCATACCAGATACCTTCATGATTTGGTTTTGGTTGGCTGTATGTGTCTAAGAGTTTATTCATTTTTTAAAAAATTGTTGGCATATTCATTATTCATTGAATTCAATCATTCAATTATTCATAGTAATGTCTTATGATCTTCAGTATTTCTGTAGTAACAGTTGTAATGTCTCCTCATTCATTTCTGATTTTTTTAAATTTGAACTTTCTTTTTTCTTGGTGAGTCTAGCTGAAGGTTTGTCAATTTTTTCCCCAGAGAACCAGTTTTAGTTTCATTGATCTTTTCTCTTGTCATTTTAGTCCCTGTCTTATGTATTACCACTCTGATCTTTATTTCCTTTTTTCTGCTAACATTGGGCTTAGTTTTTTTTTTTTTTTTTTTTAGTTCTTTGAGGTATACAGTTAGATTTTCTATTTGAGATCTTTCTTTTTCATAATGAAGGCATTTATTACTACAAATTTCCCTCTTAGAACTGCTTTTGCTGCATCCCATAAATTTAAATAAGGTGTTGCCCTTTCAAGATTTTTTTTATTTCCTCTTTGATTTCTTCTTTGTCCCATTGTTTGATCAGGAGCATATTGCTTAATTTCTACACACTTGAACATTTTCCAGTTTTCTACTTATAATTAATTTCTAGTTCTATGCCATCAAGTTCAGAAAAGATAGTTGATATAATTTCAATCTTCTTTTTTTTAATGTTTATTTCTTTATTTATGAGAGAGAAAGAGAGAGAACATGAGCAAGGGAGGAGCAGAGAGAGAGGGAGACAGAAAATCCCAAACAGGCTCTGCGCTGAACTCACAAACCATGAGATCATGACCTGAGCTCAAATCAAGAGTCAGACACTTAACCAACTGAGCCAGCCAGGTGCCCCTGATTTCAATCTTCTTAAATCTGTTAAGCTTGTTTTGTGGTCTAGTATATTATTGAAAATATTTCATGTGTGCTTGAGAAGAACGTGTATTCTGCTACTGTTGGATGGAATGTGCTGTAAATGTCTGTTAGGTCCATCTGATCTAATCTAATTTTTTTTGTGTTGTGTTGTGTTTTCTTCCCTAATGTGTACTTTTAAGTCCAGTGTTTCCTTATTGATTTTCTGACTGGATGATCCATCTGTCCATTGTTGAAAGTGAAACAGTTAATGAAGTTTTAAGTTATAAGAGAAAACTACTAAGAAATTTCTCCCCTGAGTCTGTTACAGGTTCTCTACACTGCTCCTTCTAAACTTCACCCACCTCAGCTCTTAGTTCCCCTTTAAGTGATCAAGTGGGAGAAGCACCGGGTTGATGAAGTTGTTTCTCTGCTATAGCGATATAATCTCTGATACAATTACATTCCAGCAGGAAAATGACTTACATGAAAATATTGGTACAGTATTCCTGAGGTTGCTTTTCTCCTCTATCTCCTCTCACCCCTCTTCTTCACATCCTTTGGAGAAACACCATGCTGCTAGTTCAAAGTGTGAAACGTGGAGCCAAACTTCCTGTATTCCCAGCCCCACCATTTAGTAGCTACTTAACCATGGGAAATTTAACTTACCTCTTCCTGCTTGAGTCTCCTCTTCTGTAAAATGGATATAATAGTGTTTATTTGATAGGATTATTACAAGAACTATATAAGAATATTTGTAAAATGCTTAGATCAATGCCTATGTGTGCCACCTTAATTGGATTCCTATTTCCTATGCCTGGAACATACTAAGTGTGATATTTATATCCCTGAAATAAATCTTTCAAATAGAAGTGGGAAGAGTCCTTGAAAGAATAGGTCTTGTCTCTTTTCCTCTTCTCTCTCAATCCCTCTCCAATTTTCTCTTTGGCTGGCTTTCATTCACTCAACAAATATTTACTGAGCACCTGTCTGCCAGGTGGTGTTATAGGCTGGTAGTTACATTTTCAGTTTAAAAAGCATTGTCAGGGCACCTGGGTGGCTCAGTCAGTTAAGCCTCTGACTTCAGGTCAGGTCATGATCTCGCAGCTCAGGTCATGATCTCACGGTCTGCGGGTTCGAGCCCCACGTTGAGCTCTATGCTGACAGCTCAGAGCCTGGAGCCTGTTTTGGATTGTGTGTTTCCCTCTCTTTCTCTCTCTGCCCCTTCTCCACTCTCACTCTGTCTCTCCCTGCCTCTCAAAAATAAATAAACATTAAAAAAATTTTAAGCATTGTTCTTGGCTTCTTACAATATAATGAAACAAATCAGTACTTGAACAGGCTATTACAATGCCATGAGGTGGGGAGAGGAGAGGAGAAGGCAGGATGCAAGGTATTCTGTATTTATGCTGTTCTTTGTTTCTCTTTCTGTCTTTCTCTGTCTCTGTCCCTTTCTTTCTCTCTGTGTGTGTATGCCTCCCAAAGGAAATAAACTAAGACATTTCCTGGCCAAAGTAAACAAAGAACTAGCTATCATCTATTAGAAAAGTAGACAGATTTCTCCACATCTTTGGGCACCCTCCTACACTGTTGGTGGGACTGTAAACTGGTACAGCCACTCTGGAAAACTGTCGAGGTTCCTCAAAAAACTATCAATAAAACTCCCGTATGACCCAGCAATAGCACTGCTGGGGATTTACCCAAGGGATACAGAAGTGCTGA
>CM053571.1:51039827-51055902 GCA_028646485.1 Cryptoprocta ferox | reverse complement strand
GAAGTGTCTAGCTGTACAAGTCATTGCAGTTAATTTGCTCTTTCCAAAACCTGTGTTAAGTGCTTCTAATGTGATGTGTCAGATCTTTTCTTTTCTTTTTAATTTTTAAAAATGTTTATTGATTTTTGAGAGACAGAAAGTGAGCAGGGAAGCGACAAAGAGAGCAGGAGACACAGAATCCGAAACAAGCTCCAGGCTCTGAGCTGTCAGCACAGAGCCTGGTGCGGGGCTCCGGCTCGAAAACTGAGAGATCATGACCTGAGCCGAATTCAGACGCTTAAGTGACTTGGCTGGTGCATAATAAAAATGGCTATTGGTATTGCCATGTTAAAACTGGTAAATTGGAATAAGTTTCTGATTATGACTATTGATTTTGATTTCCCACGAAGATTTGTCCTCTCCTTAGACCTTCAAATGAAGAAATCTTCTATCTTCGCGTTCAGCAGATAATGTCAACTGGAGACAGGAATGGAGGGAAAAACATTTACTCCCAAGATACCAGGCCTCACCTGCTGGGCAGCCTCGGGCTGGCTTATTTAACTCTTCTGAGTTTTTGCTTAAGATGTTTTCCTTCCTTTTTTAAAAAAATATTTATTTATTTTTGAGAGAGACAGAGTGTGAGCACGGGAGGGGCAGAGAGGGAGAGAGAGAGAGGGAGACACAGAATCCGAAGCAGCCTCCAGGCTCTGAGCTGTCAGCACAGAGTCCAATCTGGAGCTTGAACTCACAAACCCCAAGATCATGACCTGAGCCAAAATTGGACACTTAACTGATTGAGCCACTCAGGCACCCCTGCTTAAAACTTTTTCAAAGACTAGAGTGAAGGTTATATTAGACTGACCAGGAAACCTCACCGTTCAGGGGGGACATTAAGAGGATACATCCGGTTTAGGGGCACCTGGGTGGCTCAGTTGGATAAGCAGTCGACTCTTGATCTCAGCTCAGGTCATAATCTCATGGTTTGTAGGTTTGAGACCTGCATCAGGCTCTCCATCTACAGCGTGGAGTTTGCTTGGGATTCCCTCTCTTTCCCTCTCTCTCCCTCTCTCTGTGCCCCTCCCCCAGTGCTCTCTCTCTTTCTCAAAATAAATAAATAAAAACTTAAAAAACATAAGAGGATACATCCCGCTGACGTTGAAGGGCTAAGCCAAGGATATCCCCTTGCTGCCTAGTATCTTGGCCTTCTGCCCTCACAGTGTTACAACAGAGAGCCATACATTCCCAGAGGTCAGATCCAGCTCAACTGGGTTAAAAAGCTGGGCTTATTATATGTTTCCAGGAATGTTGAATCCTTACTTTGCAAAAGATGTTTTGAGTTCCCACACCACATACAAATTGTTCTCTAGCCTCGTTGCAGGCTTTCATAGGCTTCATTTGTGCTTTCTAAATATTCCTTGAAACGAACAGTATAGAGAATACTCCTCAATTTCCTTTTTTTTATTATTTAATTTCTTCTTAATCATGAGTATTTAATTTAAATGTTCAAAAATCATACAAGTTCAGGGGCGCCCCGGGGGGGCTCAGTGGGCTGAGTGTCCAACTCTTCATTTTGCTTCAGGTCATGATCCCAGGGTCATGGGATCAAGCTCCATGTCAGGCTCCATGCTGAGCATGGAGCCTGCTTAGAATTCTCTGTCTCTTCCTCTGCCCCTCTCTCCTGTTCATGCTCTCTCTCTCCTTCTCTCTTTAAAATTAAAATATAAAAATTTAAATTTAAAAAAATAATACAAGTTCAAGGTAAAAATTTTGTGAAATATATGGTTGAAGACAAAAATTGTTTAATATGTTACCAACTAGTGACAGCCAGCACTAATGTTTTATTATACATTTTTCTAGTCTGGCTGTCTCTACCTTTTTTTTTTTAAGTTTATTTATTTTGAGAGACAGAGAGAGCAGAGGAGGGGCAGAGAGAAAGGGAGAGAGAGAATCCCAGGCAGGCTTCGTGCTGTCAGCGCAGAGCCCAATGTGGGGCTCAAACTCACAAACCATGAGATCATGACACGAGTCAAAACCAAGAGTTAGACGCTTAACCAACTGAGCCACCCAGGAGCCCCTGGCTGTCTCTACCTTTAAGAAACATGGACTCACAGTGGATGTGACAGAGGCTGAGAATTGTCTCCCAGTATTTGTTTTTCTTATCTTCCTTAGTAGTAAGATCCCAAACTTTTAGTTCAGCCCATCGCCTCAACTTGCAGCCTGGTGTGGCCATTTGACTTAAGTTCTAGCCAATGGGCTACAAGTACAAATGAATGAGTGGAAAATAACAGCATATTTCCTCAAAGTAGGGGCATGCCCTTCCTTTCTTTCTCCTCCTTCCCCCTAGTTAGAATATAGACAATAATGATCAGAGCAGGAACAGCTAGCTTGGACTACAAGAAGCCCCATGCTGAAACTGGCAGAAAAATAACATAGAAGGAGGCTGAGTTTCTGGATTACCTTGGGATGGCCATTCCAGCCTGGACTTCTATGTTTACATAAAGGCAAAATGAGCTACAACCTTGCGAAGCCATTGTGTTTGGCATTTCTGCAACTCACAGCCATACTTAATTCAAACTACTATACTGGGTGAGATTTGTATCTAATATCATTACATTCAAATGTCAAGTCTCTTTTCCTTAAGGGGGGTTGGTGGAGGGGCAGAGAGAGGAAGAGAGAGAATCCCAAGCAGGCTCTGCACTGTCAGCACAGAGCCCGATGCAGGGCTCCATCTCATGTACCGTGAGCTCATGACCTGAGCTGCAATCCAGAGTTGGAAGCTTAACTGCCTGAGCCACCCAAGCACTTCACTCTCATCTACTGTTGGGATTTTATTGTTCTTTTTAGGAAAAAACCCCATCATTTTATGCTTATAAAAGAATATATAATGAACGTGTAAGTTTGAAGCATAATAAAATAAATACCAGGGAGCCCTCCATCCAATCCCTGAACTAAACTTTCAATACTTGAAGCTTCCTGAGGGCTTCTCTCTAATCTCAACTCCTGCCAACCCTCAGAGAAAAATACTGTACTGAAGTTTGTGGTTTCCAGCCCTCCCTTGTTGTTATTAGCCTTACCACATAAGCATCTCAGTTGCTGAAGCCCAAAACCTTGAAGTCATCCCTGATTTATTATTAACCATCCCCATATTTAATCTGTTAGAAAATCCTGTTGGCTCTGCCCTAAAAAATATATCCAGAATTCACCACCACATCAACATTCTACTCCAAGCCACCAGTTTTAACTTCCTATTCCTGCTTTAACACAGTTACCACAAATCCAGTGATGTAAAACGAGACACATTTATTATCTTGAAGTTTTGGAGATACAAAGTCAAAAATGGGTCTTATGAGCTAAAATCAAGGTGTCAGCAGAGCTATGTCCCTTCTGGAGGCTCTCTGGGACACTTTGTTTCCTTGTCTTTTCCAGCTCCTAAAGGCCATCTACATTCCTTGGTCACGGTCACTTTCTCTGTCTTTAAAGCCAGCAGAATAACATCTTCACATTTTCCTCACTCCTTTCCTCTTATGTACCCAGGCTTCTGTTGTTACATCTCCTCTTGTGATTTGGACCGTTCTAGATCTCTCTCACAAGAATCCACGCGATTACATTGGGCCCATCTGGATAATCCGGGACAAGTTTTCCATCTGAAGAGCCTTAATTTAATCATATGCAAAGTCCCTTTGGCTGTGTAAGGTAATACATTCACAAGTTCCAGGATTTAGGATTAAGACTTTTGGGGGTCCATCTTGCGGGGGAACAACTTTTGGTCTCCCTACATACCTATGAAATTCTAGAAAACTTGGTTGGATCTGAGGGTGGTCATGCAGTTGGAAGGCACCAATATAGCAATATGGTCATACTTACTGTGGAAGATTTGTGAACCAAGTTCCTATTTGATTTGAGGGCGGTGGCCATGGAGACAGAGATGTAAAGCAGGGAAAAGGGTATTTTAATCTGATGCCGTAGCAGGGCAGGGGTTTGAATTTGTGATCTGAGCAAAGGGGCTGTATTTTAATGATTCAGGGCACAGTGAGTTACTTTATGTGGATAATCCTAGTTCGTGACCATAAACCTAGACACGTAAGATGGCAAGATCACCCTATATAGCAGTTGGAAACATCTGATATGGTGACAACCCATAAGGGCAGGTCGGGGGTGGGGGGAGATGCATTGATTATTTAATCCTGGGGAAGGCCTAATTTCTATAAAATTCCCCAAGTATACTGTAGCAATCTAGTTCAACATTAGAAAGATGATGCTTTGGTTCCATTAGAAAAAGATACTAGAGAGCTTCACCATGCTAGGAAAACAATAAAGAATACTATTAACTCTGCCATTGGCCATCAGTATCTGCTGGCATAGGAGTGAAGGGACAAAGTACATTAGGTACCCAGGTACTCAATAAATGGGTGGACTGTAGTTAAAATATGTACTTAATCAAACGGGGCATGTTACCTGTTACAGTTACTGCTGAGAACAGGTGGATCCCATAGATGAAGGTACTGAATGTGCTGAAGTGTAGGAGATCCAGATAGACATGCTAATGAGTGGTAGACACAATAATGAAAATAATCAGGGTCACACACCTTTGGGCTTCTGGAATCTGTTTGGGACTTGAGCAATGGCAGGAAAGACTTTTATGGAAAGGAAAACTACTGACTGCAATTGACCAGTGAATCATTACCATTCGTGCTGGATATTTTCCTCTTTCTCTTCTAAATCCGCTCTCCCTTATTTTCTTCCCTTCTCTGTACTCTAGGATATTAATATTGAACATCAACAAGCTTCCAAATCCCTGAGGTTCCTCCAATGGGAGGCACTGGCAGGAGGGAATAAGGAAGGAAGAGAGTAAGGGCAAGGTATTACCCTTCCAGCTTGCTTCCTCCAGGGTCACTGTGGGTCATCTGCTACATTACAACCACTTGCAACAGATTCCAGTAACTGGCCCTCTCCCTGTCTCTTCAAGGTGGGAAGGAATAATAGGTCCTCACAGTTTTCAGCCAAGGGTGGGTATTTCACCTTCCCTTAAGGGTTCTTTTAAACCCGCCCATACTTTTGTAAATAGCCCTGTTATGAAGCAATCCTTAAATACCCCTTTTAGGAGTGCCCTCCATTTCTTGCTTGTCTCCTGACTGATACATCACTCAAACTATAGAATAGATCCTCCACCAAGGCAATTCCTTATGAGTCTGAGAGGTTCAGGGGTGGCTGAAGGCATTGGAGGGGGTGCTTCTGAATAAAATAATTTAGTTTTTGACCTAAAGGAATGCAGCAACCCTTGTAATGCTTTGGAATTCATTTATTCAATAAATAATTGTTGAGCCTATGTTTGTTATGTGCCAGACGCTGGAAATGTAGCAGTGAAGAAAACAGACAAACACCCAAACACCCCCGTGCTAGAGAATCTTTAAGCAGGTGGAGGAGACAGATGATGAACAGAATGAATAAAATATATGCTGTATGTTCAATGGTATGAAGGAAGAATAAAGCAGGGAATGGAGATGGGGGAGTTGGAAAGTGTGCAATTTTAAATTGGATACTTGGGGAGAAAGCAGCATTTGAGTAATGACCCCAAAGAGAGTTGGCAAAATGGTTGATGGGATATAAAAATAGGACATCGACTATGAAGTAGGTGCCTGAGACTTTACCTACCAGATATCTGCAGGCTGAGAGATTGTGCTGTCTCTCTGACATTACATGAAACAAACTATTTTCCAGGGATACTCCAGCCAAATTTTCAATATAGCAGCTGCCATCAATAGTCCTGGTGGCGCTGAGATTGAGCTGAGGGAATGTGGCCATGCCTGGCATCTTTTACAACATTAGGCTGCAAACTCATCCTCTCCCTTTCTAATCCTCAGAACTAGTGTATTACAGGGTAAGGAATTCATCTTCTTCCCATGCTGCTTCTTTTAAAGATGTGAAAGAGTCTCTGAAGAGTTGTGTAAAGAAGTGGCAGAAAGAGGGAGTGGTCAACATCCAGGGGCCTTCTGCCCTGGGGTCTCCTCCCCATTTCCTCCCTTCTCTACCCCTCAGCTTAAACTCACCAGGAAGAGTGACAGCGAGGGCAGACTTTGGCCTCTTCTTCAATACACAAGATCAGACCAGGGAACTGATACCTCAGAGGAATATGAGCTCACAGGCTTGAATAACAAGATACCTCAATCAGGTAGGTAGCTGCTGCTAGTAAGAGAAACACCTCTATAGTGATACATAAGGGTTAATTTTCCCACATGGAAAGTCCAGGGAAATAGGCAATCAAGGGCTAATACACCAGCTGCACAAAGCCATTAAGAAGCCAGGCTTTCTTCTCCATCCCTCTTAGCATGAAGTTTCCACCCTCAGCATCACAAAGTGGCTGCATGAAAGCTCAGCCATCATATCTGCTTTCCAGGTAAGAAACACAAGGAAAGACAGAAGGGCCAAGACTAGACCTCAGCTGAGCTTTTTCAAAGTCCTACTTATCAACTTCCATTTAACGTTAAGGTTATCAGGAAGGGACGTTTTAAGCATTTTATATGTTTATGGTACTGTTTGCGACTTACAGGCTTTTTATGCATTTTCTATGTTTTAGGAAATTTATTTGGAGTTTGGGGTTGATGTGAAATGCATTGCAACTTTTACTATTTAATGGCTCACTCACAACCTCTCATTTTCAAAAAGGGCTAATGACATTAAGCAGGAAATGCCTATATGAGGGAACTAAGTCCAATACTGTAGTGTAGTGGAATAAAAAAAATCATTATAATCAAGTTTATCCTAAGAATGTAAGCATAATCCATATCAGAAAAGTCTAGCGGGGCGCCTGGGTGGCTCAGTCGGTTACGTGTTCGACTTCTGCTCAGGTCATGATCTCACAGTTGGTGGGTTCAAGTCCAGCATTGAGTGCTGTGCTGACAGCTCAGAGCCCGGAGCCTGCTTCAGATTCTGCATCATCTTCTCTCTTTGCCCTTTCCCCGCTCATGCTCTGTCACTCTGTCTTTCAAAATAAAATAAAATAAAATAAAAACATTAAAAAAAAGTCCAGCAATAGAATTCTTCATAATATTCTACAGAATATCATATGATAAATTCAGAAAACTTTTATAATTTTCATTTATGCTAAGATTTAAAAATTTTTTTAATGTTTATTAAAACATTAAAAGCCAAAGCAGGCTCCAGGCTCTGAGCTGTCAGCAGAGTCCGATGAGGGGCTCAAACTCACTAACAGTGAGATTATGACCTGAGCTGAAGTCTGGTGCTTAACTGACTGAGCCAACCAGGCACCCCTATGCTAAGATTTGTTTATGATTTTTACTTTTTTTAAGTTTTTATTTAATTTTTTAAGTAGGCTTTATGACTACTCTGGAGCCCAATGTGGGACTTGAACTCACGACTCTGATATCAAGACATGAGCTGAGGGATGCATGGGTGGTTCTGCCAGTTAAGCATCCGACTCTTGATTTCAGCCCAGGTCATCATCTCACAGTTTGTGAGATGGAGCCCCATCTTGGGTTTTGCACTGACAGTGCAGAGCCTACTTGGGATTCTCTCTCTCCCTCTCTCTCTGTCCCTCCCCACTTGCACACACACACTCTCTCTCTCTCAAAATAAATAAACTTAAAAAAAAATACCTGAGCTGAGATCAAGAGTTGCATGCTTAACCAACTGAGTTACCCAGGCACCCCCTTTTAACCTTAAGTAGGGGCACCTGGGTGGCTCAATAGGTTAAGCGTCCAACTTTGGCTCAGGTCATGATCTCACAGTTCGTGGGTTCGAGCCCCATGTCAGGCTCTGTGCTGACAGGTAGCTCAGACCCTGGAGCCTGTCTTCGGATTCTGTGTCTCCCTCTCTCTGTGACCCTCCCCTGCTCACACTGCCTCTCTCTCTCTCAAAAATAAATAAAAACATTAAAAAAATAAAAAAAAAATAAAACCCTTAACTAGTGTTCTCTCAGTCATAGCAATTGCATTCTTTTTCTAGCTCTTTTTTGAAGCCTGAAGCTGGCTCCTTCTGACACTGGCTGCTCTCTCTGGCTTCCCTATTAAAGACAAGCACGTAGGAAGATGCTGGGTTTCCACTGGTCCCACTCTGGCCTAATACTCAGAAAGCCAGAAGTCAAGCTGTCTGAGGCTAGGAGCAATGCAATCAAAGAAGCCTGGGCTGTGCTCAGGCTCTGTGTCCAATGTTACCAGGAAGCTGCTCTTTAAAGCATGGCTATCCTGTATCTGGATCTTGTGCAATCAACATGCTCAGTGATGTGGGCCATTCCTTGCTTACTGAAGCCCCTAGACCACATAGATGCCTGTCTACTGTACCATAATTTTCTAGGCCACTAGCTCTCATAGAGTCTCCTTACAGTTGAGAAGCAAGAAGCTATTTGGACTTAACTATTTCCTTGGTCTCTTTGACCCATGACCCTGATTTTAAAAATATAAAGTCACTAATCTTGTAATGCAGTAATTTATTTAAAAGAAAGATTTATCAAATGTTGGACATATCACCCATAGTCAAAGTAACCAAGACTTGGGGAAGAATCTACACTGTTTTCATTAATCTGAAGAAGAACTGCTGTTGTTACTCAAGTTTTATTTCAAAGATTTGAGACACATACTTCTGGTACACACCATGTGCCACAAACCGTTGCCTTCACGGTGGCCAGGTATTGTTACAGTGGAGGTCTTAAAATCAGGAGAATAAAATCTCATTCTTTTTTTAAAATTAAAAAAAACTTTTTAGTGTTTATTTATTTTTGATAGACAGAGAGAACACAAGGGGGGCAGGGAGGAGAAGAGAGAGACAGAGACACAGAATCTGAAGCAGGCTCCAGGCTCTGAGCTATCAGTACAGAGCCCAACATGGGGCTTGAACCTACAGACTGTGAGATCATGACCTGAGCTGAAGTCAGATGCTTAACCAACTGAGCCACCCAGGCACCCCAATTTAAAATTTAAAAAAAAATTTATTAAAAAATATTTTTTAACGTTTATTCATTTTTGAGAGACAGAGTGATACAGAGCACAAGCAGGGGTGGGGCAGATAGAGAGGGAGACACAGAATCCAAAGGAGGCTCTAGGCTCTGAGCTGTCAGCATAGAGCCCGATGTGGGGCTCGAAATCACGAACCACAAGATGACGACCTGAGCCGAAGTCTGACACTTAGCCACCCAGGCACCCCATCATTCTTTAAAAAAAAAAGAAAAAAAGTTTACTTATTTGAGACAGAGAGAGAGAGAGAGAAAGAGAGAGAAAGAGAATGTGAGTAGGAGAGGGACAGAGAGAGAGGGAAAGAGAGAGAACCCCAAGCAGGCTTTGTGCTGTTAGCTCGGAGCCCGACTTGGGGCCTGATCCCATGAACTGTGAGATCATGACCCAAGCCAAAATCAAGAGTCAGATGCTTAACCATCTGAGCTAGTCAGGCACCCCGAGAGATCTCATTCTACTGGCAGCATTCATGTACTCACTCAATCACTCATTCACTATCTCACTCAATAAACATTTTTCAAGGGAGGGAAGCAGCTATTCAGGAAAAGCTATACGGGAAAAGACGCATGGCAGCTCTCACTTCCACAAGATTTATCCCAGTCCTGTCTGTTCTGTCTGTGCGGGCAGGTTGCCCAGTATGTATACCTCAGTCCCTTATTTTATTTTTCTTTGCTTGATTTCTTGTCTTGTTTTTCAGTACCTTTGTTCCTCTATGATTGATGACAAGAATCCATATAATTAAAACAGGTGTTAATGAAGCCCGGTATACATATCCCAGTTGCCAGGAATATAGCAACGAATAACACAAAGGCCTTTCCACCGAAGGAACAGTAGTACAGTGAAGGGACAGAAAGATAACCCTACAATTACAGGGAATATACGTTATTTCCCACAGGGAAATGTATTGAATGTTAAGACAAACCTAAGTTCTTTCTTTCTAAGCAAATAATCAATCTGAAAGGAAGCTTCCAATCAATAACATGCACAGGAAATAGATGAAGGGAGGACACAGGCCTCAAACTTGAACAGATTTCTCAAGGGACCACATGTCACTTCTGAAATACAGATGAAGTAGGAGCACACATTTTACAGTCAAAAAAGTTGGAATGCTGACTAACTACTTATTAGCTAGAGAAGCTTCGGTGACTGAATTAATCTCTTTGAGGCTGAGTTTCCTCATCCATGAACTAAACAGGAATTCTTTTTTTCCCCATTCTTTAATTCATTTATTATATTCTTTTTTTATAGTTTATTGCCAAGTTGGTTTCCATAAAACACCCAGTGCTCAACTCCACAATTGCCCTACTCCATGCCCATCATCCTCCTTCTCCTCCCCTCCCACAGCCCTCAGTTTGTTTTCAGTATTCAAGAGTCTCATGATTTGTCTCCCTCCGTCTCCTTAACTATTTCCCCCCCTTCCTCTCCCCCATGGTCCTCTGTTAGGTTTCTCCTGTTAGACCTATGAGTGAAAATGTATGGTATCTGTCCTTCTCTGCCTGACTTATTTCGCTTAGCATGACACCCTCGAGGTCCATCCACTTTGCTACGAATGGCCAGATTTCATTCTTTCTCATTGCTATGTAGTATTCCATTGTATAGATAAACCACATAATCTTGATCCAGTCATCAGTTGATGGACATTTAGGCTCTTTCCATGATTTGGCTATTGTTGAAAGTGTTGCTATGAACATTGGGGTACAAGTGCCCCTATGCATCACCACTTCTATATCCCTTGGGTAAATCCCTAGCAGTACTATTTCTGGGTCATAGGGGAGTTCTATTGTTAATTTTTTGAGGAACCTCCACACTGTTTTCCATAGCAGCTACACCAGTTTACATTCCCACTAGCAGTGTAGGAGGGTGCCCATTTCTCCACATCCTCGCCAGCATCTATAGTTTCCTAAACAGGAATTCTTAATTCACAGGTTTTTTGTTTGTATGTTTGTTTGTTTTGAAAAGGTTAAAGCAAATAAGATAGTAAATGCATTTAGTACAGGGCTTCACACACAGCTGTTCCGTAAACGATAACTATTATCTCTCTTCACACTCAGAGGAGGTCTTATGAGACAAACCTAGTCTGGACGCTGCTTGGCATACATGTTCTCTCTCCTGATTTTTCCAGTCGGGAAATATTGAGCCAAACCAATGTGATTTCCTACCTCTATTACTGGCTTTATGGGACATGTCTTTTAACTCCAAAACAGCTGGACATGGATGTGTTAGCTGCAATGAGATAAGGCTAATTCAGAAGAATAACACTATGAAACTATACATGCCCATTTGATGAATGAGCAGTAGCTTGAGGAGTGGGAAGAACCGGCCAGAGAATGGACTAAACTGAGGCCATAAGAAGTCTAGACAAGGAGGCGGCACTTAAAATCCAAGAACAGATTAACAAATAACCCATGACATTAATATTCAGGATGGATAATTGACTTCAGGAAGATGCAGCCAGAGGGACTGAATGTTCAGCCATGTGTGCAGACAAAGCTGTTGGATACAGGGACCTAAGAACAGGCAGTAAGTATTCTGAGGTCCAGGCAGGTGGTGGTAATATGCAGCTGGAATTGAGGAACTCTCAGTTTAAGGAGGCATCTGGGGATTTATAAAACTTATCTTAGAGAATTGAAGGGGTACGAGATAGCTTACAAATCAGGGTTTCAAATATAGGAGAACAAAGCAGTGATCTAACTACTGGAACTGATGTTAGCAAGCTTGGCACTACCGACATTTTGGATTGGGCAATTCATTGTTGGGGGGTGCTGCCACATGCATTGTAATATGTTTAGCATTGGCACTGGCTTCTACTCACCAGATGCCATTAGTATCCCCTCTCCAAGTCATGACAATCTACAATGTCTGTAGTCCTTGCCAAGTGGTCCCAGTGCAGGGAGGGTGAATATTTAATGACTGATAGTGGCCAGTAAGACAGTGTAGTGAACATTCTGTCCAGATCCCTGCCCCTTCTATCATTTCTGTGTAGCTTGTCCAGTCTTCTCCTGCTCCTCTCCCTCCTCCTCCCCCCTCTCCCTCTCTTCCTCTCCTTCCTCTTCTTCCTTTCTTCTTCCTCTTTTCCTCCTCCTCCTCCCTCTTCCTCTCCTATCTCTCCCTCCTCCTCCTCTTCTCCTCCTCCTCTTCTCCCTCCTCCTCCCCCCTCCCTCTCTTCCTCTCCTTCCTCTTCCTTTCTTCTTCCTTTTCTTCTCCTCCTCCCTCTCCTACCTCTCCTTCCTCTTCCTCTTCTCCTCTTCCTTCTCCTTCTCCTTTTTCCTCCTTTTATTATTATTATTTTCTTATTTTTTTTTTTTAGAGAGAGAGAGAGTGCCAAGCAGTGGTGGGGAGGGGGGCAGAGAAGGGCAGAGGGAGAGAGAGAAAGAATCTTAAATAGGCTCCGTGCTCAGCTTGGAGCCGGATACATGGCTCAATCCCACGACCTTGGGATTATGACCTGAGCCGAAATCAAGAGTTGGACAGTCAACTGACTGAGCCACCCAGACACTCCTGTTACACTTCTTTTGTCAGAATAGGCAGTTAGTTAGGTTCTAAAAGGATGCCTGGAGGTCAGCAACAAGGAAGTCATGCCCAGCCATCTGGAGAGTCAGAGGCCTGTCCAGGCAGCAAACCATAAGGAGCCGGATCAAACCAGAAAGGCCCAAGATGGTGGTGCCATGACAGGAAACCCCTGACCAAAACGAGGTAGAAAAGGCATGAAATCCTGCATCTCTGCCTTAAGTAATGAATGTTTCACCCCCTAGTTAACAACTGTCAATAAAAGATAGAAACCCAAATTCCAGGGCATGCAGCTCTGTCTCTGTCTCTCTCTCTCTCTGGGCTCACCTGCTCTCACATGTCAAGAGTGTACTTTTGCTTTAATAAACTTTCCCACTTGTGCTGCTCACTGGCTCTGTTGTGTCTCTCCTTGAATTCTTTCTTGTGAGAAGGTCAAGAACCTTCCACGACATCTTTGGGGATGGGCTGGGTCGAGGGCTTGGGGTCTCCCCAGTTCACCTGGCAACACTTTCAGCATGATATTGTCTCCAAAGTGCTGCCCGTGGACTTCTGGAATTTCTTTACTCCACATATTTGAAAGCCATAGTACCTGAGGGAGCTCTTGGCCAGTGGCTGGTGTGTAAGAGAGCTCCTTTGCCTAGAGGGTTGGGGCTTTCCCTGATTGGCCTCTTTTGCTTCCCTGCTTCTCCCTCCCACTTTCTACTGGCTTCTCTTGGGAACTCGTCCTTAATAAATTAACTGCATACAAATCTCTCCTTAGGGTCTGCTCCCAGGGAACCCAGCTTAATAGAGGTAGTAGGGCTGCACTTGAGAGATAGACGCAGGTGTGAGAAACAAGTCCAGGAAAGCAGAATAGAATGAAGACTATGAATGATGAGTATGGCCTGAGCACCTCCAACCCCCCCCATCAGTGTGGTTTCCAGCATGAGACCCAGCAGTGAGAGAGGTGATTTAATAAGCTGGGGAGGACTAGACAGTGGGGTCTTGGTCTCAGGAACAAGGTTGAAAGCAAAAATAGAGCACAGGGCCTCAAGGCAATACAAAAATAATGAAACTATTAGAGGAAATACCTCTAAAATGATTCGTTGTTAATGTTAAATATCTCCAGAGAATCTTCACCACAGAATGAAGGAGTTTGTAATCCTCTGGACTCTGAAAATATTGGAAGGGAGTATTTCAATCTGTACTTTAGTAATGTAGAAAGAATCTGGCAAATCTGTATACTGCTCCCTGCTCCCTTTGTTGCTTAAACCATTCTGTGAGCTCCTAGGAGTGGAGGACATCTTTCAGCTGGGACTGTTGCTTCTGCTTTTTCATAGCAGAATTATTTCTGCACCATTTGCACTCAGGTGTGCTCTGGTATGTAACTGATACAATGATTTAGGGAAGGACCAGCTAAGAGAAGTTTCCTAATAAAGTTGGCTGTCTTGTTAAAAATCTGTTCCTTCACTGTTACTACATTATTGCTGCCTTTCCACCCAACAGGCAACAAACTTATGCACCAAGTATAAAATATGTTCTTAAAGCAGTTACAACAAAGACAGAAAATACAGTGTTTAAAACATCATTTTGGAGGCGCACCTGGCTGGCTCAGTCCGTACAGCATGTGACTCTTGATTCAGGGTTGTAAGTTTGAGCCCTGAGCTGGGTGTAGACATTACTTTAAAAAAACCCAATAATAAAAATTTAAAAATTCATCTTTAAAAAAGGATTTGAAGAGTAACCATAAAAAGCATATAAACAACTTATTCTTACATCTAGGAACACAGTGTTTAAAACAACAAATTATAGGTTCTCCCCTCATAATTTGTCTTTTGTAATCATTTCTTTATTCTGTAAAGACACCATATGTTCTTCAGTCAGTATGTAATTTAGACCAGCCAGCAAGTTATAATTTTTAATTCTGAAAATTAAAGTTTAAGGGATTATTTGAGAATATGTTTTAAAAAATACATAGACAGCATGTACCAGGAGTCATTGAAGACTAATCATTTCTGGACTTAGTAAAATTCTTTGAAAAAGAAAACTGTAAAACTGCATTCATTTCAGGAAAATTAATTCAAAGATAGAGAAATAATGATGATGAAGGAAAAGACAATAGAGTGAGACTAAAATAACTCTAAAATTTAATTCCTAACAACTATTAATTATGAGTTTAACATATTTTTCATCTCTAAATATAAAGCTTAACTTATAAATAATACTTAGAATATAAATACTGATAAGAAGTGGATAAGAAAGCATTTAAAAATACATTTACATATAGGGGTCCCTGGGGGCTCAGTTGGTTAGTTGTCCGGCTTCAGTTCAGGTCATGATCTCATGGTTGGTGGGTTTGAGCCCTGCGTTGGGCTCTGTACTGATGGCTCAGAGCCTGGAGCCTGCTTTGGATCTATGTCTCCTTCTCTCTCTGTCCATCCCCTGCTCATGCTCTGTCTCTCTCTCTTAAAAATAAATAAGCATTTAAAAAATACATTTGCATATAAAATTTCATATTAACTAACATATTAACTAACATCTCTGATATATTTTCTTCAACATAATTGTCCATGTTCTGTATCATGTGAATCCCTTGCCCTGACCACATAAACCAATCACCTTTGACCATAGCTGTTAGAACCAGGGGTGTCTCTTGTCTCCAAGGACAGTTGATCTGTATTCTTTTAAGTGACCTAGGAGGTGGTCTGGCAAAAAGCATAGTGACATCGGAATATAGCATTTATACTTGATTGCTGAACTACTTAGATATTTTCTAATTTTTAGTAATTTTTTAGAAATTTGAATGTGACCCATCATGGGAAAGTATGCAGTTGGAAGGGTAGAGAAACAGAAGTTAAATGGACACAGAGAAAGGAGAAAAACAGCAGACGCCATGAGGAAACTAAAGCTATGAGAAAGCAGGACCCTGGTGACATATGGAGTCAGGAGTGAGGCAACTGGTTGGTAGAAGCAGGAGAAATATTAGCAGAAACACGGAGTAGATTGTCTTGGTAATACTTCAGGATCATATGAGGGAGAAGGAAGCAACACACATCTGCTGAGATGAGTCAAGCAGTATGGATGCCCAAGGGCTCTCTAGTTTCCAAACCACATTCTAGCTCTGTGAAACCAAGCTTTTCCTGTATTTCCATATGGCTCTCCCTTGTGGCTGAAATTCCTCGGTCTTTTACGTTTACACGGGTTATTTTTTTAAAGTCCTACTGCTTGACGTATCTTTTTTTTTTTTTTAAACTTTATAGTTTATTGTCAGGTTGGTTTCCATGTAACACCCAGTGCTCTTCCCCACAAGTGACCTCCACCAAGACCATCACCCCCCATTACCTTTCCCCCTTCCCCTTCCCCCCTCAGTTTGTTTTCAGTATTCAAGAGTCTCTCATGTTTTGTCTCCCTCCCTCTCCCTAACTCTTTTCCTCCTTCCCCTCCCCACGGTCCTCTGTTGGGTTTCTCCTGTTAGACCTATGAGTGCAAACATATGGTATCTGTCCTTCTCCGCCTGACTTATTTCGCTTAGCATGACACCCTCGAGGTCCATCCACTTTGCTACGAATGGCCAGATTTCATTCTTTCTCATGGCCATGTAGTATTCCATTGTATAGATGAACCACATCTTCCTGATCCATTCATCA